>OX352772.1:141047743-141647743 GCA_947095535.1 Poecilobothrus nobilitatus | reverse complement strand
TTCAAAGACAGAGCTCAACATAATAATAATACAGAAAAAAGGAAGCAAAAATGGAAAACACAGCAGAAATTTTCGCCTACGCTCAGCAAATAGAGCCAACACAGCAAATAGAGCCAACACAGGAGTTAGCCCCAATTAAACGGAAAAGAATAAGAACTCAACAGGAATCGCAGCCACTTCATCAACAACAACATCATCATCATCATCATCAACAACAACAACAACAACCACAACAGCAACAACATCAACAATTTCAACAACAACAACAAGAAGAAATCATTCTTCTTCAAGAAGAAGAACCACCAACAAAAAAAAGCTTCAAAGAAGCTTTTAATAACAAAAATGTGGAAACTAGAAAAAGTTTCCTAAAAACTAAAGATATGGAGCAAGATGCTCTATATCATATAATAAATGTTAAGCAAATAAAGACCATTTATGGTCTTAAGTGGGTCTTTGAGACCCGCAATTTAATTATATTTGTACCTCAAAAATATTCTGATATTTTTGAGAATTTAGATTTTGTAAAAGAAATAAAAGAAAAAGAACATTTTGTATATAAAGATAAAAATTTAAATTTAAATATTATAGATATATCTGAGTCGTTTGGTAAAATATATGCAAATTACCAATAAAAGATGTAAATTGGTTTATAGTTATATAAGTTTTTATTATTCATAAATAAATATAAATTTCAAAAAAGGTATAAATTTCTTTTATTTAGTTGCTTTATTTTTCAGATTCATGTTTAAATGTACTTAATGTTAATATGTATATGTAGTTATAAAATGGATTTATTTAATTTTTTTCGTAAAAACACAGGTATTTCATAAAAGAGCCGAGAAAAATTACATTATACATTAAATTTTTGAACTGGAATAAAAATCTCTACTTTTAACCTTGTAACATTCTTTTCTTTACAGATCTATATGAATTTCTTTTACTATTTTAGATCTTGGCATGATTTTTAATGGGATATCAGTGATGAAGAAGGAGATCCAGATTATTTAGAAATTATACCAAATTTATAAAATAACAAATTATACCTAATTTATAAATAATGAAATAAATAACAAATTATATAGTTACAAAATTGTTTTATTTAATATCTTTTTTTTTTTTTTTTTTTTTTTTGTAAAAATACAGGTATTTCATAAAAGAGTCGAGAAAAATTACATCGTATATTAAATTTTTGAACCGGAATATAAATCTCTTCTTTCAACTTTGCAACATTCTTTTCTTCACAGGTCTTTATGTATTTTTTAACATATTTCTTTACATTTGGCTCTGCAGTTTTATTATATGCAATTACTGCATGTAGGAAATCAATGAAACTGTAAAACTCGTCAGCTTCCTCTTTGTTAATGCTAAGATTCTGTCCTACTGTAGATTTTAATCCACTTTGTAAACATAATTTTGAATTTTTAATTGACTGCTTGGAAAATTTTTTATGAAATAGGTCATAAAATTTACACCATTCATGATATTTTAAAATAATTGGTTTCATTCCAATCCAATGAAAAACACTTGCAACTTCAAAAAAATCTGTGTCAAATCCGACAACTATTTTTAATGTGTGACTTCTGTTGAGAAAGTATGTATAACTCAGCAACAAATTAATGCTAGGACTTTGCTCTTCCATTATTTTAATTACACTAAAGTTTATTATTAAATGTTATATCTCTTAGGAAGACATGATTGAGAAATATTATAATTTTCAAATATATGGTGAAAAGTATTTATTATATTTTTGTCATTTTCTATATGATTTTCTTTATTAAATTGTTTTAAAAAAGCGTTCATACTATAACCGCAACATCTATACCATGTATAAACACAACAATATTGCCCACAAACATCTGAATAGTTACTTTGTAACTGTTTCTTATTAAAAATTATACATTGATTTTTTAAGTAACTTAAAATTTCTAATTTATCTGATTTTCTACCAAACGAATCAAAATATTCAACACAGCCATTCTTTGGCTTAAAAATAGCTAACCAATGTGTTCCCGGATCTTTTGATTTATCAGTGTTTACAATTAAAAAAGTTTGTTTTTCAATTATTCTGGGGAGTTGATCCAAAGCAAAAACTCCTTTAAAAAATTTACGTGTGTGTTTGTTACATCTTAATACGTCACTTATCTCTAGGGTATTCATCAATCAAATTGATTCAAGTCATATACTTTAGTTGTTTCTTTAATATAATTAGATAAAAACTCTTTTTAGATTTTTCAATTTGTTATAATAACATCAAATTTGTCTAGTATTTGACAGAGCTCTTTATTTATTTTATCGTTGTACACAGTTCCAAAAGAGTAATTATCAAAATTATCATTTATAAAATCCCTAGTTGGAAATTTATACTTGAGCTCTTTTACAAATTTTTTACAAGGTTCTTTAAAACCAACTATACAAATATCTTTCGCAAACAAGGTATTATTATCATCACTACAAAATGTTACATCCAGAAGTGCACAAGACAGTGACATTTTGTCAAATATTCAAATTTACTTTTATATATGCTATTTATAGGTTTGAGAATATATTTCGGTTTTTATCAATTTGTAAACTTGCATCAAATTCTCCATAAACAATAGCAGTCAGTGTAGATGTAAGTGGTTTTGATAGTCTTCCCTCAATTCTAACTGTACCTTGATTTAGTAGACCTTGACACACTTCATTTCCTGATGAATCTGGAGTTAAATCAAAAGCTAGAATGAAAAACCCATTACTAAACATGGTTTTTGTTATCTGATGACCTTTATCATTATGGTAAATTCCAGTTCCCGAAAAAAGTGTACTGTATGCTCTTGTACAGCAATTATTTTCATCTGAAAAACTGGTTTCAATTGCTGAATTAGGTATTTGAACACCATTTACGTTTAACACAAATTGTGAAATATCAAAATGTTTAAAATTGTATGGGTTTTTTGACCTTTTTCCAGAGTAACCTGTATTTTCTGTCATGCAAAAAATGATTGTGTTTGGCAACTGTCCAATAAAACATTATCAAGTGATATTGATGAACTATTCTGTGGAATGGTAAAAGTTTTTACCTCTACCCGTTTGTAATTGTATTTGGCATTAGTTTTTTCCAATACAGCATTATGTGCTAATAGCACACTAGGATTAATTGTTACATGTCTCATAAATAAAGTGGCTTCTAAAATTTTCAGTTGAGATTCATCAGTATCATCTGCAAAGAGGTAAAAATCTGGTTTTTCTAATGTTAGGACAACTCGAACATCGACATTGTTTATGAGAAGTGTAGGTTGGTTAAACATATCTAAATGTAATTTCCCCATAAGTTCCACTACATTGCTATTTTGGTATAATTTTTGACGTTCTTTTGAACCACTATTATCTGTTTTTGCTATATTTGGCTTATCTAGCATCTATCCACCACACTCCAAATGAGTTGTAGCGGCATCCGTACCATAATTTAACATTGATTCAATATAAGCTCTGTAATGATAATTGCCATCTGATGGAGATATATTCTTTCAATTTAGTTGAACATTACATTGTTTTATTAATGAATGTAACATATTATTAACCACACTTGGTTGTTGTATAGGTGTTCCATCAGTTTTTTTATCTTTATTCCATTGACTTCCATCTTTTTTTAAAATTTGTACTTTTAATTTTAGATATGTCGAAGACAAGTCTCTATATGTATCACCGTGCTCTAGTGAAACAAATTCTATGACAGACGGATTATCTAAAGAAGCAATAGGGTTATAGGAAACTTCTTCAGATCGTAAAATACTTGACTGAATAGGCTGTGTTTTAAAAATATCAAGCTCTGATTTCATACATTCAATCATAATTATTCAAAAATATCTTTTTGTTTGTTTTTGTTATTAACTTTGCGTCGCTTCGACGTAAAATAATTTAAATTATTAATGAGAGGTCTTTTTATAGATTTTCTTCGTTTTCTTTTGCCTTGTCCATACATTTCATTGAGTTTCCGAACTGCACCTCGTCTTACATTTTTCATTATCTCTTTACTTCGATCTTGAACCACTTCTTTTACATTTGCACCTGTGGCAATATCAGATAATGCATTAATACCAGAGTTAATAACCTCTTTTTTAAATATATTAGCTCCAGACGTAAATATTGGTTTTAAATATCTAAAAAGACCACCGAAAAAGCTCCCTAACCCTCGTCCCCTTTGGTAAGGTACAATTGAGTGTAACAAAGGACCAATATCCTCAAGACCTTTTCCTGATTGAACTAAATAATATTTGTAGTACGCTCTCTCCATAATGAATAAAATAAAATAATATATAGTTTTGTAAAATCGCTTTTATTTATACTTTTTTAAAATGTAATACAATTTTTGTTGGAATTGAACTATTGGAAAAGTTTATTTTGTATCCATATTTATCACATAAAAGTAATGAAATGTTATTAAATGATTTCTCCACATTGCAATATTGAATATTACTGAATTCTTTTACAGTATCAGTGAAAGAATTTTGTATGTTAACAGATCTTAAACACCTTATATCTTTATCACCTAGTTTTTGCGGTTCAATTATATCTGTGTATATAAAAAACATATCTGGTTTACTAATGGGAATCAATTGTACACTATCTATAAAAGTTTTGAAAGCTTCTATTACACGTGATTTATATTTTTTAAAATCTGTAACTTTAAAAGATACTTGATTGAAACATGTTGTCAAAAGTCCTTTGAGGGTATAAGCGTAATTTGCTCTTATTTTTATATCTATTTTAGGCTTAGTAACACATATTGTGATGTAACTTAAATTTTTAGGCATCTCCTCAGCTTTTTTTGGTTGTGTATAATGAACTTCATCGTTTATAAAATTAAAAATTTCCCAAATCAACTGTCGTTCAACTTCTTTTCTTGTAAACCTATTAAGTGGGCGTATATTTTGAATTAGTGTTGGTAGTAGAAAAACTTTCCAGTCGCATATCATTTGTTTTTTCTATGTATGGAATATATGATGTTCCAACCCCTATCATATCTTTCTGCATACCTTTAATAAATATTTGAGTACTTTTTTCCCATTCTTCACCATACACATTTGGAACGAAATCATTAACATACATTTCTGAAATACCGACTTTCCACCTTGAATCACACATGTATTTATTCATTTTATTTGTAAAAGATGATAATGAATTTTCTGTATAATAGTTCATAGATGAATCACTGAGTAAAGTGACATAAAATTCATCATTTACTTGTATGTTGTCCATGAGCTTGCGGATTTATTCTTACGAATTGGAAAATTAAGTTCTGTTTGAGTATTACCTACTGCTAACCTTAAAACACGTCTTGATGAATTATTCAACTCTTTGCTATTTATAGTTTTTTCTTTTTTCGTTGGTGGGCTTGGGCTATCTAAAGGAACAGTTATAATGTCCACTGTATCAGTTTCAAAAATTTGTACATTTTGATTTCTAATTGATTTTCTTTTTCTAAGACGTTCTCCAACTGAAGCAGCTGACAATACTTTTGTTAAAACATTTTCCTGAATTTCATCATCAAATACTTCGTCATCAGCTTCTTTTTCATTTACTTCTTCTTCTTCAGGAACAACTTGTATTCTTACATTCTTATATTCAGGAAAATGCGATTGAGCTTCCGCATCTATATACATTGGTTTTGCACGAGTTTGAGTACCTTTTGTTTCCGTAATTTTTACTTTCTCCTCTTTATTTCTAGGAAGTACTCTATTTTTGTTTCTTATTTTAAATAAATTTTGTCTGTATAAATACCATTTTTGAGTGTCTGTTAGATATTTATTTAACAATATTTTTTTCATATTTTTATCCAACTCATTTAATTCAAAGTCTGCATTTTGTTTCATTTTCTCATAAATCTCGGGTTTTAGTATAATCATTTTGATAAATGTTGTATTATTCATTTTATAAAATTTCCGATTATCCCTGATAGTACTGCACCAAGAAGTGTAGGTAAAAATCCACCACGTTGAATAATGATTTTTCTTTTATTATTTATAGATTTTTGGCGGCAAATGAGGGATCTCAATTCCTTTTTATACTTTCGTAATTGGGTTGTTGATTTTTTACTTAGATTACAATTACCTTTTAAAATATTTAAAGCAATTTCACAAAATATTTTGATTACTTCAGGGTCAAAATGTTTTATAATTACTTTCTGAAATTTCGGTTTAGAGCTTTTTAATAGGTGCAATATATGACGGTTGACCTTCAAACGTTTCATATTCTTTGCCAAATTGTTCTAATTGATCTCTTGTACAAAAACACAAACCTTTTCCAAATATATCACTTCTTAATCGAAATATATCATTAACGTCTTGAGTAAGATCTATTAATATATACCCGTATGGTTCTGACGTCACTTCATTATATACTTTTTCAAATGCTTTGATTTGATTGGGATATATTTGGCGAGCTAGAGGTAATATCTGCGATTTATCTCTTGGATTTTTGAAAAGTACTAGATATTTACAGTTAAGCGAAATATCTCTTGAAAATTTACCCTGGTGAAAAACATTTTGTGTTACAAATATTACAGATAAATTTCTATGATGTGATCCTCTAGTAAATAAATCACATACATACTTATCATGGGAATTTAACATCATATCATCGATAATAATTAACAAAAGTTCTTTATTGTCATTAAAATCCGGAATAGTGTTACTATATTCCACATCTTTTAAATATTTTGGAACGGCATTTTTGTCTGGATTACACCAAATAATTTTATTAATATGTGGTTGTATATTTTCTTTTTTATACTTTATTAAATTATGAATAAAAGTGGTTTTACCACAGCATGATGGCCCCGCTACCATCATTGTAAATGGATGAAATAGCATAGTTGTATTAGTTAAAAATAGCACTGTTAACCTATATTTATATGAAAAGCTCTTTTGCCGAAGTGAATATAAATGTAAATTTATTTATTCTAATGAGTATTCTTACACAAACCGTCGACATGGTTAAACGAGTTCTCATAGTTGACCTACAATTTTTACAAGGAAATGAAAAGCAATATTTCCTAAAAGAATGAGCCATACTTGAAAAAGGAAGTTTAATTCCAACTGTCTATCACTTCAAAGCACCGTACCCCTCAGAGGAACTTAGTCCGGATATGAAATATAATAACCAGTATTGCGAAAATAAAATAAATGGACTTAAATGGAATAACGGTCTAGTTGAATATTTAGATGTAAAATGCATATTAAAACACTATTTAGAGTCAGCTGAAAAAATTTATGTTAAAGGAGAACAAAAAAAACTATTCCTTCAAAAGTACATTGACAGTGATAAAATAGAAGATTTAAGCAGAAACTTGCCGTCATTACAAAAGATTGATAACTTTAAATCAAATTGTCCTATACACTTATTAAACAACAATTTCAGATGTGCTGTTAAAAATTGTTATAATGTATATATGTATCTTTTAAAAGAAAAAATGTTAGATTAAAACAGCACAGAGTTCTATAAAATTGTAAAATATTTTTAAATAAAAAATTATTTCAAACATATAAATAAATTTGTTTTATTTTTTTTTTTTAACACAACATAAGAATACATCTTTTTTGTTCTACATTCTTACATATCAATAAAATCTTAAAATACTAATAATTTTTTCTTTCCTCTTCTTTAAATATTTCATCAGAACAAAAAAGAAAAGAAAAAAATTCATCTCAAAATATCAATTTGGTCAAGGTTGATTCAGATTTAAAAAGCAGCTTTGCACTTTTTTCTTTTAATTTTAAAAATTCGCATAGGTACACTTAATTTGTTTAAAATTTTCTCTTTACATTTTATAAAAACGCATTTTATAAAAACGCATTCAACGCATTTCTTACTATATCCATTTACGCCTATTACTTAAACCACATGTTAGATATTTTTGATTTTCTGTTTGTTTTCTTTTTATTCATATTTTTGTCAACTTTCTTACATAACAATAAAATCTTATACGGTGATACTCGCAATTAATTAATGGTTTTATTTCCTCTTCTTTAAATACTTCATAAAAAAAAGAAAAAACAAGAAAAAAAGAAAAAAAATGCATCTCAAAATTGCATTAATTTTGTTGATTCTTCATCTAAGATGTAAAAAACCAGTTTGCACTTTTTTTTTTAATTTTAAAGAAACGTATAGGTACATTTTTTTTCTCTTTACATTGTATGAAAAAGCATTTTTTTTTTCCTACTATTTTCCTGCATACCTATTACTTAAACCAAGTATACAATCTTTATAAACAACTGACGATCGCCGCCAGTCTGACTTACTTTTAAAATGACCTTGACATACTTCCTGTCTGGCCTTCCGGGTGACCTTGACCTACTGACCTGTCTGGCCCAAGTGCCTACCTATCTACTACTGTAGCTCCGTAATGGATGGGGCTACATGAAAAAGTTGTTCCACAAAATTATTTTTTTTATGAAACCTACTCAAAATTTTTTTTCTCTATCTTTAACGGTGTAGAAGTTTTTTAAACACACGAACTGACGGACGGACAGAGTGAAACTAATAAGCACATTTTTTCAAAATTTTTTTGGAAATGTGCTAAAAAATGTTTTAAATCATGAAATTTTGCAAGCTATTTTAGACACACTTCCCGTTAAGCTAGAGACTAGATATTTTGGACACAGTTTAGATTCCAGTGACAATACATGATTCTAAAATAATAATACAAAAAACAGTAGAGAAGTTAACTAAATTAGCAAAATAAAATGTTCATACAAAGATATTACAGATTTTTTAACAGAATTATTACAGAGTAAAATAAAAATATGAAAATTGCCTTGACATATTGTCTTTGTTTGGCTGTATCCTTTTAATTACACATTATACATTTAGTTTATATATTTTTCTTTTTCAAGAAACACATACAAAGAAACAGCAATCATTTTTAAATGTTTGTTTGTTGGATTGCATTATAAATACATATGTACATATTATGTAGATATTTACGTTAATAAGAGTAATAGATTTTTTGTTTATATATGATGAAAATATATTAGAATTCGATGATGTGCATTTGTATCTAAAAATGTAAATGGGTATTCATACATACATACATATATGTAATCAAGCATTAAGCATAATATTTAATCAATAAATCGAGTGCCAAGAATAATGGAAGGCCGGCAATTCTGTTTATTGACGTAGCCATTGAGCTGGAAATGAGCTTCGTCGGTGAAGATTATTTTGTTAAAAAAATTCTCATTTTCTTCTTGTTTTACGATTGCCCAAGAAACGAGTTGCCGACGTAATGCATGGTCAGTTGGTTTTAATTCTTGCGTCAGCTGGGTCTTATAAGCCTTTAAGTGGAGATCACGATGCAAAATGTTGAATAATGTGAATGGTTTGATGTTTAATTGCTGCGAACGATGACGAATGGAAGTTTTTGGATCTTCTTCAACACTTCTGCTCACAGTTGCTACATTCTCGGTTGAACGGCCACTACGTTGATAAATGTTGCCTCTGTTATCAAGAACAGATCCAGTTTCTAGAAATTTATCAACCATCAGCTTTTATTTATGTCAATCTTATACAAGAATTCCAAAGCATTTAGTTAGAGATAATGCCAACTTTTTGATTATATTCAAGCAGGATGATTTAAATTTAAAACATATATATAATGATCATGTAAATTCTGATATGACTTATCATGATTTTCAAAAATTGAGTGCATTCTGTTGGAATGATAATTATGGTTTCCTATTAATTGATAAAGACAGTAGTTTAAATGATGGGCGTTATAGAAAAAACTTTGATGCATTTGCTAAATTTTAATTAACAAGAGGTGAATCAGCAGTTGAATTACTAACTGAACTGGTTATTTAGCAGTTAGCAGTTGACAGTTATCAGTTACCAGTTAGCAGTTAGTAGTTAACAGTTAGCAGTTGGCGGTTTTCAGTTACCAATTAGCAGTTACCAGTTAACAGTTAGCAGTTAGTAGTTAGCAACAGAACACATCAGTTAATAATTGAACGGAATAGTTTTAATTTTTTTAAAAATGAATGAAAAACTTATGAATGATTTAATTAAAACTCGTAAAAATTTAAAAAGGAAATTTCAATCTTTAAAAATTCAAAAGCTTTCAGAAGACCATGATCGGGAAAAAACATTTACTCCTATTATAAAACCTTTGAAAGAATTAACAAATGTTGTCAAACAACAACAACAAATTTCAAATAATGTTATCAAGCCGGAAATGAAATCGCTGATGATGAAGATGATAACAATTCTAAATCAATGAGATCATTCATGTCGGGATTTAAAACACCTAGCAACAAAAATAATACTTTCAATGAATATAAATTTTCAACACCTAATAATTTAAAACTTCAGAATGACGAATCATCATCAATTTCACAACTTGTTTTTCTTAACAACTCACATCTTGATAAATCATATGGACCCTATTTTGATGAGTCATTAAATGTGCGAAAACTTGGGAATGCTAATTTTGAAATAGATGAAATTAATAAAAATGTTTTGATTAATAATGAAGTTTTTAAAGGAACTGATGGTCTATATGAATTAATATTTAAGAAGAAACCTATAAACTACACTGAAAGTGATTTAAGTACGTATCATCAAGTACTCAACAAAACGAATGCACACAGAAGAAATTATGATGGTTTAGATCAAATAAAAGGAAACAAAGGTTTTAAATACAAACATATATTAAGCAAATTATATGCGCATGATTATAACACTAGACATAAAAAATCTGGTTCAGGCTATTCGAAAACAAAAAATTTTAGTAAGTTTTTCCATAAATCTTTTACATCAGAAACCCAATTAAATTATACAAATCAATCAAATGAATATGTTTATTGGGATGATCCTAATGAGTTAGTTGATAGATTAAGACTTTTAATTGCTTCACAATCAGGTGGTAACAATAATCATCATAATGAAATTGTATCTATAATTGAAGAATTGAGAGAAGCAAATATAATTCAATAATATTTTACAATTAGTAAAAATAAAAATGCCACTTGATAAGTTTGGACGTAGTATAGCTTCATCCACTTCTAGAAAATCACATACTAGAGGTCCTGCAGGTGTAGGATTCAAATTAGCTTCTGAAGGAAATTATGATTTAGATAACAAAATTTTATCAAATGTCCAAGATCCAGTTTATGGAAATGATGCAGCAACGCAAACATTTGTGAACAACCAAATTTTCTTTCATAAAGAACTACTAAAAATCGATATAGGAGATATGTTTAACCATTTCACTAGTGAACTTAAATTAATAGAAGAAAAATTAAAAATGTTAGAAGAAAAAATGCAAGATAGTTTAGTGAAAGTTCATCACAAATTTTCTGTATTGTTAAATGAAAAATATTCAGAGATGAATGACTTTATTAAATTTCAAATTAAACAACCACTTAAATTTATTAATGAGAGACTACAAAACGCTGAAGCCAAAGTTCAATCAGCATTAGATTTAATTAATAACTCAAGAGATTAATTGCGGTTAGTTTTCATTTAACTTCCAAAATGGATATACATCAAATCGGATATTCTTTAAATAATTTTTTAAATAAATTAGAAGATATTTTATTGAAGGAACATTATGAACAGTTAAAAGATCATTTCAAATTTTTAAAGTTATTTAAAAATTCTATACAAATTGAAACTATACAAATTGAAACTATACTGTTCTAAACTAATGAGTTTATATAGCAGAATAGAAAAATAAGTTAGAATAAAAATATGTACTCGCAAATTATTATACAAATACAAAAAGATTATAAAATTTTAACGCATTGAACATTTATTGTTTGCTTTTATTTTTATTATATTTTATTTATTATATTTTCTTTATAAAATAAGTAAAAGAGAGGTATGTTTTAATTAGTTATTTTCAAGATGAGTAAGGATGAAGTTGTAGATTTATTTGATAGGCTTGATGCTTGAGATTCTTCTGAAAATATCGATGAGAAAGAAGATGATATTTCAGATTCATCTCAGGAGAGCGATGAGAAAGAGGATTATGATGATGAAGTTGTAGATTTATTGGATTGGCTTGATGCTTCAGATTCTTGTGAAAATATCGATGAGAAAGAAGATGATATTTCAGATTCATCTGAGGAGAGCGATGAGAAAGAGGATTATGATAATGAAAAGAAAGTAAAAAAGAAAGTTAAATTTATGTTAACGCCTCAAATATACATATTATACAAATGGAATACAGCATATAAAATAGGTCGGCAAAAATATTGGGAAATAATTGCATTGGATCGCTATAGATTTAATCAAAGAATTCAAAGTACTAATGATATTATTTCTAAGATTCTAGATACTAAACATCGGAAATTCATTTTCAATCAAAGATTTTCTAATTAGTTATATATAATAATTACATACAACTATTTTATTTTGTTTAAAAATGAGTAAGAGAGATGTTGAAGAGCTGCATAAGCCTGCACGGAGAAATTTTAAACAACGTAGAGTTATAATTAAAGGATTTGATGATCTTTGGCAAGCCGATTTGGTAGAAATGGGTGCTTATGCCAAAGAGAATAAACGTTTTAAATTTTTATTAACTGTGATTGATACCTTCTCCAAATATGGCTGGGCAATCCCTATAAAAACAAAAACTTCAGAGAACGTCACACAAGCAATACAAAATATTTTTGTAAATTCTAAAAGATATCCCAAAATTTGCAAACAGATGATGGGAAAGAATTTTTTAATAAAATATTCAAAAATTTAATGGATAAATATCATATAAATCATTATTCAATATTTAGCACATTAAAAGCCTCTATTGTAGATCGTTTGTATCGTTTTAATCGAACTTTGAAAGAAAAAATGTGAAAAGAGTTTAGTTTTAATGGTAATTACAAATGGTTGAATATAATTGATTCATTAGTTCACCAATACAACAATACAGAACATCATATCATTCACAGACGTCCATCAGATATAAATAAAAAAAATGCTAATGAACTGTTGGTAACTGTTTATAATCGTGTTAAAATTTTTCTACCAACTAAATTTAAAATTGGTGACTCACTTCGTATAAGCAAGTATAAACATGTTTTTGAAAAAGGGTATACCTCGAATTGGACAACGGAAGTATTTAAGATAAGAAAAGTTCAAATCACTAACCCTGTAACATATTTACTGGAAGATTATCAAGGTCAACCCATACAAGGAAGCTTCTATGAATATGAATTGTTAAAAACGAAAAATAAACAAGTGTTTTTGATTGAAAAAATTTTTAAAACTAGAGATAATAAAATTTTTTTTAAATGGTTACGCTTTTCTTCTATTCATAATTCATGGATAAATAAAAAAGATTTATTATAAAAAACAATATTTATATTTTGTTTAAATATTTTTACAAATTATTAGATATAATCTTTTTATTTCATTTGATAAATTATGAAATTTCCATCTGATATGATGATTTCTGCTTTATTGATTTAAAATCAATTATAGTGTAGTCGGATTTATAATCTACATCTATAATAGGAACTGTTTCCACTTCTCCATTACTTAAAATTCTATCTGTCAATATTTCTCGATATTCTAAACATTTAATTGTGAGAGACTTTTGTTTAAAATTGCCATCATATTCACATCTTATATGAATATCTTTATTATCAGCATATTCCAATGGAAAATGTCTGTAAAATATATGCTCACTATTTATAATTCCACCAATATTACGTTCTTTTAAAATTAATTCCTGTCTAAAAGCCTCAATAGCCTCATCTATAGAAACATATTGTGGTACTGAGTCAGCTTTATCTCCTGCTAATTGTGCATCTGCTTTTAAAGTAGTGATTGATGCTATTGTTGTAGTTTTTGTTTCATTTGTTGTTGCTTTGTTTAATTCTGGTGAAATTACATATTTTAATAGCTGAACTGATAAATTTACTTTCACGGTCTCATTACTTGGAAGTAATATATTAAAGTAGGTACTGCTAAAAGCTGATTCATCCAATCTAATATTAGATATTGGAGATGAATTTGTTTGAATAGTAAATAGGCACGATTTGTTGGAGCATTTTCTCTACCAAATTTTGTTCGAAATTTCCTAATTACATCTTGAAAACTTTTACCATTTTCAAAAAATGTTGTAATAACAAAAACACGTTATTCCTTCGTATAACGTTCCATATTAACTAACCGGAATGTATTTATAATATACCTAAAGAAACCTCGCATAAAAATTCCAGATAGAAAAAAATGGCGGCAAAATCAAAATGATACCTCAATTTTGAACACCCTTTGTTAGTGTAAATTTTGAGAGAAAACCACGAAAAATTACATTTCCTAAATTTTTTTTTCTTCTTTTTTTAGGGAAAATACCAAAATCGTCTGAATTTCATATAAAGTTTTTATACCCTACACCTAAAGTATATGGTATATTAACTTTGGTATGATGTTTGTAACCACCAAAAGGAAACGACTTAGATATGGACATGTATATATATTCTGAATCAGGATTATCTCCTTAGTCGATTTAACGATGACCGTCCGTCCGTTCGCACGATAACTCAAAAACTAATAAAGCTATCTTGATGAAATTTATATAGTAGGTTACTAATTACGAAAGGAAGACTAAGTTCGCATCTGGACAAAATCGGTCCATGGGTTCGGATTCTGGTAGCTTCGAATGATTCCGGAGCAAACGAGATTATCTCCAAAACCAACAAAGATAGAACCTTTAAATTTTGTACAATGATGTTCCTTTCCGTTCGATTTATGTCTCTGAAATTTAAGAGAATTTGATCCATGGGTTTGGATTTTGGAATCTTCCGAACGAACACCAGAGCAAATAAGATTATCTTCAAAACCAATTAAGATATGACATTTAAATTTGACAGAGTGGTGTTCTTTCATGTTTTATTTAAGTCTCTGAAATTTGAGAGGATTTGGTTCATGGGTTCGGATCGTGGAAGCTTCCGAACGAGCCCCAGAGTAAACGAGATTATCTTCAAAACCAACAAAGATAGAACCTTTAAATTTTTTACAATGATGTTCTTTCCCGTTTGATTTATGTCTCTAAAATTGAAGAGGATATGCTCCATGGGTTTGGATCTCGGAAGCTTCCGAACGAGCCCCAGAGCAAATGAAATTATCTCCAAAAACAATGACGATATAACCTTTAAATTCGGCAGAATGATGTTCTTTCATGTTTGACTTAGGTCTCTAAAATTTTAGAGGATTTGGTCCTTGGGTTCGGATTTCGGAAGCTTCCGAACGAGCCTCAGAGCAAATGATATTATCTCTAAAAGCAACAAAGATATAACCTTTAAATTAGGCAGAATGGTGTTCCTTCATGTTTGATTTATGTTTCTGAAATTTGTGAGGATTTGGTCCATGGGTTCAAATCTTGGAAGCTTCCGGACGAGCCTCAGAGCAAGCGAGTATATCTCCACAACCAACAAAGATAGAACTTTTATTTTTAGTACAAAGGTGTTCTATTATGTTTCCTTTTCTGTAAAATTGGAAACTGACATTTGAAAGACAGAAAAGGGAAGAAGTTCAAGCAGCTACCAAAAAAACTTATGGATTTTTAATTTAATTCGAATTATTCAGGTGTAGAGTATAAGTCGGCTGCATCGACTTACTGTTACATTTACTTGTTTTTATTTCAGATAGCTTACTATTTGCCCAATACAACAAGTGGGTTTTTAACTTTGAACTCAAAATTTTAACCCCTTTGTAACCCTCCAATTTTTTTAATCCATCTTTTGCTCTCAAAAAAAAATGAGTAAATTTTTGTTTTAAATTCTGTGCACATGACTTCAAAATTTAAATGCTTTTATATTAAATGTGTTATAAAATTGGTAAGTAAATTTTTTTAATATGAAGCTTTTATATATTAAATTTCATTAAAAAAATATGAAATATACACATGTATATAAAAATGAAGCCTGGAGTTTCTTCTTTATCCTCGTAAGAAAATAATATTTCAAATTGCATTTTTCAGTGCAATTTTGGACAAAAAAAGAAAGGAGGTTGCGATTTTTATATAAGTAAATTTTCATTTTTTGTTACAGTAATCAAAAAAAAACAAGGTAGAATATAAACAAACGGTTTTTAAAAGTCCACATTTCCAAAAGACAATACAAACTGTTTAGAATTGTGACTTGCACAAAAATTTTAAAATTTCATGTAACAAGAAAAAAATTGAAAATAGGACTTTCCTGGAATTTTGAGGAGCTGTAAGTCCGGAACCCTATATAATTAAAAAAGCCCGTAATTATATAACCGTAAACATATATTACTGGAGCTTTAATTTTTATGTCTTGCCGAAGAAAACTTTGTACAGGTGCTTAAGTTACAGATGCCTAAAAATAGCAAATTATCAATTTTTCAGCCCTAATAGCTCTTAAACAGGGGGTGGTATAAAAAATTTTTTTAAAAGAACTTATGCTAATTCTAAAAGTTCTTTCTTATCTCAAAATTGCAGGTTCCTATCTAAAGACGTGCCGGAGTTGTGAAAAAATAAATTTCATGCAAAATGTGGTTTTCACATAACGGTAAATTTAAATTGTAAATTACAAAATATTGTACAATTTTGATACTGTTTTGTAGAGATAAAAATTTTCGGTCTTCTATCGGTTTTAGATTATAAAACAATTACGCAGATCCTGAGATATATACACTTGAAAATGGGGCTTTTTCGCAATTTTAAGAGGCTGTAACTTTGGAACCTTATATAACTAAAATAAACCTTTAATACACGTAAAAATATATTACTTTAGCTTGAATTTTTATATCTTGCCGAAGTAAAATGTGCACAGATTCCTAAGCTACAGGTGTTTAAAAATACAAAATTTTAAATTTTTGAGTCCTAATAGTTCATAAAAAATGAAGCCTGGAGTTTCTTCTATTTTAGTTCATAGTTTTTGGGGAGAATTCTTTGCAACAGAAAATTAATTTAAAAGAATTCGATAAAATTTTTGATTCGCGTTATTTAGCTGAGGCAAAATTTGATACAGATTTTAATTTATATAAAGGATGATATGCCTCACATTGTTTGGAAAAACATGCAAAATGTATCGATTGTAAATCAATATTCCTGAAAGAGCGGGGGCTGATTCGGATTCTTATTATTTTGACGAACTTAACAGATGGGGCCTTTCTTTACCGACGGATGAGGTTAATTATATTTTATTTCACATGAACACAATCTTTCAGGAAATTTTACGGGATTTTGATTTAAAAATAACATTCTTTGAGAGAAGTAATCAAAAAGGCATACCTATTCAACTTACATTACTGGTTTCAGTTTGGGTATAAATGACATATATTTAAAATTGACGTGTAAATATGGTAATACAAGTCACAATGTGTTTTTCCAAATAAGTAACACTTTCGCTAATATTTTATTAAATAGTTTACATACCTATCCCCAAAACCAAACTGTACATTTCTATTAAAGGTTCCTAAAGTTTGGTTTTAAAAGGGGGGTGGTTTTGGTTGGTTAAAGTCCAACACCCCGCGGAAGCACGTGCAGTTCTTTTTGGTGAGTTTCGAGTTTTCCACCAACCCTTGTAAAAAAAAAAGTTTTACAAAACTACATAACGATACTCTTAAAAGCAGGAAGCAAAATTGAAAATTAAAAATATTTGATAATATTTATTGTGATAAGTAGTTATACTATGAGAGTTCTGTGACATTTTTGCGTTTTGCCGTCGGTAAAACATTTTTTATCAGGAAAAAAAAAAAAATATTTGTGTTTGCCGTCGGTAAAACATTTTTTATATGAAACAGAAAAAAACAAAAAAACAATAACAAAAAAAAATTGAAATAAGAAATTAAAAAAATCTACAAATGACGTCAGGGAATTTCTTGACTAAAATATATATATATATATATCACAACACAAGAAAAAAATGAAAAATGATATGATGAATGCAATAATAAGAAATTTAGAAAGCGGGCTTTAATTAAAAGCAAGATTACGTCAGAAGATTCCCATTGTTGTTAGTAATAATGCTCATAAGGATTAGTTTAAAAAATTGAGGAATTTTTAAATGTAGAATAAAAATAAAATGTTAAAAATGACGTCAGGGGATTCCTATTGTTAATTTAAAAAGAAAAAACAAAATATATTAGTATTACAAAGTGTTTTTATTTATTTTTAACGTTTTCCGATATTTATAATTATTTTCTTTAAATTTTTTTATGATTTTAGCTAATCGTAATAAAGATATTTTAAAAAATTTTGTTGAATTGTGGGTAACCAAATCCGTCCATTTATCATCTTGATCTTCTTTGAGTGAATTAAATTGAATTAGTGTTGAATCAGCATAATTCCTTAGAAACTTAATATGGTTCTTAATTTCCTTTTTGTATTTCTTTCTAAACTTTATTTTATTTTCTAAATAAAATTTATTAAACATATGAATCGTTCTTGCGAATAAAAATGTTTATGCGATAAAAACTAATTAAACCACTAATTAAGAAATAAAATATGAAAATAACAAGAATTAACTAAATCTTCTGTGGGAAGGAGTTCTAGGGTGTAGATAGAAAACTATTAGGTATTAAATAAGTTTATAAATATATTATGTTTAGGTTCGATCCTAGTTCTATGCTCTTACCCAGAGAAGATTTTTTTAATTTTATTTTTTCTAAAGAATTTAGTCAATCGAAAACATTCATAGATTCATTATCATCATGATCATCATACAACACAAAGCAAGGACATATTGGTTCAAATATTATTTGTACAACAAGCATTTAAAACATCATTTGGATCTAATCCTCAAGTAGCAGTATGTTTCAATTGCGGTGAAAGAAATGTAACGAGAATTGAATATATAAATGCTAACAAAATTCATATGGCAGCTCTATTAATGTGTGTGATAGGATTATGGTGTTGTTGTTGTATTCCATATTGTACTGATAACATGAAAAATGTAAATTATTAGTGTTCAAAATGTAACAATTCTTTGGGGTGTTTATAATAAATAAAACATTTAAATTAAAAGATTTTTTTATAATAATTTTACACCTAAAATTCTACAAAAGGCTAAAGGATTATTAAGTAGAGACATCATAATGTTTTGGGCTGATAATATTTTACATGGCTATAAATTTTGTATTTGTGGGCGGAAATGGGCTACAATTAGAATAATTAATTGGAAAATATTTCATGATTTTTTGGAGGTATTTAAAACTCCAGAAAGTGGAGAAAAGATTTGTTTATTTAAAATTAGAAATGGGGAGTCATTAAATAACAAATTCGATTTATCTCATTTGGATTGGCAACATCTTAAAATTGAAGTTTACGGAGGTGATATTTTCATTATTGGTAAAGTAAGAAATTCACCAAATAAAAAAAAGCAAATACCTAATAATTTTAATAACGAATGCCCATTTGCTGAGGAAGATAATTGGGAAATGATTGAAAAATATATTTCATATGTATTACCAAAAAATAAACCATAAAATAAAATTTCACAACAACATATTGAATCATTGTCCATGAAAACAAATGAATATGAAGAAAATCAAAATGAGTTGAAAAAGTCGATGATAAGAAAACGAATTGAAGAGGGAATTATATTTATTGCATTAATAGAGACTACGTATAATTAAATAAATCAAAAATTGGTGATAAGCTAATTCATTTTAGAGAATTACTTGAAAATTTAAAAGATGAATATTTAGATTACATGGAAGCTTATTCAGATGGAAGAGATATGTTTTTACCGCTCTTTATGTATTTGGGTTCTATTATAAGTCCAGTTAAGTTTGTACACAACAAAGAAATGTCTAGAAAATAAAAAAAGGATATATATTTTGAAATTTCTAATAAAACATTTCTTCATTAACCTTTAAACAAGATACATCATACTTTTTTTGATTAACTATGACAACATTTATATTTTTTCTATTATTTTTGTTAACTATTCAAGCGAATTCCGCTCTATTTTCTAATATTTGATTAGATGAATCAGCCTTTGGGAGCACATACTTTAATATATTACTTCCAAGTAATGAGACGGTGAGAGTAAATTTATCAGTTCAGCAATTAAAATATGTAATTTCACAAAAATTGAACAAAACAACAACAAATGCAGTAAAAACTACAACCATATCATCAATAATTGCTTTAGCAGATGAACAATTACCAGAAGATAAAGCTGACTCAGCACCTCAATATGTTTCTATAGATGAGGCTATTGAGGCTTTTAGGCAAGAATTAATTTTAAAAGAACGTAATATTGGTGGAATTATAAAAAGTGAAAATATATTTTACAGACATTTTCAATTGGAATATGATAATAATAATAAAGAAATCCATATAAGATGTGAATATAATAGTGAATAATAAGATGTGAATATTTTAAACTAAAATCTCTTGCAATTAAATGCTTAGAATATCGAAAAATATTAGCAGATAGAATTTTAAGTAATGGAGAAGTGGAAACAGTTCCTATTATAGATGGAGATTATAAATTCGATTACACTATACATGATTTGCGATCAATAAAACAAAAATCAATATCGAATGGAGATTTCATAATTTATCAAAATAAAATGGCAATAATTGTAAAATAATAAAATAAAAATTTTTTTTTTTATAATAAATCTTTTTTATTTATCCAGGAATTATGCTCAGAGGGAAACCCTAACCATTTAACAAAAATTTTACTAGTTTTAAGAATTTTTTCAATCAAAAACACTTGTTTATTTTCAGTTTTTAACAATTCATATTCATAGAAGCATAAGCATTTTTTCTGTTTACCTCTGTTGGTTTGTTTTGAATAGTACGATGTTTAATGTTATTGTATTGGTGAACTAATTTAGAAATAATATTCATCCATTTGTAATTCCCATTGAAACTAAATTCTTTCCACATTTTTTCTTTTAGAGTACGATTGAAACGTTCTACTATGGAAGCTTTTAACGAGCTAAATGTTGAATAATGGTTTATATGATATTTATTCATTAATTTTTGAAATATTTTATTAAAAAATTCTTTTCCATCGTCGGTTTGTAAATTTTGAGGTTGTCTTTTAGAATTTACAAAAATATTTTGCATTGCTCTTTGCATTAGAAGCTCTTCAACAACCTCTCTTTTACTCATTTTTAAATTAAATAAAATAAAATATATGTAATTATTATATAACTAATTAGAAAATCTTTGATTGAAAATGATTTCCCGATGATTACTATGTAGAATCTGAGAAATAATAATATCAGTATTTTGAATTCTTTTATTATTCCTGTATTCCATTTGTATAATATATGCATTTGAGGCTTTAACATAAATTTGACTCTCTTTTTTACTTTTTTTCCATCATCATAATCCTCTTCCTTATGACTATCCTCAGATAAATCTGAAATTTCACTAAAAGTAACTGAAATATCATCGTCCTTTTCATCACTCTCATCAAACGAATCTGAAGCTTCAAGCCAATCGAATAAATCTACAACTTCATCTTTACTCATCTTGAAAATAACTAATTAGAATATATGTACCTCTCTTTCAGTTATTTATAAATAAAATAAAATAAAATAAATAAAACGAACAATAAATGTTCAATGTATTAAAATTTATATTCTTTATTTGTATAATAGTTTACAAGTATGTTTACTTTTATTATAACCTATTTTCTATTCTTTTATATAATTCCATTAGTTTGGTGCAGTGTAATATACATTGTTCTGCTGAATGGCATGTGCAAGTATCTGGAAAACTTTCAATATTATCTGATGTATAGGGGCATATACCCCAATGATTCCATACTCCTTCGTTTCAATTTGTAGAGAATTTTTAAATAATTTTAAAAATTTGAAATGTTCTTTCAACTGCTCATAATATTCTTCCAATAAAATATCTTCATATTTATTTAAAAAAATATTTAAAGAATATTCTATTTGATGTATCCATTTTGGAAGTTGAATGAAAACTAATCACAATTAATTCCTTGAATTATTAATTAAATCTAACGCCGATTTAGCTTTAGTTTCAGCGTTTTGTAGTCGTGCATTAATAAATCCAATCGGTTTTTTAACTTGAAATTCAACAAAATCATTCATTTTTGAAAATTTTTAATTTAACATAGCAGAAAATTTGATGTGGATATTCTCTAAACTATCTTGCATTTTTTTTTCTAAAATTCTCAATTTTTCTTCTGCTAATTTAAGTTCTATAGATATTGCTGTCTATAGTTGTTTATTAATTCTTTGTGAAAGAAAATTTGGTTATTTACAAATGTTTGTGTTGCTGCATCATTTCCGTTAACTGGATCTTGAACATTTGATAAAATATTGTTATCTAAATCATAATTTCCTTCAAAAGTTATTTTGAAACCTATACCTGGAGGACTTTGAGTATGCAGTTTCCTAGAAGAAGCTGTATTACGTCCAAACTTATCAAGTGGCATTTTGATTTTTACTGTTTGCTAATGTAAAATACTATTGAATTATATTTGCTTCTCTCAATTCTTCAATTATAGATACAATTTCATTATGATGATTATTGTTACCAGCTGATGGTGATGCAATTAGAAGTCTTAATCTATTAACTAACTCATTAAGATCATCGCAATAAACATATTGATTTGATTGATTTGTATATTTTAATTGAGGTTCTGGTGTTAAAGATTTATGAAAAAACTTAGTACATTTTTTTTCGTATAACCTGATCCAGTTTTTTTATGTCTAGTGTTATAATCATATTCATATAATTTTCTTAATATATTCTTGAATTTAAAACCTTTGTTTCCTTTAATTTGTTCTAAAGGATTATAATTTCTTCTATGTGCATTCGTTTTGTTAAGAATGTGATGATACGTACTTAAATCACTTTCAGTATATTTTAGAGGTTTCTTTTTTAATATTAATTCATATAGACCATCAGTACCTTCAAAAACTTCCTTATCAATCAAAATATTTTTATTAATTTCATCTATTTCAAAATTAGCATTGCCAAGTTTTCGCAAATTTAATGGTTCATCAAAATAAGGTCCATATGTCTTATCGAGTTCTGACTTGTTTAGAAACAAAAATTGTGAAATTGATGGTGATTCATCATTATCAAATTTGATTGTATTCTGTGTTGAAGTTCTAAATTCATTGTAAGTATTACTTCTGTTGCTAGGTGTTTTAACCTCCGACCTAAATGACCTCATTAACTTAAAAATTTTATCATTATCATCAACCCATTCAATTTCCGGTTTAATATCTGAAATTCGTTGTTGTTTAACAATATTTGTTAATCCTTTCAATGGCTTTGTAATTGGAGTAAGTTTTTTTTCCTGATTATGATCTTCTGAAAGCTTCTTAATGTTTAAAGATTGAAATTTTCTTTTTAAACTTTTACGAGTTTTAATTAAATCTTTCAATTGGAATTTTGTTTTTAAACTTTTACGAGTTTTAGTTAAATCTTTCATAAGTGGTTCATACATTTTCTTTAAATGGAAACTAATCTGTTCAGTTATTAACTACAAATTAACGACCGAACTGTTATATTTATTGCTAACTGCTAACTGGTAACCGCTAACTGGTAACAGCTAATTGCTAACTGCTATCTGCTATCTGCTAAATGACAGGTTCAGTTAGTAACGAACTGCTAGCCAATTTCTTGTTAACTAAAATTTAGCAAATGTACTGACCATTATTTAAATTGCTGTCTTTATCAATTATTAGAAAACTATATTTATTATTCCAGCAGCATGCATTCAACTTTTTGAAATCATTATAAGACATATCAGAATTTATATGATCATTATATATATGTTTTAAATTTAAATCATCTTGTTTGAATATAATCGAAAAGTTGGCATTATCTCTAATTAAATGCTTTGGAATTCTTGTATAAGACTGACACAAATAAAAGCTATCAACTTCTTGATGTCACCCCATTCAAAAATAATTTCGTATGCTATCTTGCTTATCTCAAGCTACATCATCGAAAATAAATATTGAGTTCGGTTGTGAGGCTGAAGGTTCAATTACATCCACGTTATTTGAAAATTCGTTATATCCCATTTCTTTGATTGCTTTTATTAATTTTTTTAAATATTCATATTTAGGTTGATGTACTGATTTCGAGTAAATATATATGTTTTGAAATTTAAGATCTTTAGGATCTAAAAGCATACTTATCATAGCATTAGTTTTACCACAGTTTGACGGCCCGACTATTAATCCTCTTATACTATCTGGAAAGCATTCGCCATTTTTTTTATATTTTTTCTTCAAATTTTGATCAAAATTTGATTGGCAAAGAGTTAAAGCTAAAGACTCAAGTTTTAGTGAAAGGTTATATTCATATCTAGTTACAAACGCAATGAAAGCTAAAGTTAAACTCGGTATGGGTTTCAAAAAGAAAACAAAAGAAAGTCAAATAAAAACATTTGAAAAATGTTATAAAAGCAGTTAAATTAGTTACTAAAACTACAAAGAAACCAATGAATGATAAAAATATTATAAAAATAGCTTTATGCATGATCGAAAGTTTTCTAAGGGGCAGAAAAAAAAATTTTATATCCCTCGAATAATTCCGGTACCAAAAAATGGAGGAATTTTACCTTTAATCCCTATATTTGCTGGTTTGTCAGCTGTTGGAGCACTTTCTGGCGGTGCTGCAGGTATAGCAAAAGCTGATGTGATGATGCTAAATGATGCTAAAAGTGCTCGTAAACAATTACATGAGAGTGAGCGTCATAATAAAATGATGGAATCAATAACATTAAAAGGAGGAAAAGGATTACATTTAAAACCGCACAAAAAAGGTTTAAGTCTGTTTTTGAATGCATAAAACCATTAAACGAGCTAGAAACCATTAAAACCATTAAACGAGAAGAAAATATTTAAAATATTTCCGAGCAGCTTTTATGAGAGATAAATTACCGGCACATAAACCTAAAAATATGAAACTGGTATAATAAATTTGGATAATTGTATTGGAAATGGAATACATTGGGTAGCTTATTACAAGAAACACCAAATTGTGCAATATTTTGACAGTTTTGGAATTTTAAAACCTCCATTAGAAGTACTTAATTCAATATTTAGGAGATAATCTTGTGTATAATTACAAAAAATATCTAAACTTTAATTCATATAATTGCGGTCATCTATGTTTAGAATTTTTATTTCATATTGTTAACAAAAAATATTATTAGAAAATAAAACATGAAAAAATATAAAAAAAAATTTTTTCTTTATTTAAAAACTAACCTACATTAATAATTTTATTCAACTTCAAGGTATTTGAGAAAAAAGAAACAAATAGTTCTGATAAAGAATAATTAAAATTTATTCCAAAAAAAAAAAAATTTTAAAGAAAAATTGAATTGAATTGGAACATATTATATATATATGTATATTTATATATATATATATATATATTTTTTTTTTTTATGGTGATGAATTAAATTAACCTTTAAAATCTATAAAAGCAGAATGCATTTCTGAAATACCTCATTATTTCAATTAAAGATATGTCAATAACATTAACTTTAAACGGGAACTCTTCTATATTGACAACTAATTATTTTCGTCCTATAGACCTAAAAGGGAAAGATTATACGTGCGCTTTAGTAGATTTTCAAACATATAATTCAATACCGAGTATAGATGAGAAGAATAATAGATTTATTATTGATGATAAACCTATATAATTTCAATAGGTTCATATGAAATTGAAGATATTGAAACAATTCTCAGAAAAATGTTAAATATAACTAAAACAGATAAGGAAAAATTAATTTTAAGAGCAAATAATAATACATTAGAGTGTGAAATTTTTGCTGATAAAGAAATTGATTTTGCCAGAGAAGATACTATTGGAGGATTATTAAGCTTCAGCAAAAAGATATTATCAGCTAATAACTGGCATACTTCAAATATAGTAAGAATATAATGTAATATTATCTCCGGAACATATATAAATGAAGTGGAAGCATGCATTTTACATAAATTTTGTATTAATGTCAGTCCTGGCTATAAAATAATTGAAGTTCCTAAAAGTGTAATTTATCTACCAGTAACTGTTAATCAGATAAGGTCTGTTACTATTAAATTACTCGATCAGAACGGAAATTTAATTAATTTTCAAGGAGAAACAATAACACTTAGATTTCATTTAAAAGTTTTAAAATGTTAGTGTTTAATCAAAATCAAGATTCTTACATATATTCTCACTGTCGATTTTCGCATTCCAATGTACTAAAGTCAGCAGGAGGAGAAGGAACACAACACTACAAATCAAAAAAAAAATTAACTCTCGAAAATCAGTAATATCTAAAATTACTTGGATAACAATTAAAATGAACCTATTGAACCTTTTTGGTGAAGCTGTTTTTGATGAAACTATAATTAGTGCTCACTGGCATACATATTATCCATTCAACATAACCAATTCAAACACCAATAGTAATATAAGAATAGTAACACAAAATCAGAATTTAAATATATTACCGTCCACAAGTTTTATTTATAAAAAAGGATAACTATCAAATCACGATAGAACGACTCTTAAAAATACTAAACTAGTTGATAATGCTGCACCATTTCTATTTGAGAGAATTGCTTATACGCTTAATGGTAAGGAAATTGATCATAATAGTAAGGTTGGTATAACTTCAACGTTAAAAAATTATATTTCACTTAATGAAAACGAAAGCAGTGCTTTATTTAATGCAAGTTGGTCCCCAAAAGCATCAATTCAGTTGGAAGAGCATTACTTCAGTTTGTACGTTCCTTCAAAGAGATTATTAGGATTTGCGGAAAATTTTAAAAACTATATTCCTAATGCACAACATGAAATGATATTAACACGCGCTGGAAGTAACAAAAATTCACTAATATGTTCAAATGCTACTGAGAAGCCGGATATTACTATTACAAAACTAGGCTGGAGAGTTCAACATGTTAATTTGATGGATTCACCAAAAGATTAATTATATAAAAGTATTAGTAATGGCTCTGTTATGAAACTGTGTTTTAGAAGTTGGGATTTAAACGAGAATCCATCATTACCGCCAGCAAATCACTTCATTTGGAATGTTAAATGATCTTCACAATTAGAAAAAGCTCGTTTTATTATTTTCGACTACAAACTGATCAACAAAATATCGAAGAAAATCTTTCAAAAGACCCTTCAATATTTAATCATTGTGATGTTTTTAATTTAAAAGTATATTTAAATTCTCAAGTATATCCATATGAAGATATGAATTTAGAGTTTTCAAAAAATCGTTATGATTTAGCATATGAAGCATACTCGAATTTTCGAAGTGCTTACTACAATCGTCAAACATCAGAACCTTTAGTTTCATGGGAGAATTTTAAAGATTCATTTCCAATTTTTATAATTGACACCCGCTACCAAAATGAAGATCCTAAAATGGGTCCAGTTGATATAAAAATTGAACTAAAAACTATCAAAAGAATTCCAGAAAAAACTACTGCTTATTGTCTAATTATTCATGATCGCTTAGTAGAGTTTAAACCGTTAACAGTTGAAGTAAATACTATTATTTAAATTTCTAAATAAAAATAAATGATCTATAAAAACGAAACATTAAAAAACTTGGAATCTTGCTGTATTTTTTTTTGAAATTCCTTCATTTATTGGTGGGGGGGATATTTTTTTTTTATGATTGCATTACACTGTATAAGTTTTTTTATTTACAAATTTTATGAATATATTAAATTTAATCAATTTGATTCTTCTGAAACATAAAAATGGAATATGTAATAATTGATATACAAGGTTTTCGAGATAATAATAAATTCATTTTAAAAGAAATTGCTATTCTTTCATCAAATGATGAAATTCAACATTTTATAGTAAGATCTCCTTATGGTTATCATTATTTAGATACAAAGCAAAATTTACAATGGTCTAACGGCAAAACACATTTTTGCGATATTATCAATTTTTAAAAAATTTTTATATCAAATCAAACAAACATTTATGTTAAAAGAGAAGAAAAACAATCTTGGATTATTAACATATTGAAAAATAATAATGTTTTTGATTTGAATAATCGTGATTCTACATGTTTAAAAATATTGAAGAATCAACAAATTCATTCTTCTAAAAGATGTTTTTCTAATCATGTTGGTGTTTGTGCTTTGGAAAATGTTTACTTGTTAAAATTGCTGATTTAAGCAATTCAAAAATATTTAAGAAGAGATCGATCAGAAACATATTCAATTTACCCTTCACAATGAATCGTTAATCATTTCAAAAAATAATATGGATAAAATAAAAAACGTCTTGAATAATAAACAATCTTCAAAAGATTATCAAAAAACGATTATCAAAGTCACTATAACAAAAAAAAATTTTGTGAGCAGTACAAAGAAAACAAAACAACCTAAATAACTAAAATTATAAATTTATAAATTTTTCTGTAATTATTATAATTTTTTAAGTTTATTTGTATTTAATAAAAAATATCTATGGTAAAATAATTAGTTTTTTTTTTTTGGATAGTTTTCAGAGATATCAGAATTTGGATTCAAAAATCAAAAATCTGCAACAGATTACAATAAAAATTCTTCATCATGACAAAAAAAGAAATAAGTTAATTAAAAATTTTTTAAAAATTTGAAAATAGTTAAGTATTTAGAAAATCTAAAATGTAAAAAAGATTTTTTAAAGAATATTAAATAAAAAAAAAACAAATTGCAAATTGTAAAAAAATTTTCTTTTATTTATAAATTTAGCATTAAAAAAACAAATCCTAAAAACAAAAGATTCAGCGTTATACAAAATTTTATTATTGTTTTTATAATTTTATTTTTTTTTCGTATGAAAATTTTGAAACAAAATAATTATTTTTATTAGAAATTATTTTGAATTTGTAAATAATTTCATCGTTATTAATTTTCTCGTTCAAATTGTTAATTGTGGAATTCGTAAATTTATTAATATATTGTGTTATTAATGTATGAGTAGAAGTCAGTTGTTTAAACATACAAGCTCTTTAGGGGTGTTCCATCTTGACCTATAAACTTTGATTCTCTACTTTCCAATTTAACGATTTGAAAC
Source organism: Poecilobothrus nobilitatus (assembly GCA_947095535.1). Taxonomy (NCBI): domain Eukaryota; kingdom Metazoa; phylum Arthropoda; class Insecta; order Diptera; family Dolichopodidae; genus Poecilobothrus; species Poecilobothrus nobilitatus. The sequence goes on along the minus strand of OX352772.1, from coordinate 141,618,735 downwards.
TCTTTCTCCAGAGGATTGTTTAATAACTAATGAAATTTATATAATTTTTTGAAGTCTTTATACTGTTTTTAATTAGAGTTATTTATTAAATATTATTATTATTATTAAAGATAAGCATATATCTTGAAAAGCAGGGTGATTATGGTTTTATAGTACTCAAATTTGCCTATAATTTCAAAATTGACTTAACAACAACGAACCTAAATAGATATGAAAGTTTTACAGCATTTATTTGCTTCTAATGAAAAAAAAAAAAAAAATTCTTGTTAAATGGCTTGGTTGCCATGCAAGTCATAATTCTTGGAAAACTAAAACACATTAGTTTTAATTTGAGAAAAATGTTTTTTTATTTTAGCAGGATGGTTGTGGTTTTATAGTACCCAAAATTTCTTGCAAAACATTCTACATCCTGTTTCAACAAAACATTCAAAATATTTACTTGATTTACGATTTAAACTGAGTACTTATATGATAAGAATCGAATTAGATTATTTCAAATTTTTGGTAATAAGAAAATAAACAAGTAAATGTAACAGAAAGTCGATGCAACCGACTTATTAATACCCTACACCTGAATAATTCGAATTAAATTAAAAATCCATAAGTTTTTTTGGTAGCTGCTTGAACTTCTTCCCTTTTCTGTCTTATTCAACTCGAATTTCAGAAATGTAAAAGAGGCATCTTCTTGGGATATGCTTGACACCTTTGTAAAAAATTTTAAGTTTCTATCTTTATTAATTTCGAAGATTGTTAGTCCTTGGGACGTGTGTGTCAGGCACCCGAATTGCCACTACAATTCATCGAATCCATCTCAGGAACATAAAGAAAACAGCCAGAACACCATTGTACTAAATTTAAAGGTTCTACTTTTGTTGGTTTTGGAGATATGCTCGTCGCTCTTGTGCTCGTCCGGAAGTTTCCAAAATACGAACCCATGGTTCAAATTCAATCCTCTCAAATTTCAGAGACTTAAATAAAACATGAAAGAACATCACTCTGCCAAATTTAAAGGTTATATCTTAATTGGTTTTGGAGATACTCTCATTTGATCTGGTGCTCGTTCTGAAGCTTCCACAATCCAAACCCATGGACCATATCCTCTTAAATTTCAGAGACAGAAATCAAACGGCAAGGAACATCATTGTAAAAATTTAAAGGTGCTATTTTTGTTTTGTACAAAATTTAAAGGTGCTATTTCGGAAGCTTCCAGAATCCGAACACATGGACCGATTTTGTCCAGATTCGAACTTAGCCTTCCTTTCGTAATTAGTAACCTACTATTAAAATTTCATCAAGATAGCTTTATTAGTTTTTGAGTTATCGTGCGAACGGACGGACGGACGGACGGACAACGTTAAATCGACTCAGAAGGTGATCCTGATTCAGAATATATATACATTTCCATATCTAATTCGCTTCCTTTTGGTGGTTACAAACACCATACCAAAGTTAATATACCCTATACTTTAGGTGTATGGTATAAAAAATAAATTAAACACACTTTAATTATGAACAAGAACAAGAAATTTATAAGAATATATACTAAACAATGTATACATGTATGATAAGAATAAATGTATGAATGATAAGAATCGGTTTTTAATTTTTTTAAATTATTTTTTTCTTTTATATAAAAGCAGAAGCAAATAAGCAAAATTAATTATAAATTAGTAAAGTTTTAATTCGTTTAGATTGAATTATTTCGGTAAAGAAAAATGCCAACAAAGTCGGAAATTAATAAAATGGGATATTCATCATATGGTTTACCATGTGAATATCAAATTATAGAAGTTGCAAACACAGGAAAGCCATGCTGTGCTGTATACAGGTTCTATGATCTGCTCTGGGATGATTATGACTTCAAGCAAGTCTGTCAAGGCCATACTTCCCCAGAGCAGGTGTTCTGTGTAAAGTGCTTTTTGAAAATGAACGAGAGGTCAAAAACATCTTGGTGCTCAACTTTCCATTTGCAGTATTATGTTGCTGACTCCAAGGAAGATACTGAATATTTTATATCTGAACAAAGACCCGAGTCTATTAGATGCTTTGTAGAAAAAAATTTATGTAAAATAATCTCATCAGCCTATTATGATGAAAAGGCTGTTGAAATTCGTCAATTTTATATGAGAAAATGATGAAATAAAAATTTAAAATAAAGTTTTTTTTTTATGTTTATTTTTTATATTTATTCTTATTCAAATTTAGCTTATGGTATTTTTTAATTATTTAGGAATTTTGAAATGGCCCCATGGTAAAGCATTGGAGCTATTTGAAATTAAATACCTTTTGTTATCAAACGGATTTAAAGTAATCTTTTTCTGAGCTATTGTGAAAAGTGTATGATTTCGAGATATAAATATATAATACTGTTCTGCTCATTTATATATTCCTGATTGTTATCCAAAGTATAAGAATAACAAAGTATTTGGATAACAATCTTCAAAAAAAATTTCTTTGCTTAAAACATTTTTCTTAACACCTTTTGATTTTTTTACAGTTTCAAATTGAAAATCATTTTGCAGCCCTTGAATACTGTACATCTTAGCACGAAGACCTGCAAATTTACAAAATATTTTATAGTTGTTTTCGTCCTTCATTAAACCTGGAATTTTTTTATTTGTTAGAGGTATTCCATATAAATTATTTTCTGGGTAATCAGATGTATCGAAACGAAAAATATTTTTTTTCAAGTCATCATAAACATCTTTTGTATGTATTAAGTAAATTAAGGAATCTGTATCAGTATAATAGAGCTCACAATTATTAGCATATGTTTCTTTCATATAATCATAATGAAATTCGTATAATTTAATTTTAGAAAAATCTAAAATTGTCATTCCTACATAAATTGGTTTATCGAAAATTACATCAGTTTTTAATAATTCAATTGCTAATAAGTTTTCATTAAATATTTTTCGAGAATGAAAATTTGGTCGAGAAATCAAAGATTCAGCGTTATATCGACCCTCTCATGATGTTACAAGTTTAATAGTTCTAGGAAGGCGAACGTTTTCCATTGTTTTTCCAAATACTGCATTGCATATTAATTTAAAAAAAATTTTTTCGAAATCGTTTTTTGCATTTTTTCTTAATAATGTATTCAATTCAATAAATGGTCTCATCCAGTCTGTTTGTTTAAACTTTAAAACTCGATGTATTTTTGTAATAACTAAACCCTCCGCTATATACTGCTTTAAATTTTGATAGTGAAGAACATAATTTTTCTTATTGTACAAAGTAGCCACATTTTGATTTCATTAAATCCTGGAGGACTTAGTTTTTCTGGTGCCATTGGTAAATCTTTGTGTCTATCGTGTATTATAGATGGGTATTCCAAATCTACCTCCAATATACATCCAAATGGTGAATCATCTGGAATATTAATATCCAAATTGTTTAATTCTTCTATCCATTCCAGATCTTTGTACGGTAAATATTGCAACATTGCCCAGCAGTAAATAGCATTTATACCATAATACATCAGATATGTAGAATCTTGTTTATCATCATATTGAGGTAGATATTTGTTGTTAGCTTCTGCTTATCTTTTTTAGCATTGTGTTAGTCCTCCTCTAATTCCTTTTTCAATAAACATCAACATATCAACGTTATGTATTAAATCTATTTCTATTTTAGTGAGTTTTAATAATATATCCCATGCTAAACTAGGTACAATAAAATAGTCAGCTGCATCTAAACCGTAATTTTCGAAACAAGTTTTTCTAAAATTTTCAAATACTTCAGCAAGCAAAAGTATATCCACTTTTAAATAAAGATCGCTATATTCCCCCAAATTTTGTATTTTAAATTCATTTTAAACTTTTTTAGCATTTTCATAATGTTCAAAACTTATATGCGCTTTATTTAAAGAACTATAAAATTGGTCTTTTGTAGGTAAATTTGTTTCATCAAGATTTGACCAGTTTTTTATATATTCATAAGGAAAAACTCCTTTTCTTGTTAATAGCTTCAATTTATCATCGCTGATATTTGTAAATTGAGTTCGTAAAATTTTGTTTTCACTCAAATAAGATGATAACTTATATAAAGATGAAGCCATAAAATGAAATGAGTCTATAAATTTAAATATTATTCTACTGTTTTTAATAAATTTAATTATAGTAATGTAATTTTCTTGATTATTTGGAATTATTTTGACTGTACCACCAATACTAGCACATATGTCCGTTATGATTAAATGAGCATCATAAGGTTATGAAAAACTACTGGAATTGTATTAGAATTTTTAAAATTGAAATTACAATTTTCATGAGCGGCCCCTCTATAATTACCAGTTATATGACAATGATCTTTAACTTTTATATCCGTATTCAAAATTTCTTTTTCACATATATGACAAATATTAGTCAACATGAATTCTTCAATTTGTTGTTGAAATAATTCTGTTATAGGTTTCAAATTTGAAAAAACAGTTTCCACCTCATGAGCTATTCGTTGTAATTCTTTGCTAAACCATACCGCACATTTTGAACCTCTATAGCTATCATAAAATGATAACGTACCATTGTAAGAAGATTTAAAATAATATCCTACGCTGTGTGCTATATATTGTTGGTATTGCTTAGTATTATGAGTTATATTAGATACTGGTTTCAGAATACATTAAGTCCGCATAAATGACAAATGGAACCTTTTGTTGATTTTTAAATTTTTTAAATTTTACGGTTCTTTCTTTTTCGAAAAAGAAACTTTATACTCATTTAATTGCTTACAATGTTCTGTATGACTATTTCAAAGATCTTTTTTGTGAACATAATGAAGACAGCGATCGCATATAAATATTTTTCCGTTAAGCTTTGATTTTTGCTTGCTCAAAAGTCTTGAAAGATTTTTAATCCAAACATAATGATAAAATACTGGTTCAAGAATTTCATCTTCATCATTATTTTCATACTGATTTTGAATTACCAATAGATTAACATGTTTTTGTTTCTTATTTTCTGTTAATCTAATTGGTAATATTTAAAAAAAATTTTTTTTTTTCTGTAGTTCGTATAAATTGACGCTAATGTCATCTATTTTTTCAAATTATTTTTAAATCAACTCTTTTTATTGGAAAAGTAATTCCATCAAATTTTAAAATTGTAGACAAATGAGAGTAACTACTTGGACGTCTTGGGTTTAAAGCAGATGTATTTTTAATTGGGTAAAGGGCTGATATAATAGCCCAGGCAAAACAACAGTTATCTGTATTTTGAATATTAATACATGCCTTTTTTTAAATTCTTCGGGTAAATCTACATATGAAGATCCAAGTAACGGCGTATAACAATTTATATTTATTACCAAATTAACAACTTCTTTCAAAGACCAACCAGAATCCCTTTCTTGAAACTTTTCTAATTTTTCTAATACTGTATTCTTAACATAATTTTCATACCATTCTTTTAAATTAGTATCTCTAGATATTACATTATTTTTTGTATATATGTATTTATATTTCTTCAGTTATTTCCTCTTTAGATGATTTTATAAACATTCCACAAAAAACTGTATTTACTTTAATAAATGGTTCACTTGCTAAAACTTTTTTTATTCTGCTGTTAATATATTTTTCGCTTAAAGTAAAAAATTCTAAAGAGTCTTTTGAAAGTAAATTTCCTACAACAAAAGTTTGTATTCGATTTTTAAATGCACTATTGATAGTCTTACATTCTACGAGTTTTCTTTTGATTGGTTTTTTAACAGCTTTTTATTAACTTGGTTGGGTAAAGGATGGAATCTTAGAAGCCATTTTAAACACACTTCCCGTTGAGCTAGAGACTTGACATTTTCTTCATTAGATCAGATCCCGATGACAATACATGATTTTAAAATAATAATATCGAAAAACATTAGAGAAATTAGCTTAATTTCAAAATTAAATTTTCATACAAAGATATAACAGAATTTTTAACAGAATTATTACAGAACGAAAATAAAACATTTTATCTAAATTTACTAAACTCACCAATACCAATTCGTATACGTAATACATAAATGTTTTCTTTTTTTCTATAAAACATTATTGTTTTTTATGTAGCCCATTGCATTGTATGCGTAGATATACATAGGTACATACTTCAAAATAGTAATAATATGTGCTTCGAAAATATTTTTGGTTTGAAAGCGATGAATTTGAAAGATATGAATGTGTAAACAAATTTATGTGCCGCACTTGAGAACACAGTGTAAACTTTAATATGCATTTACTTAAAATTTAGTAAGCAAGTGTTGAATTTAAGTTTTTTTTCATCAAATCAATTGATTTTTAGTATACATTTTTATACCCGTACGATAGGATCGGGTATAATAAAATTACTCCTCCGTTTGTAACACCTCGAAATAAGCGAGCTAGATATACCTTCAAAGGTATGGATCGGATCAGAAAAAAATTCTAAGACTTTTGAGCCATGTCCGTCCGTCCGTCCGTCCGTCCGTCAGCACGCTAACTTAAAAACTAAGGAAGCTAGGATCTTGAAATTTACACAAAATATTCTGGGAGTAATTTGTAGGTTCCCTATTTTTTTTGGTTGAGTTTGGACCAAGCCTTAGGGTAGCTCTCGAACACCTAACTTTTAGATCCCCACATTTTTTTTGAAATAGGGCTATGAAATTTTAACTACTGATAGATCTCACAAAAATATTAATTTTATTTTTAATAACTTTTTTTTGTAGCCCCACCCGTTACGGAGCTACAGCTCCCCAAAGGTTCAAAAAAGCTCTATATTTAAATTGTTATAGCACCAGTTGTATAAGGTATATCTTCATTTTGAAAACGCCAAACGATTACTACTTTTATTAGCTTTAAAAGTATATTTACAATAAATATATATTTGTGACATACGGTGTCTTAATTTACCGTTATGCAAAACTCAAATTTTGCAAAATCCTTTAACCCTTCTATCTTCTAAACGGTTTAAGTTGGAAACTTGAAATTTTGACAAAAGTTAGATCTTTAAAAATAAGTATGAGTCATTTCAGAAATTTTTTTTGTATCACCCCCCGTTTAGGAGCTGTAAGGGGTCAAAAACTGAAAATTTCCTATTTTTAAACACCTGTAACTTGAACACCTGTTAAAATTTTTTTGAAGTAATACACAAAAATTAAAGCTTCAACATTATACTATTATTTCTGTTAATAACTTTTTTCAATAATATAGGGTTACTTAATAATTGACGAAAGTGTTACTTGATTTTTTCAAATTTTCTAACAAATTTCTTTAAAACGAATTTTTTCCATTTTGTTTTACTCGATAATTTGAAATTGTTGAGGATATAATGCGTAGTATAAAAAAATGTAAATAAATAAACAACATAACGGTTGCTTGAAGAATTTTTATTATTATTTATATGATATTGATATATATACATACTTATATAATATCATGTTTATTTACATATCGTATATGTCATTAGTGAATGAATGATAAGAGTATATATGTATATTATATAGTGCCGTATTTACATACATATATGTATTTTATTGTACTTATAAGAAATTATTCTGTCAATGGAATATTTAAATATAATATAATATAATATTTAAAATTATATTTATTGTCCATTCATATTATATTGAATATTGTCATATTCATATTAGTTTGGAAAAAAACGTAACTATGTACTACATTGATATACGGAATTATAACTATATATGTATGTAGGGTTGTCTCAATACAACCCATAGATTAAGCGGGCAAAATAAAAAAAACTCAATTTATTTTAAGATGAAAAAAAAATATTGCAATCATTTATTATTGAAAAAAAAATTAAAATAAAATTAAATTCTAATATTAAATCCTTTCTTTTTTTTTAGTTTGAGCAAATATATAAATTTCTTTTTTTTTTCAGTTTTGTTTTCTCCAAATTATTTCTTTTCAGATTTTATAATTATTTTCTTTTCTTCCTTCCTTGATACACAATTCTTATCCTTTACTTACTGACTTTCCTTTTTAGAGTGCCTTTAATACAATTTTGCGCCTCTATTTATACTAAGAAAATTAGCTGTATAAAATTAATACATAACGTAAAATAGTGCATAGTATAAAAATATTAACGTTAAAATTCTAAATGCAATTCAAAATATAAAAGTAAAACATAGGCTTGACATACAGAACATAGCTGCATTCTAATATAAAAGTACAGAATTAAGAAAAAAGTACAGAATATAAAAAGTTTATTCAAAAATAAAAAGACAATTCAAAATTTTAATTCAAATTCAATTCAAAACAACATAAAAGGTAAACAAAATGTTTACAAATAATAATAATGTTGTTTATATATTATAATAAAAATATAAGAAATTCATTCAATTTACATATAAGAAATTCATTGCTGGACGGATGACCCGACGGGTGGACTACTGGATGACTTGACCGCATCAGGTAATGTTTTGTGTTTATTTGTTACTAATAGACAAGTATTGTTATATTTTTAGGAAACAATTCATAAGCTTCTACACTCGACCATCCTGCTCATTGTCTGACCCGGACGTGTATGAAAACGTGCTACTGTCATTATCCGATTCATCAGTGACCCATGGCTTCATAAAATCGGCAGCAGTAGAAGTGTTGTTAGGCCCGTCGTGATTCTCGACCTTTGTTACATCGTATCGATCGTGTCGCTTTATTTTTATCACCTCATATGGCCCTAGAAACTTCGGGTACAGCTTCAGACCATTTCCAAATTGTGTTTTTTGTATTGTTACCAAGTCATGCACTTTATATTTTCTTGCCACTTTTCTAAACTTATTGTAGGTTTTTACATTTTCTTGCTGAATTTTCAGAATATTTTCTCGTGCTTCTTTACGTATTTCGTTTCTTTCTTCATCACAAGCTTCGATGAATAGTGCTTCCATTTGCTTGTTTAGTTCAAAATCGAATTTATTTTTCATAACGGTTACAAACATAACCTCGAATGGTGTTCTCCCAATGCTTCTGTTTTTGTTTGAGTTAATGTATTTCTGGACTAGTGGTACATGCTTGTACCATTTTGTTGGTTCTTCCACTGACATTTTTCGTAATATTTCAATTGTGGTTTTATTTTGTCTTTCTGCTTGTCCATTACCACGGGGAACACCTGTCATGGTTGTGACTTGTTCAATATTGTTTAACTTGCAGTATTCCTGAAATTCTTTGGACGTAAAAGCTGTACCTCTGTCCGAGATAATTCTTCTTGGATTCCTAAATGATGAAGATTGCCGCTCTAATTTTTGCACAGTTTCCAGGGCTGTTACTGACTTAACAGGGTATATCCTTCTAAACTTTGTGAACGCGTCTACTACTATGAGCAAATATTTGCAATTCATTGCAGTGGACGTTAATGGGCCGATATGGTCAACATGATACGTATACAGTGGAGCGTCATCCTTATCGATTGGATTTAAGAGGCCCTCCTTTTTGCCGGCTTTTCTTGCTGCTAGGATGCATGGAATACAGTTGTCCACAAATGAGTTCACTTTGGCATTTAAATGTTGAATGAAATAATCTTGGCTAAGAATTGTAGCTACTTGTTTTTTATTAATGTGACCTTTGTTGTGAACCTGGCCAATTAGTTCCTTAGCCAGAGTTTTTGGTACGACCAATAAGTATGAACCATTTACAAACTTATATAGAATGTTGTGTCTCAGTTTGAAATTTTCGTACTCGCGTTCTTTTAAAATTGTAATAATTAGATTGCAAAATTTGTCACTTACTTGAGCTGCTTCTATTCGTTTTAGTATCCCATCTTCCACTCTAAACACCACTGGTAGTCGGCTTAAATCATCAGCGTGTCTCATAGCAGACCCAGAGCGGTGTACCACAGTGCAATCAAAATCTTGTAACATGATGGCCCATCTTGCAACTCTCGTTATTATTTCTTTTTTATTCATGGTGGCTTGGAAAGCTTTGCAATCCGTGTATATCTTGAACTTCATACCTAGTAGATAAACTCGTAACTTTTCTAAGCATTTCACAATTGCTAGTACTTCATGCTCATAGCTTGTATAGTTCTTCTGAGCTGGTGTTGCCTTAAAACTTATATAGAAAACCGGGTGAAAATTACCTTGATGTTTTTGCAGCAATATGCTACCATAACCTTCAAAACTCGCATCTGTGTGTAATTCGGTTTCCAGGTTGGGGTTGAAAAGCTTTAAAACTGGTTCATTACATAAAATTTGTTTTAGTGTTTCGAATGCTTCAGCTTCAAGTTCTCCAAAGTAAAATTTTGTATCCTTTTTTAGCATGTCGGATAGTGGTTTCGCTATTGTTGAATAATTCTTTACGAATTTCCTGAAGTATCCTGTCAGGCTTAAAAAACTTTGAACGTTTTTTATTGATCTAGGTGTTGGGAAAAATTTGACCGCTTGTATCTTTTCATCCGATGGTTTGATAGATCCATTTTCAATTATATGACCCAAAAACTTTATTGATAACGCCAGAAATATACATTTTTGCCACTTAAAGATAAGGCCGTTTTCTTTTCCTACTTGAAGTACTTCTTTTAAAATTTCTAAATTTTGCTCTTCTGTAGCTGTTGGAATTATCAAATCATCAATGTATATGACGATTTGGCCTGGGTGAATTAATTTATGAAAAACTGTGTTTACAAACCTTTGAAAAACTGCTGGTGAATTGCATAAACCAAATGGAACTTTTTTGAACTGGTATTGACCATCTGATGTTATGAACGATGTGTATTTTTGACTCTCTTGATGTACATCAACGTGAAAGAGTCCATTTTTCAAGTCCAACGTTGTGAATACCGTTGCACCATACAATCTCTCCAAAATGTCTTCTATAATAGGTAATGGGTACCTATCTTTGATAATTTTGCCGTTTAATTTCCGGTAATCCACGCACAATCTTCTTGATCCATCTTTTTTTTCTACTAAAACTATTGGTGAAGCAAAATCCGAAATGCTTTCTTCTATGATTCCATCTGCCAACCATTCCTCTGTCTGATTTTTCACGACTTCATGCTCGGTCAATGCTAGCTTCCTTGCTCTTTGGTATATGGGGACTTCATCTTGCAGGACTATTTTCATTTGCACACTTGATTTGACCATTTTGTTTGGTTCATATGCGTTGACCAAATCAAGTACAATTTTTGTTGATACTGGGTTTTTTGAATTAATATTTAATTCTTCATTATCCTTTTGTAGGGTTTCTATATTTATTTGTAAAATTTCATCTTCTTTCCATTCTTCGCTTGTTTTTCTGATCGTTTCGTACTCTTCTATGATTACTTTACCTTTGTCAATGACTAATATTACTTTTTCCAAAAAATTTTGACCCAAAATAATAATATCTGACATATAGTGGTCAGGAACAACTTCAAATTGCAATTCATGGATTGTTGACTTAATCTTCACCTTAACCGTACACGCACCCAATGTTGAACAAGTGTTGTTTCAATGTAGTCCGTTTTTTACTACTTAGCTGTACACCAATTAACTCCTGTACTGTTTGCTGCATAAGTGACACGTCGCTACCTTTTTATGACCGGAATTTTGTTCTCGCTGTTGATTCTTCTTACATTTTTACTGGTGGTTGCTGACCTATTTGGGCATTGTGGTGAAATATGGCGAAATTGATTGCAACTGAAACACCCCTTTCCCTTTTTCTTTATTTGGGCAATTGTCGTCCAAATGTGACAGAGCACCGCAATTTTTGCACCTGGTCTTCTGTTGATTACTGGTAGTAAAATTTTGACGAGATTTGAAATCAGATTTATGTGATGTCTAATTCTGGCTAAGCATTTGAGCATCTTTTATGTTTTTGTAAACTAAAAATTTTGCTTTTAATTCACCTAGAGATTTTGCTTCATACAAAACTGTTTTGTTACTTACGCTGTCGTTAATACCATTGATAATGTAAGTAATTAATGACTCTTCATCCATATTGCCCTGGTTTCATATGCTCTTCATCTCATACAGGTACTCTAGATGGTTTTCCGATGGTTTTATTTTTCTTTTTTCCAGCATCTTATGTATTTCAATACTGGACTGCTTTTTTGTGAACTCAGACTGTAACAATGTTTTTAGTTTCATAAAAGATGCAATTCCTGTATTCGCTTCTACCGCTAATTTTGCTGCACCCTGTAACAATCTTCTAGCGTATAAATACTTTTGGATGTCGTTCCACCCACATACTTCTGCTATCTCTTCAAAACCTTTTATCCATGCTTCATAGCTTTTGCCCGTTTCCCCATTAAATTTTTCCAGTGAATCTTCGACATCTTTGAATACGAAATTGTTTGTTTCTGGCATTTTCCTAATTTCGTCCTTAACGCTAATCACTGATTGATCTCTATCACTATCGCTACTGCTGTTGCTGCTGCTAATTTCGATGGAATTAATCAACTGGGAGATGTTGCCGCTATTATTCAACTCTTTTGCCCTATAAAAATCCAGTAATCTAGTAACAAGATTTATTTTTAAAGTATATTTTGTTACTAAATTATTTTCTTCTAATAACGCTTTTAGCTCCTTAATCGTTAGTCTTGATAATTCTTCCATATAATTTTCAATAATCAATATATGTAGTTACTTTGTACTTCTCTTATATTACAGTGAATTTATCCAGTGAATTTTTTAAAAAAAAAAATTTGATATACAATATACAATTCTTATCATCCGTGATATACCGTGATATACAATTCTTATCCTTTACTTATTGAATTTCCTTTTTAGAGTGCCTTTAATACAATTTTGCGCCTCTATTTATACTAAGAAAATTAGCTGTATAAAATTAATACATAACATAAAATAGAACATAGTATAAAAATATTAATGTTAAAATTCTAAATGCAATTCAAAATATAAAAGTAAAACATAGGCTTGACATACAGAACATAGCTGCATTCTAATATAAAAGTACAGAATTAAGAAAAAAGTACCGAATATAAAAAGTACAATTGCCTTATATGTCAAAACTGAAGGTTTTGACAATTCAAAATTTTAATTCAAATTCAATTCAAAACAACATAAAAGGTAAACAAAATGTTTACAAATAATAATAATGTTGTTTATATATTATAATAAAAATATAAGAAATTCATTCAATTTACATATAAGAAATCAGTGCTGGACGGATGACCCGACGGGTGGACTACTGGATGACTTGACCGCATCAGGTAATGTTTTGAGTTTATTTGTTACTAATAGGCAAGTATTTTTATATTTTTAGGAAACAATTCATAAGCTTCTACATGTATGTAGACATGTATACATGTAGTATAAAAATATGGAATCAAATAAATTTGACCAAAACAACTATAACTTGAAAATCATTTGCCCGATTTATATGGTTAATATCTTGTTAGATTACTAATAAAATTTGTAAAGTTTGTAATTTATTAATTTATGATATTTACCGTTTAAAAGATATGGACTCATAAACGTAAAATTAATTTTTTTTGTTAAGAAAAAATAACTTTATTACCCTGTTATGAAAAATGTTACTAGCGCCTTTTTTGCCGTAAGATCTGTCAAAATCTATTGAAGTGAGTAGGCGTCAACTTTTTAGAGGAAAAAATAAAAATTGAAAATAAAATTAAAAGTTAAACAAAATTAAAGAAAAAGAATTATTATTTGTTTCAAAAAATGCAGAAAGCTTATTTTAATCTAAAAAAAACTAAAAAGCATAATATACCTGCCAACAATTATGACGAAACGTTGTGCAATTTGTGAAACCATAATGAAGGAAACCATAAAGAAGGAAAAGTACAAGTATTATGTGTAATGGAAAATGTCGTCGCTTTTTTCATGTAAGGTGCACACTTTTAACGGAAGAAGAATTTGAAGGTATTAAAACTGGTCATTCCAAATGGAAAGGCGCAGATTGTCCCACAAGCAATAATAGGTCAATAATAGCTGGGGGAGATGACACTGATAGTGAAGAACACAATGATTCAGAACTAGTTTCAGAGCGAGATCAAGAGAAGATAAATCCAGATTCATCAAAAAAAGCCATAGATAATTTATATAATTTTGATTTGACAAACTGCACTAGGGATAAAATTGGTGAATATCTAAAACATTTAGAAGCCGTTGTAGGAGAGATTATAAAATCCCAAAATTATCTCCCGTCCAGCATAGATGATTTAATTAAACAAAATAAAAATATCACTAAAGAAAATTTGAAATTTGATTTGTCTCTGAAATTTGAGAGGATTTGGTCCTTGGGTTCGGATTTCGGAAGCTTCAGAACGAGCCTCAAAGCAAATGATATTATCTCCAAAATCAACAAAGATATAACCTTTAAATTAGGCAGAATGGTGTTCCTTTATATTTGATTTATGTTTCTAAAATTTTTGAGGATTTGGTCCATGGGTTCAAATCTTGGAAGCTTCCGGACGAGCCCCAGAGCAAACGAGTATATCTCCACAACCAACAAAGATAGAACTTTTATTTTTAGTACAAAGGTGTTCTGTTATGTTTCCTTTTCTGTAAAATTGGAAACTGACATTTGAAAGAATTTGAACCATGGGTTCGTATTTTGGAAACTTCCGGACGAGCATATCACCAACGAGCATATCTCCAAAACCAACAAAAGTAGAACCTTTGAATTCAGTACAATGGTGTTCTGGCATGTTTTCTTTATGTTCCTGAAATGGATTCGATGAATTGGAGTGGCAATTCGGGTACCTGACACACACCTCCCAAGGACTAACAATCTTCGAAATTAATAAAGATAGAAACTTAAAATTTTTTACAAAGGTGTCAAGCATATTTCAAGAAGATGCCTCTTTTACGTTCCTGAAATTCGAGTTGAATAAGACAGAAAAGGGAAGAAGTTCAAGCAGCTACCAAAAAAACTTATGGATTTTTAATTCAATTCGAATTATTCAGGTGTAGGGTATTAATAAGTCGGTTGCATCGACTTACTGTTACATTTACTTGTTAAAACTAATCCTTATCAGCATTATTACTAACAACAATGGGAATCTTCTGACGTAATCTTGCTTTTAATTAAAGCCCGCTTTCTAAATTTCTTATTATTTCATTCATCATATCATTTTTCGTTTTTTTCTTGTGTATATTTTCTTGATATGTATATATATTAGTCGAGAAATTCCCCGACGTCATTTTTAGACTTTTTAAATTTCTTATCTCAATTTTTTTTTTGTTTTTTTCTGGTTTATATAAAAAATGTTTTACCGACGGCAAACACAAAAATAATTTTTTTTTGTTATTGTTTTTTTTTGTTTTGTTGTTTTTTTTCCTGATAAAAAATGTTTTACCTACGGCAAAGCGCAAAAATGTCACAGAACTCTCATAGTATAACTACTGTAATATTTTTTTTTTTGTTATTTGTCAGTTTTAAAAACTAACAAAGTTAATTTGTTTTTAATTTCAGTTGGTTTTTATATTTTTTTATGTTTTTTTCTTAAATTTTTATTTATTATATTTTTGTTTTCCTTTTTCCGTTTTTCTATTATTTATTATTGTTTATTATTTCGTTTTTAAATTGTTTTCTTTTGAAAATATTTGTATGTACTTTTGTCTTACAGTTGGTTGCATTAGGCACACTGGGGTTAGCACGTAAAAAAAACGCTCCATATTCCCTACCTCATGGGTGGTGTGGAAATGGGAATAATTTTAAGTATAACATATTTAAATATTTATTTTTTATGTAAATATATTTAGTTTATTCGATTAATAATAGTAATTTAGTTTTTTAATTTAAATTTTCTACCTTAATTTCTAAACCAAAATTCTTAATAAAATTGATTTTGGCAATTTTTTTACTGCCCATACTGTATCAAAAAGCACTCTCATTCAAGTTTTGTTAAGGAGCTTTAACCGTGGAAAAATAAATGGAGGTATTTTTTTTAAAAAGTAATTTTTAATTAAAACATTTAAATATTTTAAATTTGTGTACATCAAAAGATGTGTTCAAGATGAAATAGTGGCCTTTGGAACAAATTTGAAAAATTTATTATTTTTTGAGTTGTTAAGGTTTATGCTTTACCAGTATTCCATTTTTTACTATTTCCATAAGAATACGTATAAATTTTTAACAAAGCTTTACCATTATTTCAATTTCCTCTTTCTATGTCAGGTCGAAAAAATATTCACACATACATATACTTTTAACTAAATTCACTTTTTTCTTTAACATTTAAAGTCAAGTAAGCCATAAACAACACAAAAAAAATTGAAGATGAATATTCAAAAAAGCAAAACGAAAAAGAAAACAAAATCAAAAGTTCGGTAGTTTGTTATTGTTTGCTACATTACAAAATTAATTACAGGCATTTAAAAGAAATTAATTTATTTTATTTATTCCCATGCACATACAGTGTACAGGGTATTAGATGCAGCCTTCCCCTTTGGGTTTGGCTTGTTTAAAGAAAAGAATAAAATTATTTATACGGAATTGAAATTCTCCAAAAAAAAAAGAAATTAACAAAATACTGTTGCTAAATGCTAATTGCTATCGTAATATAACATTACGGAATTAATTTTCAGATATTAGTTTGGAAAAACACTTACCTATGTACTACATTGATGTACGGAATTATAACTATATATGTATGTAGGGTTGTCTCAATACAACCCATAGATTAAGCGGGCAAAATAAAAAAAACTCAATTTATTTTAAGATGAAAAAAAAATATTGCAATCATTTATTATTGAAAAAAAAGATTAAAATAAAATTAAATTCTAATATTAAATCCTTTCTTTTTTTTTAGTTTGAGCAAATATATAAATTTCTTTTTTTTTTTCAGTTTTGTTTTCTCCAAATTATTTCTTTTCAGATTTTATAATTATTTTCTTTTCTTCCTTCCTTGATATACAATTCTTATCCTTTACTTATTGACTTTCCTTTTTAGAGTGCCTTTAATACAATTTTGCGCCTATATTTATACTAAGAAAATTAGCTGTATAAAATTAATACATAACGTAAAATAGTACATAGTATAAAAATATTAACGTTAAAATTCTAAATGCAATTCAAAATATAAAAGTAAAACATAGGCTTGACATACAGAACATAGCTGTATTCTAATATAAAAGTACAGAATTAAGAAAAAAGTACAGAATATAAAAAGTTTATTCAAAAATAAAAAGACAATTCAAAATTTTAATTCAAATTCAATTCAAAACAACATAAAAGGTAAACAAAATGTTTACAAATAATAATAATATTGTTTATATATTATAATAAAAATATAAGAAATTCATTCAATTTACATATAAGAAATTCATTGCTGGACGGATGACCCGACGGGTGGACTACTGGATGACTTGACCGCATCAGGTAATGTTTTGTGTTTATTTGTTACTAATAGACAAGTATTGCTATATTTTTAGGAAACAATTCATAAGCTTCTACATGTATGTAGACATGTATACATGTAGTATAAAAATATGGAATCAAATAAATTTGACCAAAACAACTATAACTTGAAAATCATTTGCCCGATTTATATGGTTAATATCTTGTTAGATTACTAATAAAATTTGTAAAGTTTGTAATTTATTAATTTATGATATTTACCGTTTAAAAGATATGGACTCATAAACGTAAAATTAATTTTTTTTGTTAAGAAAAAATAACTTTATTACCCTGTTATGAAAAATGTTACTAGCGCCTTTTTTGCCGTAAGATCTGTCAAAATCTATTGAAGTGAGTAGGCGTCAACTTTTTAGAGGAAAAAATAAAAATTGAAAATAAAATTAAAAGTTAAACAAAATTAAAGAAAAAGAATTATTATTTGTTTCAAAAAATGCAGAAAGCTTATTTTAATCTAAAAAAAAACTAAAAAGCATAATATACCTACCAACAATTATGACGAAACGTTGTGCAATTTGTGAAACCATAATGAAGGGGAAAACTACAGGTATTATGTGTAATGGAAAATGTCGGCGCTTTTTTCATGTAAGGTGCACACTTTTAACGGAAGAAGAATTTGAAGGTATTAAAACTGGTCATTCCAAATGGAAAGACGCAGATTGTCCCACAAGGAATAATACGTCAATAATAGCTGGGGAAGATGACACTGATAGTGAAGAACAGAATGATTCAGAACTAGTTTCAGAGCGAAATCAAGAGAAGATAAATCAAGATTCATCAAAAAAAGCTATAGATAATTTATATAATTTTGATTTGACAAACTGCACTATGGATAAAATTGGTGAATATCTAAAACATTTAGAAGTCGTTGTAGGAGAGATTATAAAATCCCAAAATTATCTCTCGTCCAGCATAGATGATTAAATTAAACAAAATAAAAATATCACTAAAGAAAATTTGAAATTTTATTTGTCTCTGAAATTTGAGAGGATTTGGTCCTTGGGTTCGGATTTTAGAAGCTTCCGAACGAGCCTCAGAGCAAATGATATTATCTCCAAAAGCAACAAAGCAAAATTTGTGAGGATTTGCTCCAAAAGCAAAATTTGTGAGGATTTGGTCCATGGGTTCAAATCTTGGAAGCTTCCGGACGAGCTCCAGAACAAACGAGTATATCTCCACAACCAACAAAGATAGAACTTTTATTTTTAGTACAAAGGTGTTCTGTTATGTTTCCTTTTCTGTAAAATTGGAAACTGACATTTGAAAGAATTTGAACCATGGGTTCGTATTTTGGAAACTTCCGGACGAGCACAAGACCAACGAGCATATCTCCAAAACCAACAAAAGTAGAATCTTTAAATTTAGTGCAATGGTGTTCTGGCATGTTTTCTTTATGTTCCTGAGATGGATTCGATGAATTGGAGTGGCAATTCGGGTACCTGACACACACCTCCCAAGGACTAACAATCTTCGAAATTAATAAAGATAGAAACTTAACATTTTTTACAAAGCTGTCAAGCATATCCCAAGAGGATGCCTCTTTCACGTTCCTGAAATTCGAGTTGAATAAAACAGAAAAGGCAAGAAGTGCAAGCAGCTACCATAAAAACTTATGGAATTTTAATTTAATTCGAATTATTCAGGTATAGGATATTAATAGGTTGCATCGACTTACTGTTACATTTACTTGTTAAAACTAATCCTTATCAGCATTATTACTAACAACAATGGGAATCTTCTGACGTAATCTTGCTTTTAATTAAAGCCCGCTTTCTAAATATCTTATTATTTCATTCATCATATCATTTTTCGTTTTTTTCTTGTGTATATTTTCTTGATATATATATATATTAGTCAAGAAATTCCCTGACGTCATTTAAGACTTTTTTAATTTCTTACCTCAATTTTTTTTTGTTTTTTTGTGGTTCATATAAAAAATGTTTTACCGACGGCAAACACAAAACAAAAATTTTTTTTTGTTATTGTGTTTTTTGTTTTGTTTTTTTTTTCCTGATAAAAAATGTTTTACCTACGGCAAAACTCAAAAATGTCACAGAACTCTCATAGTATAACTACTGTGATATTTTTTTTTTTGTTATTTGTCAGTTTTAAAAACTAACAAAGTTATATTTGTTTTTAATTTTAGTTGGTTTTTATATTTTGTTATGTTTTTTTCTTAAATTTTTATTTATTATATTTTTGTTTTCCTTTTTCCGTTTTTCTATTATTTATTATTGTTTATTATTTCGTTTTTATATTGTTTTCTTTTTTAAATATTTGTATGTACTTTTGTTTTACAGATGTTTGCATTAGGCGCACTGGGGTTAGCACGTAAAAAAAACGCTACATATTCCCTACCTCATGGGTGGTGTGGAAATGGGAATAATTTAAGTATAACATATTTAAATATTTATTTTTTATGTAAATATATTTAGTTTATTCGATTAATAATAGTAATTTAGTTTTTTAATTTAAATTTTCTAACTTAATTTCTAAACCAAAATTCTTAATAAAATTGATTTTGGCAATTTTTTTACTGCCCATACTATATCAAAAAGCACTCTCATTCAAGTTTTGTTAAGGAACTTTAACCGTGGAAAAATAAATGGAGGTATTTTTTTTAAAAAGTAATTTTTAATGAAAAGATTTAAATATTTTAAATTTGTATACATCAAAAGATGTGTTCAAGATGAAATAGTAGCCTTTGGAGAAATTTGAAAAATTTATTATTCTTTGAGTTATTAAGGTTTATGCTTTACCAGTATTCCATTTTTTACTATTTCCATAAGAATACGTGTAAATTTTTAACAAAGCTTTACCATTATTTCAATTCCCTCTTTCTATGTCAGGTCGAAAAAATATTCACACATACATATACTTTTAACCAAATTCACTTTTTTCTTTAACATTTAAAGTCAAGTAAGCCATAAACAACACAAAAAAAATTGAAGATGAATATTCAAAAAAGCAAAACGAAAAAGAAAACAAAATCAAAAGTTCGGTAGTTTGTTATTGTTTGCTACATTACAGAATTAATTACAGACATTTAAAAGAAATTAATTTATTTTATTTATTCCCATGCACATACAGTGTACAGGGTATTAGATGCAGCCTTCCCTTTTGGGTTTGACTGGTTTAAAAGAAAAGGATAAAATTATTTATACGGAATTGAAATTCTCCAAAAAAAAAGGAAATTAACAAAATACTGTTGCTAAATGCTAATTGCTATCGTAATATAACATTACGGAATTAATTTTCAGATATTAGTTTAAAAAAAAACGTACCTATGTATATTGATATACGGAATTATAACTATATATATATGTAGACATGTATACATGTAGTATAAAAATATGGAATCAAATAAATTTGACTAAAATAACAATAACTTGAAAATCATTTGCCCGATTTATATGGTTAACATCTTGTTAGATTACTAATCAAATTTTCTAACAAAGTTTGTAATCTATTAATTTATGATATTTACCGTTTAATAGATATGGACTCATAAACGTAAAATTAATTTTTTTTGTTAAGAAAAAATAACTTTATTACCCTGTTATGAAAAATGTTACTAGCGCCTTTTTTGCCGTAAGATCTGTCAAAATCTATTGAAATGAGTAGGTATCAACTTTATAGCGGAAAAAATAAAAATTGAAAAAATAAAATTAAAGGTTAAACAAAATTAAAGAAAAAGAATTATTATTTGTTTCAAAAAATGCAGAAAGCTTATTTTAATCTAAAAAAAACTAAAAATCATAATATACCTACCAACAATTATGACGAAACGTTGTGCAATTTGTGAAACCATAATGAAGGGGAAAACTGCAGGTATTATGTGTAATGGAAAATGTCGGCGCTTTTTTCATGTAAGGTGCACACTTTTAACGGAAGAAGAATTTGAAGGAATTAAAACTGGTCATTCCAAATGGAAAGGCGCAGATTGTCCCACAAGCAATAATACGTCAATAATAGTTGGGGAAGATGACACTGATAGTGAAGAACACAATGATTTAGAACTAAGTTCAGAGCGAGATCAAGAGAAGATATATTTGTTTTTTAGAAGATATATTTGAAATTATATAAATTATCTATGGCATGATCTCAGAGCGAGATCAAGCCATAAATAATTTATATAATTTTGATTTGACAAACTGCACTATGGATAAAATTGGTGAATATCTAAAACATTTAGAAGCCGTTGTAGGAGAGATTATAAAATCCCAAAATTATCTCTCGTCCAGCATAGATGATTTAATTAAACAAATAAAAATGTCACTAAAGAAAATCAACATCTAAAAAAACGATTAGAACAAAACGAAAATGCTGGAATACAGAATCAATCAATTAGAGAGCAAATTGGATGAGACTCAACAAGCACGAGTATAAAATAATGTAGTAATTGCTGGCTTACCAACAAACCTCGAAGATCCAGCAAAATTCGAAAACTATTATGTATATAGCTGAGAAAATAAATGCCAATATTACTAGTACTGATACAAAAAATATAACACTAATAGGAAAAAGAAAAATAAAATTGGTAAAATTATCAACCAATTATACGTAATAGAACTTAATTCTCGGCAAGCTAAAATAGAACTGATGACGAAAAAACGAAACTTTAAGCAACTATTTGCTGAATAAATTAATCTGGTACAAGAAGGAAACAAGTATCGGCATCAATTATCTTCATTGCAGAGCAATCTTTGTTATGAGGCAAAAAAAATTAAAGAATCACAAACTTTTGAGTTTCTTTGGATCAAAAATAATCAAGTATTTCTTAGAAAGAATAAACCAGTAAAGTTTATCAGACCCTGTCATATAATGATATTGATTTTAATAAAAAACACTCAATTTGGATTAATATGGTAAATTTTTATTTTTTTGAACATTATAATATCATTGCTCTTCTTAAAATTTTATGTTTGAGGTTATATATTAATTTCTTTTTTAGCACATTTCCAAAAAAATTTTGAAAAAATGTGCTTATTAGTTTCACTCTGTCCGTTCGTCCGTCAGTCTGTTTACAAAACTTTTACACCGTTAAAGATAGAGAAAAAAATTTTAATCATGGGTAGGTCTCATAAAAAAAATTATTTTGTGGAACAACTTTTTCATGTAGCCCCATCCATTACGGAGCTACAGCCCCTCAAACTTTTAAAAAGCCCTATTTTTAAATGCATATATCTTATGTTCCGCTTAAGATTTTTTCACTCTGAAAACGTCATTCGACAGGTATTTTTTTTACCTTTCTAAGTTAATATCAAAATTATACAATTTTTTTAAATTTAATATTTAAATTTACCGTTATGTGAAAACCAAATTTAGCATGATTTTCTACTTTCATAATTCCGGCACGCTTTTAGATAGAGGCCTGAAATTTTGAGGCAAGAAAGAACTTTTAGAATTAATATAAGTTTGCTCAGAAAATTCCATCTCCCGTTTATGAGCTATTAGGGCTCAAAGATTGAAAATTTGTTATTTTTAAACACCTGAAACTTAGAAACCTGTACACATTTTACTTTGGCAAGATATAAAAATTAAAGCTAGAGTAATATATTTTTACGTGTGTTAAAGGTTTATTTTGGTTATATAGGGTTACAGAATTACAGCTTTTCAAAATTGCGAAAAAGTCCCATTTCCAGATGTATATATCTCAGACTTTGTGTAATAGTTTTGCAATCTAAAATCGCCAGAAGACCGACAATTTTATTATCTATATAAAACAATATCAAAATTATGTAATATTTTGTAATTTACTATTTCAATTTACCGTTATGTGAAAACCACATTATGCATGAAATTTCTTTTTTCATAACTCCGGCACCCCTTTAGATAGGAACCTGAAATTTTAAGACAAGGAAGAACTTCTAGAATTAGTATAAGTTTCCTTAGAATTTTTTTTTGCACCACCTCCTGTTTAAGAGGTATTAGGGCTGAAAAATTGAAATTTTTGCTATTTTTAGGCACTTATAACTTAAGCACCTGTACACATTTTTCTTCGGCAAGACATAAAAATTAAAGCTCCAGTAATATATTTTTACGTGTGTTAACGCTTTTTCTTAGTTATATAGAGTTCCGGTCTTACAGCCCCTCAAAATTGCTGAGGGAAAAAGTCCTATTTTCACATATTTTCTTATTATGTTCCTATTTTCACATATATTCTTATTATTGTGCGCTTTTAAAAACCGTTTACATTCTACCTTGTTTATTATTATTATATAAAATTGTCATACATTATACTTTTTCATTATATACATTTACATATGTAGATACTTTTACTACATAAATTTTCATAAAAACATTTCATAAATATTTAACCATTTTAAAAAAAAATCTAAAGATTTGTAAATTAATAATATACATTTTAATTTTTTTTCTGTTCTGTTTTATTTATTTTATTCTGTTTTTTATAATAGCAATCAAAAACTAATCAATCATGCATATCAATTTTCTAACTATTTATGTATTACAAAAACCACTAAAATAATTTTAATTTAAACTTTATAGTATGTTCACAAACTCCGAAATCGAGTTTATTATCATGTACAAGATCAAGTAAAATGTCAAGCGTTCGCAAACCGTTTTTGAAAATCAAGAACGTAATTTTACATATTTTTATACCCGTACGATAGGATCGGGTATAATAAAATTACTCCTCCGTTTTTAACACCTCGAAATAAGTGAGCTAGATACCTTCAAAGGTATGGATCGGATCAGAAAAATATCCTAAGACGATTGAGCCATGTCCATCCGTCCGCCCGTCAGCACGCTAATTCAAAAACTAAGAAAGCTAGAATCTTGAAATTTACACAAGATATTCTGGGAGTAATTTGTAGGTTCCCTATTTTTTTTGGTTGAGTTTGGACGAAAACTTAGGGTAGCTCTCGAGCACCTAACTTTTAGGTCCTCAGATTTTTTTTGAAATAGAGCTATGAAATTTTTGTAGCCCCACCCCTTACGGAGCTACAGCTCCCCAAAGGTTCAAAAAAGCTCTATATTTAAATTGTTATAGCACAAGTTGTATAAGGTATATCTTCATTCTAAAAACGGTAAACGATTACTGCTTTTATTAGCTTTAAAAGTATATATACAATAAATATTTATTTGTGGCATACGGTGTCTTAATTTACCGTTATGCGAAACTAAAATTTTGCAAAATCCTTTAACCCTTCTATCTTCTAAACGGTTTAAGTTGGAAACTTGAAATTTTGAAAGAAGTTAGATCTAAAAAAGAGATTTAAAGATCTAACTTCTTTCAAAATTTCAAGTTTCCAACTTAAACCGTTTAGAAGATAGAAGGGTTAAAGGATTTTGCAAAATTTTAGTTTCGCATAACGGTAAATTAAGACACCGTATGCCACAAATAAATATTTATTGTATATATACTTTTAAAGCTAATAAAAGTAGTAATCGTTTGACGTTTTCAAAATGAAGATATACCTTACAAAACTTGTGCTATAACAATTTAAATATAGAGCTTTTTTGAACCTTGGGGGAGCTGTAGCTCCGTAACGGGTGGGGCTACAAAAAAAAGTTATTAAAAATAAAATTAATATTTTTGTGAGATCTATCAGCGGCTAAAATTGCATAGCTCTATTGCAAAAAAAATGTGGGGATCTAAAAGTTAGGTGTTCGAGAGCTACCCTAAGGCTTGGTCCAAACTCAACCAAAAAAAATAGGGAACCTACAAATTACTCCCAAAAAATTTTGTGTAAATTTCAAGATTCTAGCTTTCTTAGTTTTTGAGTTAGCGTGCTGACGGACGGACGGACGGACGGACGGACATGGCTCAAAAGTCTTAGAATTTTTTTCTGATCCGATCCATACCTTTGAAGGTATATCTAGCTCGCTTATTTCGAGGTGTTACAAACGGAGGAGTAATTTTATTATACCCGATCCTATCGTACGGGTATAATAATATTGTAAGCAGAGTGACAGGCTGTGAACATACTAACGGTTCGTACGGGTATCTAAGAGTTGACAAAGTCAACTGTATTCTTTCTCGTTGTTTATATTATTGTTTCACGTAAATAAAAAGTTAAAACTTATTGTTAAAGTTAAGTTATTGTTAAAAGTAAATAAATAAAATAATATTTGAAAAAGTTTAAAATAGATTTGGAAATTAACAATTCTCATTCCAATTAAATTTTTCTTTATATCTTTTTTCCATTTTTATTTTTCCGCCCATACAATAGAAAATATTTCCTTTTTGAATCTGCTGCTATCAACAAAATTTTTGTTTTGATTTTTGATTCAAAAAAGCAAAGGTTATGAAAAATTTTCTAAAATAATCTAGAATCGAAAAAAAAAATCGAAAATTCATGGACGAACAACGTGATTTTGAGGTGATTTTCAGAAAATCAAATAACGAGCTGATTTTCTTTGAAAGATAAATTTTTGAAAAATATATGGGAAGTCAAGAAAAAAAGAGAACGAAATCAACTTAATTTTCGAAATTATCTCAATTTCTCAAAATCAAGTGTTTGTGAACGTACTATTAACTTTAATTTTAATTATGATTTATTATATAAATTTTTACAAAAAACAAAAGTATTTCTTAACGAAAAACAAAATTTTTTTTTTTTTGCATTTCTCTGCCACATAAATGTGGACAGGAAATGATACAGCCTTTCCTCTTCAGGCGTGACTGTAAATGTCGTAAGGGGGACACGACACACTGCCTCGGTGTTTACAGCGTATTTTATACGCTCTTACCCACTAGGCCACTGAGGCCAAAATATTTTACACTACCTCGCGTCCAACAAAATAACTTACTACATAATTTGTATTAATATTGCACGTGGCTTCTCTTGTATTAATTAATTTTCAAACTAATGACATCTCTTTCTTAAATTTTAAAAATAATTTCTTTATTATGTTTCAAAAATGCAATCAGATGATGATAACACATTGAAAATGCAAGGCAGTTTAAACGATGAATATTTTTCAGGGGTGAATAACTTTTTGAATGGTACGAAAGGTACGAAAAAGGTAAAGAATGGTTTAAACATAGTATATTTGAATATTCAGCGTTTACGTAACAAACTGGTAAATCTAGAATTAGTAATAAAATCCTACAACTGTGACATACATATAATTGTTATTACGGAGATATAGTGAATCAGAGAATTTTTTTATCTACCGGGTTATATATCTCACTTCTCAAATAGGAAAAATTTATATGGTGGAATAGCTATTTATGTCAATAATATGATAAGTAGTGATTTGATTATTAAAGAAGAGTTTTATGATTCCAGTTTATTGGTAGTCAAGTTAATTATTCACGAAATTAATATAATAGCTACATATAGATCTCATAAAACAAACATGAACCAATTTATAAGTAGAATAGATGAAATAAGTTCTCGTTATAGTAAATCAATAATACTGGGGGACATTAATTTAAATCTATTAGACTCACAAAATCATGATGTTAGGTATTATCAAGAGGTGTTACAGAGTAAAAGTTATGTAATATATAATAAACTTACAACTGATTTTGCTACAAGATAATAGATAGATCTATAATACATCACTTCGTCACTGACTTGATTAGAAATAAATATTTATTTTATTTGTTTGATACGCCATTGTCTGATCATTGAATGTTTGTTATTAATATGAATACGAAACCACTGACTGAAAACAAAAGAAGTTTTTAAAACTGTTTTGAACTATAATAAATAGAAAGAGAAACAATATGGTCTAATCTTCACTTATATTCAAACACAGATGATTTTATAAATGATCTGAGTCAAACAATTCAAAGAAATACTCAAATTCTCCCAATTAAAACTAGTAAGAAACAAGGTAGAATGTAAACCAACGGTTTTTAAATGCGCACATTTCCAAAACATAATACAAACTGTTTAGAATTGTGACTTGCACAAAAATTTGAAAATTTAAAAAATAAAATTTAAGAAATTTTTTGTAATAAGAAAATATGTGAAAATAGGACCTGGAATTTTGAGGCGCTGTAAGTCCGGAACCCTATATAACACGAAAAACCGTTAACACACGTAAAAATATATTACTGGAGCTTTAATTTCAATGTCATGCCGAAGAAAATGTGTTAAGCTGCTTAAGTTAGAGGTGCCTAAAAATAGCAAATTTTCAATTTTTCAGCCCTAATAACTGTTAAACAGGGGGTGATGCAAAAAAAAATTCTAAGGAAACTTATACTAATTCTTTCTTGTCTTAAAATTTCAGGTTTCTATCTAAAGGGGTGCCGGAGTTATGAAAAAAGAAATTTCATGCAAAATGTGGTTTTCACACAACGGTAAATTGAAATAGTAAATTAAAAAAATATTACATAATTTTAATATTGTTTTATATAGATAATAAAATTGTCGGTCTTCTGGCGATCTTAGATTGCAAAACTATTACACAAAGCCTGAGATATATACATCTGAAAATGGGACTTTTTCGCAATTTTGAAGAGCTGTAATTCTGTAACCCTATATAACCAAAATAAACCTTTAACACACTTAAAAATATATTACTCTAGCTTTAATTTTTATATCTTGCCAAAGTAAAATGTGTACAGGTTCCAAAGTTTCAGGTGTTTAAAAATAACAAATTTTCAATCTTTGAGCCCTAATAGCTCATAAACAGGGGATGGCCCAAAAAAATTTTCTGAGCAAACTTATACTAATTCTAAAAGTTCTTTCTTGCCTCAAAATTTCAAGCCTGTATCTAAAAGCGTTCTGGAGTTATGAAAGTAGAAAACCATGCAAAATTTGGTTTTCACATAACGGTAAATTTAAATATTAAATTTAAAAAAATTGTATAATTTTGATATTAATTTACAAAGTTAAAAAAAATACCTGTCGAATGACGTTTTCAGAGTGAAAAAATCTTAAGCGGAACATAAGATATATGCATTTAAAAATAGGGCTTTTTCAAAGTTTGAGCGTCTGTAGCTCCGTAATGGATGGGGCTACATGAAAAAGTTGTTCCACAAAATAATTTTTTTTATGAGACCTACCCATGGTTAAAATTTTTTTCTCTATCTTTAACGGTGTAGAAGTTTTTTAAACACACGAACGAATGGACGGAGAGAGTGAAACTAATAAGCACATTTTTTCAAAATTTTTTTGGAAATGTGCTAAAAGCGAGAGTGGATTACCCAGATTATTAATAAAATGGAAATCAAGAGTCTTACAGTTGTAGGTGAAATATAGAAAAGAGGTAGGGATTTTAATACGTAGAACAAGAAAAGAATACTATACGAGAAAAATTTTGAAAGATCCAGTAATATAGGATAAATTGTATAAATTCCTGGTTTCTTCGCTAATATCGGAAATGTGTACGATAATGATGTGGTGATAATTATGAAGCAAATCTTAAAAACTTCTAAAACTCTAGCTTCTTATAAAAACAGAAAAATATTTTTATTACAATGTAGAATGAGGAACGTAATACCAAACCACATAATCAACAATATAACATGCATATTCTCATTACAAGTTGAAAAACACCCATATACACGAGTCAACAAAAATTCTACATAAATTTAGAAAGTCCGTTTTGAACTTAGAAATTAAGATTACAATACATAAGATTAGTCTGTATATTGATAGAATAAGGGAATTATATGAAAATTTAAGGGAACACATAAGTAATGACATATTTAATAGCTTCAAAATGAGAATCGAGAAAACTTTTGATAATAATTTTATGAAGTTTAAAAAAACGAACATTAAAAAACTAAAGGAATTGGAAAATAAATATGGACAAACAGAAATTAAAAACTATGATAAATTTATTTTCAATTACACTAATGAACATATACCTCTTGAAGTAAAAAGTTTATTGTCAACAGGTCCAAAAATGGCTATTCCGTTCAGAAAGAGGGATATCTCTATTCCCAATATTATTAAAGACGTAGAATTTAATATTGAAATAAGTGGTTTAAAAACTGACGAAAAAACGATGATTCGTAACAAATATGTCAATATAATCACGAACTTTTACAACAGAATAAACCATTTAGATAAATATAATTCTTTGATTAAAGAATATGAGATTACGAAACTTTTCCTTAAGAATAATCCAAATTTATTCGTGTTGAATAGTGATAAAGGGAACAGCACGGTTATTATGTACAAAAATGATTATACAACAGCCATGCTAAATTTATTAAGCGACAATAACATATATAAAATTGTGGATAAAGATCCAACCAATAAATTTCAGAATAGAGCTAAAAATTTAATAGACAGACTATATCGAGAAAAATACATTATACATTATCACAGTACAAGAAAATCAGAAAATTAAATACGGTGCCGCCCAAACTATACGGAATGAGAAAAACTCATAAGCCCGATATAGCAATGAGACCAGTAGTAACTTGCATCAATTCTCCTGCATATGACATAGCGGCAATGATACATAACATTCTTTCGAATCACACAAAAACTTTTGACCACAATATCAATAATTCTAAAGAGTTAGTTAACTTATTGTTTGTATTATTACTCTATTGTTCTTTCGTCCTTAATTAATTGAATTTCCCTTGTGTTTTTTATGTGTATTTCGTTTAAAAATTCCAATGATAAATGTTGATGTAATTCTCCTTCATTATTTTCGGTTGCAGAATTGGTGGTAAGATCTTAGTTGTTGAGGTCTCTGTTGATGTAAAAGTTTGATTGTTTATCTCTATTGTTGCATTATGGAACCTTATTAGGTAAGTCCCGTTGAGTGTTCTATATTCCTGGTTGAATAATACCTGGGGTTTAGAATAACAATAGAATAAATTCCTGGGGTTTATAATACCAGTTTTTGCCCAGTGTATGGCACACTTTATATTTACTATTTCTTCTTTAATTATTTTTAATTTACTTTGTATTCTAATGGCGTTTTGATTAGTTAATTTTTTTTCTATTTGGATATTATCTAAAATTTGATTTGCAATTTGGGTAATGTTATTAATTCTATTATTATGGGGTTTATTGATTATTGTCTGCCTATTATTGTTTTCTAGTAAATTATTCATGTTTTTTTTTATCATAATAAAGTCGTCATGGTCCGAGGTTCCTGCAATCCATTTCCATGCGCTTCTTAGAAAGTTGAGTGATTTTTTTACTCTCCGAGGTCTGAATTCATCTAGATATTGTTGGATTTGTAGTGTCTCGTACTGGAGATATTGATGTAATGGATGAGCTTTGACATTTTCATCTGACATCACTGACTTCAAATAATTTAAAGAATTTTGAATTACACTGAGATCGGTTATGTGTATGAGTCTGTAATGTCTTTGTTGGATTTTTGCTACTCCCAGTTCGATGTTGATAAGGTATGATCTTGAGTAATCCAATATTTGTACTTCAGCTAAACTTCTGCCCAGTAAAAACCTACAATAAATATGAAGACTTGAAAATTTGAGAAAATAGAAAAGAGGAAAAAGAAGTGGATTTTTTTTTTTATTTTTTTTTGTTTAAAATAATGAAATTTGCAAGAATTGACATATAAACTAGGATTTTATATTTGATTTATGTACGATTCTCCCTGACTCAGTTAAAACAGTCGAATTTCGATTTTGTTTAACTATTTACTTTTTATATCGACATGCTAATTTTGTACCGAGTCTTTTATTGTGTTTTACATAGATGGTTTCGCCTTTTGCATATTGTATAATTGGTTTCCTTTTTTGGTTGTGAAACTTGAGATCATTTTCTTGTTTCTGCTTTAGAACTTCTATATTTTTGATGCGAGTTTTTTCCAATTCTTCTGGTGTTAAGTTTGGTACGCGTCCAAGAAAGAGTTCGATCGGTTTTCTTTTTGTGACAGAATGGATGGTATAGTTGTATTCGTTTATTGCCCTTTGCAACAAATCTTCATAACTTCGATCTTCTTCGATCTTCTAGAATGCAGTCTCTCCACTTGTCCGTTTGATTCACTCTTGGAAGGCGGTACTGTGTGTACCTTAATCTTTAGTTCTTGTTCCATCATATTTTTTATAGAAGCGGCGTTCAAAGATCTCTCGTTGTCAATTACTACATATTCTGGAATTCCATAATAAAATAATATATCTCTCAAAGCTAGCTTGATGTCATCCATTGATCTACTTTTAATAGTACTTGCTTGTGCAAATTTCGTTAATTTGTCTATCTCAGTAATAGCCAATTTGGACTCGGTAGAAAAGATGTCTAAGTGAATAGTGTGTCCCGCAAAAGTCGGTATCGGAGTGGGTTGAATTTCTGGTCTGTTAGGTTTTCTATCATATTTGCTTTCTTTACAGATCGAACAAATTTTCACGAAATCGTTAAGTTTTTTACTAATTTGTGGGAAATAGTAATTTTGCATTATCTGTTTCTTGTTTTCGAATTCATTTCGGTGTGCCCGTCGGTTGAACTGATAATCTCTTTTTGTTCGATTTCGTCTTCAATGTCCCTAACTGTGTCATGTGCGAATCTGATCTTGTAATTTGTAAAATGATTTTCATATAATATTTGAATTTGATCTCTAATACATTTCTCTGCTTTTATAACATTTACAACATTTGGATTTAAATATTCTTTTAGGATTTTTATTAAATTGTTATCTTGAAAATTTTTTCGTTTTATTATGTGCCTCATATGACTTTTGAATGGATTAAGTACTTCATAAGAATCTTCGTCACTTATTGCTATTATTATTTGATTTCAAAAAACATTTATGGGCGCTTCAACTGCTTGAATGAATCTGTAAGTAGAACTTTTATTATTTAGTTATGGATAAACTATTAACTGATGATGTAGGGACTAGTCTGGATAATGCGTCGGCCACGACGTTTGTCAATCCTGGTTTGTACCTTAATTCGTAGTTAAATTCTTCCAAAATAGCTTTCCATCTTTTTAATTTGCTGTTTGCATTTTTATTACTTAACGCGTACGTCAATGGTTGATGATCGGTGTAAATAATGACTTTTCTGGATCCATATAAATAATTCCGAAGTGCTGTCAAAGCCCAGATGATTGCCAGCATCTCTTTCTCGTTCGTAGCATATGCTTCTTCTGTTTTATTAAGAGATCTGGAGAGGAAAGTGACTGGTTTTCTGTCCTGCGACAATACTCCTCCTATCACATTATTCGATGCGTCTGTCGTGAGTTCGAATTCTTTGTTGAAATCTGGATGGAGTAGTAATACTTCCTCTGAAATTAAAGCGTCTTTTAGTTGCTTGAAGGCTTTAATAGCATCTTCGTTCATAGAAATAGGTGTATTTTTTGACTGCGTCTTGGACACTCGTCCTCCTCCTTGGCATTTTGCAAAGTTTCAAAAATAATTTCTAGGTTTTGTAGGTGTTCTGCTTCGTTTTTTCCAAAAATTATTATGTCGTCGATGTAGATGTAGCATCGTTTTCCAATATGTGGTCTTAGAATGTCATCTAAGGCCCTTTGAGAAATAGACTGTGCATTCTTTAGGCCAAAAGGTAGACGCAGAAATTCAAACTTGCCATTGTTTATGGAGAACGACGTTTTTTCTGTGTCTGATTCTTTAAGCGCAATTTGGTGAAATCCGCTTTTCAGGGCAATTACTGAGAAACATTTACTCTCCCCTAAATTTGAAAGAACTTCGTTTATTTCCGGGATAGGATATTTGTCGGGTATTGTTATAGCATTTAATTTACGGTAATCGATGACCATACGATATTTTTTCTTCCCTGAAGCGTCTTCCTTTTTGGGGACGATCCATACAGGAGAATTATACGGGGATTTTGAAGGTCTTATAATTCCGTCTTGTAATAATTCTTCTATTTGTTTCTCAACCTCACCTTTTAACGCCATAGGTTACGGATATGCTCTGCAATATACTGGTTCGTCCGTATTGATGCGAATTTCTCGTTTTATTCTTGTTGTAAAAGTTAACTTTTGATCAGGATCAACAAAGAGGTTGTTATATTTTTTAAATAATTTTTCCAATTTTGATTTCAGTGAAGGCTTCAAATGGTCCATTCGTACGTTTAAGTTGTTAATGCTTTCTGCTAAAAGTTGTTTTAATATTAGTTTGTCGTTCGGATATATTGTCATATAACTTGCTTCTGTGTTTATTATTGCTTTTAATTCCCTCAACGAATCGTTCCCTATTATCCCGTCGAAGGAAAGTAAATCGGGTAAAATGTAAAATTTTAATTTAGGTAAGTTTGATTTTAATTTAATTTGAGCATGAATGTAATTTTAATATTGTTTCCTATTAAATTAATGTAAAATGGTTTTTCATTAGGTATAGGATTTAGTATGTATTTCTGTTGAACGTAGTTTTTATTGGATCCTGTATCAATTAAAAATTTGTATTGCTCTCCATTCTCCTTTTTGATTTCTAAGTAAGGGAGTGAAGAGCCATTTAATCTAAAAAATTGTTAGCTTCTGATTGTTGTTTTTCCTTCGCGACTGCGCAATTGCAACTCCTTTTATTTTGATCATCAGATGCCGCTGTTGTTGCATAATTTATTTTTTGAAAATTAGTCTGTTTAGGTAACTGATTTTGTCCATAATTGTTTTGCTGGAATCCGTGTCTATTTTGATAGTATCCATGAATATTTTTATTATATCCATGACCATTGTGCCTGAATGTTTGGTTGTTATTGGTGGCTGAAAATTGTCCGTAATTGTTTTGTCTATAATTTTATCTATAGTTTTGATTATTATTGTTAGATGTTGGGAATCGCCTTATTGAAATGGGTTGTGTCCAAAAGATCTATTGGGTGTATTATAAAATCCTTGAAGTCGTGATGTATTTCTTATGGGTCTTTGATTTACTATTGGTGGTTGAAGTCTTTGAGTTACTGCTACTGATTGGCCTCTTTGTACATGAATTGATCTTTTGTTGGCATTGTCAAGCTTGAAACAAAAGCGGAGTGCCTGTGGCAGATCTTTGGGCTCTCTCATAATGAGCAAATCGGATAGGCGTCGATCAAGACCATTTATGAATGCATCTAAAGCCTTTTCTCTATAATGTCGTGTCGGTTAAACTTATAGAGATAAGTTTTTCCAATATGTGGGATAAGTGTTGGTAAATTGCTTTATAATATTCATGAACCGTGAGATTTCTGTGATTCATCGTCGTCATTTGATATTCTAGAGTTCCAATATCTCTATCATCGGCATAATGCATATCGAGACATTTTACAATTTTTGACCATTTACATGGCGTGTTGAAAGATAAAAGGGTCGTATTAGCTTCTCCTATGATGTTATTTCTGATAGTATTTATAATTCCAAAGTATTTCGGGGTGCTTCTCAAATGATCATAAATTTTTAATGTTCGTTCGACGCCTTTTTTCCATGCGCCATACTCATTAATTTCTCCTGAGAATGTTTGCAAACTCTTAACGACGTCCGGAATTCTATCCATTCCTGTTAGGTTTATATCCTCCTCCAAATTTACCTCTTCGTCATAGTCTTCTTCACTTAATTCCTCTTCAAAACATTCATGAAATCTTTTTGTCTCATGTCGCACCATCTCCCTAGTAGTATCTCCTATTGTTTCGCTGTTTTCATGGGGTACTTCTACAATTGGAGTTTCATCTTCGTCTACCATTCGGAGCTGAAATAAAGCGTGGTGATGTGCTATGTGACATTGTTCTGTTTGGATTTGCCATTGAGAAAAAATTTTCTTATTTATTTTTTATTTATTTATGATTGAAACTATATCAAAGACCTTATTTCCTGGGTAAAAAATGGGAGCAATAGATTTGTACTTTTATTTATTTTAGTCAATTCGTAATTTATTTTTTAATAAATTTAAGAAGGGAAAAGAAAAAGAAAAGAAAAAAATTTCTTTTAAATTTGAATTTTAGATTTAAATTTAGATTTGAAAAACGTTCTAAAAAAAAAAATTTTTTATACAAAAAAAGTTCTTATTTTTATTAATTTTTGTCTTGCTTGTTCTATCTTATTGTACCTTGCCTTAATTTTTCAAAATAAAAAAATTCTGTAATTATTTTCAAAAATTTGTCAAAATTTCAATTGTACTTATTTTATTAATTATATTTTGATAATCGTTATTTAATTTATTAAACTCTAATTCTTACTTTATTTTTCTCTTCCTTTTGCTTTTTGAATTATATAAAAACAATCTTTTAATGTCTTTTTTTCTTAAAAAACAATTTTGTATATTTTTTTCTTTTAAATATTTTGTTACCCCTTTTTTTAAAATACTTTTTTTGATAATTTAGCTAAAATATAAAAATTTCTTTTCAAAAAATTTCTTATTTATTTATTAATTTTATTTTCTTTTTAATTAATTCATTGATTTTGGAAATATTTTGAATTCTAATAGATTTATAAAAAAAAATTTGCTTTTTGTTTAATTTGCTTTTTTTGTTTAATAATTGTATTTGTTTAATTTACTTAATTTAAAATTTATAAATTTTTTAATCAGTTAAAATAAAATTTAAGATCCAAAATTTTAATTTTTAAATTCTTTTAATTTATATTTTTTTTATTTTTCTTTTTAAATAAGCAAAATATAATATATAAATTTACTTAATATTAAATAGTAATTCTATTTATTTTAATTCTTATAGTAAAAAAATATTTAATTTAATTTTTATTTTATGTATGGAATAAAAAATTGGTGGTTTTTTTTTTGGTTATTTTAATTTTGTCAAAAAAAAAAATTTTCCTTTCAAAAAATGAATTTGTATAATCTTTTCCTTTATCTTACAAAAAAATATTTCTTTGTTATAATATGTTTTTATTTATTTGTAAATTTTTTTATTGTTTACTAATAAAATTTTTTAATGACTATTTTAGATAAAGGAAAAGCAATTTTAATGATTTAATATTTTTAAAAATTTGTTAAAATAGATATCTCGTTAAAGTTAAAATTTATCTCCTTTTTTTTTATATCAAAAAATCACTAATTTTGTACACAAAAATTTATATAAAAATTTATTTTATTTTTTCAATTTTTTCTTTCTTATTTTCACTGACTTACGTGAGCATAATTGATCTTATTAAGTCCATTAGGTGACCCGTCCGCTTTGATTCTTTCCAGCGGAGTTGGCGGCTGTCAACAAAGCTTCTGGAATATTAATTTTCCCGCGATGGTGACTCCTGTTTGAAAAGTTTCTTGATTTTTCTACTAAGGGGCCTCGTTTCCACCCCCTTAAGCTGGATTTCTTCTTAGAACGTGATACCAAATAGTGTTTTTATTTATAACTTTAATTGATTTATCTAATTTTAATCACTAAATGATTTTTTTTATTTTTATTTTATTTTCTTGGTACCAAGTTTTTTCATTTTTTATAAAAATTTTTTATATTTGTTTTAAAAAATTTTTTATTTCTTTATTTTTTTTATTTTAATTAATTATTTTTTAGGCCTGTTTTTTCTTTTATTTTATTTTTAATTTTTTTTATGTTATTTTATTTTTGTTTCTTTATTTTTTGATTTTAAATTGTTTTTATACTAGTACTAGTTTTTTGATTTTTTTTTTTTGTTTATTAAAAAATATTTTTTTATATAGTTTTAGTGATTTTGCGTTAGATTTTTAATTTAGTTAAACTTCACTAATACCACTAAACGGGT
Source organism: Poecilobothrus nobilitatus (assembly GCA_947095535.1). Taxonomy (NCBI): domain Eukaryota; kingdom Metazoa; phylum Arthropoda; class Insecta; order Diptera; family Dolichopodidae; genus Poecilobothrus; species Poecilobothrus nobilitatus. The sequence continues at coordinate 141,581,928 of OX352772.1, read as the reverse complement.
CCCTGCTCGGGCGCCAGCTAATTTTATTTGCTCATATAAGCCACAAAAAAAAATAAAAATAAAAAGATTTTATTTTGTTTAACAATAGTTTTTTTATTTATTTTAATTTACAGATTTTTTTTATTAATACAAATAATTTTACAAATAATATTTTATATAAAAACCTTTCTTTTCAGAAGTTAATTAAGAAGTAAAATTTAGTTTAATATTAATTATTCATTCTACCCGCACAAATACGCCGCGTAGATAATTTTTTTATTACGAAATGCATCGTAAGCATTTAATATGATTTTAGGTGAATGTCCGAAATTTGTTACAAAATTATAAAAAAATTATTATTTTAAAATTATTGAAATTTGATATTACGAAATCAAAAAAAGTTTAATTTAATGAAAGGTTAACGGTTGTTAACTTATATGTACATATTTATTTATTGATAATTATTTTATAAATTTTTGAAAAAGTGTTTATTTAATTTTAAATATAATTATGTACATGATATTTTTACTGGACCAATATTCTTAAGGTAAAATATTTGTAATTTTCCTCACATTTCTGATATTATAAAATAAATAATTTTAGCCCTGATGGAGTGTACAAATTATACACGAAACGTTGGTAAAAAGTAAAAATTGGTTTATGTTTTAATTTTTATTCAATACCAGACGAAATAACTACTTTAAGTAATAAATTATCTCCAATTATCGTGAAATTAATAAACTCCTCGTTTCAAGCTTAAAATGGCCATAGTAAATCCGATTCTTAAGAACGGTGAAACGACTGATGTAACCAACTATCGACCAATTTCAGCTCTAAATTCTGTGTCAAAAATTTTTGAAACTAGAATTAAGTACAGATTAAACGATTTTGTTTGAGGGAAAATATGTAGCGTGTGGTTTTAGACTTGCAGAAGGCATTTAATTGCGTGGATCATGGAATGCTATTGAGAAAATTATATGGCATGAATTTCACCAACAATCAAATATCTTTTTTGAGTCATATTTATTCAATCGTCTGCAAAAAGTTAAAATTGGAAATGTACTGAGCAGTGAGAAAATTATTAAGAAAGCCGTTCCTCAAGGCTCAATCTTGGGACCAGATCTTTTTAATTTATATTTAGATGAGGTATCTTTTCTTGATTTAAAGCGACATATACAACTATACGCAGATGATGCGGTTTTAAAATACTCGGAGAAAAAGGAAAAGGACATGAGAATTGCGGTCCAACATGATCTAAATTTAATAGAAGAATAGCTAAATAATAATGTTCTACTATTGAATGTAGACAAATCAAAAATTTTATTACTTGGTAGTAGAAATTAGACAATTCATTTTTTCATGTTCAACAATATTCCACTAAATATTCACCTATCTGGGGTTGTTAATTGACAACAAATTAAAATGGGTTGATCATATTGAATATTTAATAAAAAAAAATTACTCCATACGTATTCATTCTTCGGCGGCTTCGAAATTACTTACCAAGGAAAGTATTAAATGTAATTTTTAATTCATACATCATATCGAATATTACTTACCTGAATCCTAATTGAAATAGGGCCAATCGGTCGGTGATTAATAAATTAAATGTAATTCATAAAAAAGCTATAAAGTTTATTTATTTCTATCCACCTAGCTATCCTACGGCGTCACTATATTCACAACAGTACTTAAGCTTACAAAATATTTCTAGAAAAGAGATGTACATGACGGCATTTAAAATAACGAATAACGTGATAATACAATTTTATTCTAAATAGAAGGCTGGATATTCACACTCATAACACTCGTAACACTCGTACACTCTTCAAAACAAATATTCAGAAAAATATTTGGTTATATACATGTTTAAAAATGTTTAATGAGTTACTTCATAATATTAAGGAATTATCAAGTATATCTCTCTTTAAGAAAGAAATACATCAGTTTATTGTAACAATTTAATACAGGTCAATAACAAGAATTCAAATAGTGCTTAAATTTAACAAAACAAAAACAAAAAGAACAAATAAAAATAAATTGAGAAAGAAGAATAAAATGTATTACTAACTTGCAATTTTCATTTTTAATTGTATTTTTAATATTTGTACCTATAATATGTATGTAATTTTAGTTTTAATTTTAGTTTTGATATATATATCTTAATGTTCATTTTAATTAATTGTTAAAATTTGGATTTATTGAAAAAAAAACAAACACAACAATAGATTATAATAACACAAGTAAATTATAAGATCAGACAGCATTAGGCTAAGATCGCAAAAATTAATTATAAAATTGTATTATAATTTGTAGTTTAATAAAGAAAAAAAAAAACTGGAGGCATTAAACGATAACTATAAACTAAAATTTGGAAAATATTACCTCGAGCTTTTATATTAATTTCACGGGCTTTATGGCACATAAAAGTGGGCTTTACGCTCCTTTGTTTAAAATTGAATTAAAAATGGCTGACACTTCGAAAGTTTTAATTATTCTTTTATTTTTTACTCCTTTCGTTTTAACATCCAGACTAGCACTGACTCAGTTTTTACTAGTTCAACATATTGTTTTCTTTTAAGTATATTCTGTAGTAGAATAAGTAGAGTAGCCAATACCACAATCAGCCATTCTGCAGAACATTCGTCCTCGGATTTTACCGTAATAATTTATTCATTTTTATTTAAAAAAAATCTAGTAACTAGTGGCTTTGCTTATTGTTATTATTTAAAATTAATTTTACATTCAGCTTTCGCATAGGCGGTAGGCATGACGTATGTTTGTATTTACGTTTTAGGTTTTTATATTTTTATTTATTTAATTGTTTTTCTACTCCAATTTTAGGTAATAGAAAAAATTAAAAAAAACCATTTCTTAAAAATGTATGTAGCTTATTTATAATAACTTTAGTTACCTATATCTATTCTTTATAATATATATATTTTTTTATGTATTTTATATATATATATTTTTTATTTTTGTTTTTATTATTCTTTTTTATATTACGAACATCTAGTTCGGATAGTTTTTGTTTAGCTGGACAGACGAAATCCCCCAACTGTAGTATCCAGTACTAATAATTTTTATTTAGTTGGACAGACGAAACCAACCAACTATATATTTTTTTTTAGTACTAATTTCAAAAACGTTTCCAAACATTTATATTTCAAAACATAATTTTCTAAAATAGATTTATATTTATATACATATAACTTTTGATTTTATTCAACAGTAATTTTATTGAACAGTATTTGCAAATACTTGTTCAAAATTTGTCTGTATACAGGTTTATAAATAGATTTTTAATTTAGCAAATTATAATCATACATATAATATTTTTTTTTTTACTTTACATTATCATTCTATCATTCTATTTACTATATTTTTACATTTCATATATCTTTATTTTTTTTTCTTATAATTTATTTCTTTCATTATCTTCTATAGATTTTAGATTTTGTTCTTTAGATTTTTTTTTTTACATATTTTTTGAAATAAAGTTTATTTCCACCAGTTACCAGATTCTTACCCATTTTATTCTATTGTGCATTATTATACTTGCATACTATATTAAATTGAACAAAACTTAAACAAGATTTTATTAGATAAAATAAAAAATAAAATTTTCAAGAAATTAAATGAAAACAAAAATTTTATGACTATATATAAGTACAATATTAGTATCTAAAAATATTAAACAAAACAAAATTTCTTGTCTGGTAATCAGTATATACGAGTATAACATTAATATATTTTTTATATTTCCTAACGCTTGATATGATCAGGAGTTGCAGTTGTTTCCGAAGGACCGCTAACTATCTTGACTTGATAATGATGACCTCTTCTTGTACATATTTTATAAGGACCTAGAAAATGTTTGCTCAATTTTGAAGCAGAACTAAACTGTGTGTTTTTTATAGCCACTAAATCAACAATTTTATAATCTGCTTCTCTTTTCCGTTTCCTATCATAGTAGTCTTTATTTTGTTTTTGTACTTCTTAAATTTTATTTGTAGCTCGTTTTCGTAATTCTGTTATTTGGTTTGTGAAAGATTCTATCATTTCCTCCTCAATTACTGCTATCAACCTTTCTAAATCATTATTAATTCTCATGGGAACACCGAATAATAATTCATATGAATTAGTATCTATGCTCCTCTGGTAAGTATTATTCAAAGCTATTTGTACTTGATTTACAAACTTATACCATTGATTTCGATTTTGCATTGATAATTTGGCTAAAGTTGGAATAATGATGTTATTGATGATCGTGATCAATATGTTATGTGTCCATGGGCAAATTATCCGTTGAATTAGGATGTAAAAATCCTTCTTGTTTTTCTATTTTTTATCTATCAACATACATCTGACACATGATACCTTATATTGCTTTAATTTATCTTCTATTTTGGAAATGTAGTAGTTTCTCTCGATAAATTCCTTCATCTTGTTCACTCCAAAATGGTCAACATCCTGTGAATACTTAATAATCTGCGAATTTAGCATTTTAGGCACTACTAATAATTATTTCCTGTTAATTTCATTATATAAAATTTGATTTCTCAGAATGTAATTTCTCATTTTTTTGCCTTGATTTAATTTCGTTATTATGTTTCCACTTCAATCAAAAAAATATGTCGGTTCAATGAATCAACATGCTTCATATTATTACCGCCTCTGTGTTCGACCGTAAAATTGAAATTGGAGAATATGATTGCCCATTTATTAACTCGCGACAATACTATATCTTTTTTATCTATAGATTGCTTAAAACCCACACAGTCAGTTACCACCTTGAAGTGAACGCCCTCCAAATAAACTTTGAATTTTTTAATTGATTTCACTACAGCTAGAACCTCTAGCTCATAACTGGTATACTTTTGTTCAGTATCGGATGTTTTCTTGCTCTAATAATATATTGGATGTAGTTCGTTTTCATTTATCATTTTTCAAATTATTTAAAGCGTCTTCTTCTGTAATACTCGGAATATTTATGTCATCGATATAAGTGAAACACGACTTCAATTCAATTAATTCTTTAAATACATATTGATCATAACACAAAAATATTGTAGGGGATGTTGCTAAACCAAACGGAGCCTTTGTAAACTCATACTATCCATTATGTGTTATAAAGGCCATATAATGCCTACTTGTATTTTCCAAAGAAATGTGGAAAACCTCGTTTTTTAAATCTATCGTCTAGAACCATTTATATTTGCCTAACCCATCTAATTGGTCTTCTATCAAAGGCATTGGTTGTCTGTCTCTTATATTCTTCTTATTAAGTTCCCGATAGTCTAAACAAAGCCTCTTACCTCCATTTTTAGCTTGAATAAGATTCTGTTATTATTCCTTATTTTAACAATAATTTAATTTGATCTTCAACAAATTTTTTGCCCATTATTGACAATCTTCGAGCAACCTGGTATATTGGTTTGTTACCAGTTAACAACAAATTAATTTAATTGGTGATGATCTATTTCGATTCTTGAACTTCTTTTGTATTCATCATATAATTTATTAATTTTTTTTACACTATTTTGATTGCCTGTTTGTATATTTAATTCTTAATTTTATTGTATAGTTTTGCTTAATAAAAATACCTTTTCATTTGACGAAGTTATTCTTATTTCGGATCGGTGCAATAATATTGAAACACTATTGATGAAATCAGTTCACAGGATAACTTCATATGGTATTGCATTTTCAGAAACTGTATAAAATACTGCACTGTAACTGTTATTATCGCGATTAAATTTTAATTCTGTTTTATATTCTGTTTGAATTTCTGAATTAGCTAACTAAACCACTTAATTTGAGCCTGCATGGATCTATTTTATTTTGAGTAGCTAACGTCATTAATTCAGACTGTGCTATTAAATTTAGGTGACAACCTGTATCTATCAACGCTGTTAGAGTGACATTATTTTCAAAAATAATTTGTTTTTTATATATGTTTGTGTTTCTTGTAAAATTGTCTTCTCTATTTACTGTTTGACTTACAGTATAGTCTCTGGCAAAATGACCATACTTTTTTCATTTATGACATTGATTTTCAGTTTTGAAATTTCTTTTGAACCAGCAATTATTTGAGAAATGGCCTTTATTGGCCAAATATTACATACTGGTGTTTTTTTTTTCTTTATTTTAAATATAATTTTTACAGTATAGTTTACATTTTACATATATAAATTTGTTATTAGAACAATTAAGACCTTAGACTAAGCGGTGCGGTCGGGTGTACACACAATTAGTTCTCTGTTTATTAGTTTTAAGCAAGGAGAGATAAAAGTTTCACTTATTTCTAGTATCATAGCTATGTATGCCAATATTACGATTAAGTAGAAAATTGTGTTTTATTAAATTATTAATAATCTTATACGCTAGAAAAAGACGTTCTCTTTTGCAAATCAAAACATGAATATGTAGATGAATACAGCAAATTAGTAGGATGCATGAACGGAAAATAATAAATTTTTTTTATTGCTTTTTTATTGATTACATCTATTTTGTTTAAATAAATTTGCGGTGCATTGCTCCAAAGTGGATTTAAGTAAATTAAATTTGAATATATATATGAACAATATATGATATACAGGGTGTTTTAATTAAAATAGTTTCTTAGTCTTTTTAATATAAATACATATGTTATAATTTTTTTAATAGTATAATCTAGATTATGTTCTTGCCATTTTAATTTAATATCTATAATCACGCCTAAATAATTAAAATTTTTCACTATCTCAATATTAACATTGTTATAGAAGATATTAATTGAATTAAATGTTTTGTTATCAAAAGTAAAATTTTAGTTTTTATAATATTTAAGCTAAGCTTTCGTAATATTGTATTTTTAATAAGCTATTTCTCAATTACTTTTAAATACTGTACAATTGATTGCTTTAATTCGTTTTCGCTATCCACAAGATATTTAATAACAGCATCATCTGCAAACAATTGTAAAGTTCCCTTTAAACATAATCTTGCGAAATCATCAACATAGATTTTAAAAAGATCAGGGCCTAAGATTGAGCCTTGTGTTACAACCTTTTTTATAAACTGCATGTTACTGTAAGCGTCATTACAATGTGTTTGTTGCTTTCTGTTGAATGTTTTAAAAAGATTTAACTGTTGATGTTTTAAAAAGATTTAACTGGTTGTTACTAAAATTTAATTGTGACAATTTGAAAAGGAGTATATTGTGATCGACACATGAAAAGACAAGCAGTATACTTTTTTTTATCCGGACTTTTCGATATGAAATCAGATAGAGCCAGACAAGCTGCTGTATTTGAGCCGCAGCTGTTGTATTTGAGTTTTCCTCAAACATAAACTGTTCCGCATGTAACAAACCATTAGACTTCATGAAATAAACAAGTCGCTTCTTGATTATTTTTTCAAATATTTTTGAAATTGAACATAAAGCTGAAATGGGGCGATAGTTTGAAGGATTTGTTTTATCCCCAGCTTTATGTACGGGTGTGAACTTAGCAATCTTCACTGAGTCGGGAAAATATACAGATTCGAAAGCTGAATTAGTAAATTTGACTAGAATTGGGCTCAATAAGTTTGAACATTTTTTCAGCACTTTAACAGAGATATTATCATATCATATCCAGCTGCCGATCCTCATTTTATTGAGCTAATAGTAGATTTAACTTCTTCTATGTTTATGGGTGTTAAGTAAAACGTTCGTATAAATTTTTTTGAAAAGAACTTAGATAAATTCGATCAAGAAAATCTGTGGATATATTTATTGTATATTTAGATATATTTACGTCAATGAAGTATGAATTCATAATGTTTGAAACTTGTTGTGAATTAGTTGTAATAGTAGTGTTGCATTTAATTTCTCTAAAACTATTTGTATTCTCTCTACTACTCTTATTGTACATAATTCTCTTATAAAGTGCCCAAAGTTTTCTACTATTGTTAGGATCGCTCGATACTATTTTGTTACGAAAGTTGTACTTAGCCTTTTATATTTCCCTTTTCACTATAGATTTGTATTTCTCATAGAGTGCTAAAATTTTTTTATCATTAGGATATTTTTTTGTATTTAAGAAAAGAAATACGAATTTTCATATTACAGATGATATTGTTATTTATCCAGTCTTGTTTCTTTTTGACGGTTTTTAGTAGCATAACTTCGTTATATTTTTGTATTTTCTCACCAAAAGCAAAAATAAAATCATCTATTATAAGTTTGTAGATTTTGCCAAAAGATATCATCAGAAAGCATTACATAATTTAATATTGTTTTGATATAGAATAATCTTTTCTTTACATTTTTTACCAATAATTTGAAAATTGATATTGACAATACCAATGAAAATTACCAAAACATTTTACAGCAGCTAAAAGTTCATTAATAGATTTGAAAGTACTTATCTTTAATAGATTCTGTAAATTATTGTCTGCTAATCCGTTTATAATATATCTGATTATGGCTCTATCTGAGAAATGTGCATTTTTTCCCATCCTGTTCATTATCATTATGTAATTTTCTGTAGATTCATTAAAATTTAGCTTTCTACTTTGCATCATATGATGAGTATCACCTTCGTTTTTTTCGCTTTGGAAAAATTGCGATAATTCTTTGCTGAATTCGCTCTATTCAGTATCGATTTTATCCAACGAATCGAACCATAATTTCGCCTGGCCTTTTAACTTGAACAATTACTTACTACAATTAACTCTTCTGACTAACAATAACCAATTTTTAATAAATTAACCATCTCAATCCACTGGGTTACGCCCAAAGTGTTTTCATTTCCTGGATCAAAAGTAGATAAAATTTAAATTATTTCTCTTAGTCCTAGCTGATTAAAATTAACACGCTGCTCATTTCTAACGGGTTGATTCAGTTTATTTTCCTTCTCTATTAAAATCCAATCCCGCTTTTCTAATTGCTTTTACTTTTCTGCTATTATTGTGTTTGTCCGGCTGTTCTAGATAATTCTAGAATCATTTCCATATATTCCATATGCCATTTTGAATTTAATTTTTATATACCAGTTAATATGTTTTCGTAAGATTTCAAATAGTCAACTTAATGCTTTAATTTTAGTCACTTATTTTTATTAAATTCAGTTTTAAGTTTAATTCATGTTTAAGTTTAAATTTTAACAAATTGAAGTTTTTTTTTTTTAATAACATCCCACTTCTGACACCAATTGTGTAGGCTTAACGCTTGTTTGTTTAAAATAGAAATAAAAATGGCTTACACTTCTAAGTTTTAATTATTCTTTTATTTTTTACTCCTTTCGTTTTAACATCCAGACTAGCACTGACTCAATTTTTACTAGTTTTACATATTATTTTCTTTTAAGTATATTCTGGACTAGAATAAGTAGAGTTGCCAATACCACATATATAATAGCTATATTGAGATAAATTTTTTTAAAGAAACTTCCATGGTAACAATATAATTTAGAAAATTACAGAAAAATTCGCAATTAAAAATTTATCTTTCACTTTTTATACAAATGTTGCTGTTTTTTATACAAACATTTTACAAATGTTGAACATTTAATATTTTATGTCTTATATCATCAAATTCTTTAACATTTTTATTAAAGACTTTTATTAAATTATGTATTCTGACTTTAATATATAGTTTTATAAAATAAGATTTGTACACTTATTACAACTGTCGTAATTAAAATAATTTTTTAAACGTCATATAAATTATATTCTAAATCTTATTATTATTATTTTATTATTATTATTATTATTATTATTATTATTATTATTATTATTATTATTATTATTATTATTATTATCATTATTATTATTATTATTATTATTATTATTATTATTATTATTATTATTATTATTATTATTATTATTATTTTTATTAACTTCTCTTTTTAAATGAAAATAACTCAGTGTCTACGAAAGCGAGGAATCTGAAATTTTGTAAAAAGGTGTCGAGTTACATGCCAACAACTTTTGTTAAATTTGGTTGGTCTAGAGCAGCCGGTTTAGACTTCTTGCACCTCTTGAAACTTAATGAAGCTGGAGATTTGAAATCTTACAAATGATGATCAAGTTTTATGGCCACAACTTCTGTAAAATATGCTTGTGATGGTACCACAGATTCGGGTAGCTGCCATACAACTTCTCTTTTTAAATGAAAATAACTCAGTGTCTATTGAAGCTATGTATCTGAAATTTAGTGAAGAAATGTCGAGTTACATGCCAAAAACTTTTGTAAAATTTGATTGGTCTAGAGCAACCGGTTCAGGCTTCTTGCACCTCTTGGAACTTAATCAAGCTAGACGTCTAAAATCTTATAAATGGTGATCAAGTTTTATGGCAACAAAAATTTGGTTGAGCTTGCGCAATAGATTCGGGTAGCTGTCATACAACTCCCAAATTTACATAAATATATCTCCGTAGTTAAGGTCGGTACTAAAACATCTGAAAGATTTTCAAAGATGGTCAAGTTTTATAGAAACAGGGTATATTATGTTCATACGGGTATCCCAGAATTGACACAGTCTACTCTGCTGCACTCTTCCTCGTTTTTAATTTGAAGTGCCCCAAAGAAAGAGAAACACATTGCATTAAAAAAATGAACATATTATTTTTGGCTGTTCTTTCTCATTCTTCGTTCTTCAAATTTATTTTTTTTTTTTCTAACGAAAAATCAAACAAGTCACAAATGTAAACGTTTTTTTTTATTTAAGATGTTATTGGTATGTGCTATGGTGTTAGTTTTATTTGTATTCCTATTCATTTCATATTTATAAATAATTTATATTTTATTTTTATTTTCATTCTCTTTACTTTATAAAAAGAAGTAGCCAAGTAAAAAATTATTAATGAATGGAGAGCATAGAGTTTTTCTGATAGAGTAGTATAACCAGCCATATATATATAAATATATATGTGTATGTATTTTTTTTTTTTTTTTTTTTTTTTTTTTTCCTGTTACTCCACTAGGGAGCATAGGGCTTCCACTTGAAGTCTCCAGTCTTCTCTGCTTAACGCTTTTTCTTCAATCATGCTCCAGGACAAATTGCATCTGCTTATTTCACTTAGGACAGTACGCTTCCACGTCATTCTGGGTCTACCTCTAGCTCTAGAACCTCCTTGTGGATTCCAACATAGCGAAACTCTGTTTATATCATTTTCATTTTTCCTTAATGTGTGCCCGATCCATTTCCACCTTCTCCTGGTTATTTGTTTTACTAGGGGTTCCTCATTTGTTAAGTTCCATAGATCTTTATTGCTGATTCTGTTTGGCCAGAAAATTCTGCATATGATTCTTAGGTGCTTGTTTATGAAGACTTCCAGCTTATTCTTGATGGTGTTCGTTAGCAGCCATGACTCACTACCATATGTTAGAGTGGTTTTAACACAGGAGTTGAATATGCTAATTTTTGTTCTTCTAGATATTTGGTTGCTGTTCCATATAGGCCGAAGTCTGCCGAATGCTGATCTTGCCTTGTTGATTCTATTTTGTACATCTTCCCTAGTACCACCTGTAGGAGTTATTATGCTACCGAGGTAACAGAATTCGTCTACGCTATCTATGTGTTGGCCTTCTAGTATGATAGGGGTGTTGCTTGGGCAGTGAACAAACATTGCCTTAGTTTTGTTAATGTTTATTTCGAGCCCTCTTTTCCGTGCCGCCTGTTGTAGAAGGTTCAGTTTCGACTGCGTTTCAGCTTGGCTGTGCGACAAGAGGCAGATGTCGTCAGCGTAGTCGAGATCAGAGAGATTCCTATCATCAGACCAATTGATGCCATCCCAGGTGTTACTGATTTCTCTCATTATGTCATCCAAGACTATTGTGAATAATAGTGGCGATAGAGGGCATCCTTGTTTGACTCCTGCATTCGTTGTGAATGGATCGCTGATATTTCCACTATGTGATACCGAGAGTTCGGCGTTATCATAGAGAGCACGAATTATACTCACGATTTTCCTTGGTATATTCCTGTTCACAAGGGCTTTGCATATGGCTTCTCTTTGTATAGAGTCGAATGCCTTCTTAAAGTCAACGAAGACCAGACACAGCGGTGATCGCCATTCGTGTGATTGCTCCACTATTATTCTTAGTGTGTTGGCTTGATCGAGACAGCTTAAAGCCGGCCTGAAGCCAGCTTGCTCGTTTCTTAGCGTGTTCTGCACCTCTTCTTGGAGTCTATTCTGAATAATGTTTGTGATGATTTTATATATTGTATTCAGTAATGTAATACCCCTCCAGTTGTTGCAATCAGAAAGATCACCTTTCTTTGGAATTTTGATAATAATTCCTTTTTTCCATGATGATGGTATTGTTTCTGATGCCCAAGCGCTTGTTATATGCGGGTGGATGAGTTCTGCTGATGATTGTGGATCTGATTTTAGTATCTCACTTGGTAGACCATCGTCTCCTGCTGCCTTATTCCTTTTCAATCTTAAGATGGCGTCTTTAATCTCACGGATTGAGGGTGCTGAGCTGAGAATAGCGATATTTTCTTCACTGAGATCATTGGTGGTTACTTCCGAGTGAGGGCTGTGTATCGGCTGAATGTTGCTTATTTCCTCAAAGTGCTCTTTCCAACGCTGGGTTTGTTCTTGAATGTTGGTTAGAGCGTTGCCGTTTCGATCTTTTATAGGGCGGTTAACTCTGTGAGATCGGTTTGTAAGGCTATTTACGATATTGTGTACTGATCTTATATCATTCTTGCCAGCTGCTGTTTCTGCTTCTCTAGCCATTTTCTCAATGTGTTTTCTCTTATCAGCCCTGGCTCCTTTCTTAACTAGTTTGCTCTGGGTCTGATACTGCTGCCTTAGCGAGATAGAGTTATCAGTATTCATTTGGTTCTTTAGTTGTTGCCTATGTTTGATCAGGTTCCATGTATGGTCAGAGATCCATGGTTTTCTATTATTCTGATGTGTGCCTAGGACGTTTACTGATTTTTGTCGTATGGCTTTAGCTTTTTCCTCCCATGACTGCTGCATGTTCTCTGATACAGTTTGCTGGATAGCCGTTATGATATTAGATTTTACTGCTGGGTTTCTGAGCTGGTCTAAGTTCAATTTGGCTTTGAGCTTCTGCGCGTTGGCAGTATTACGCCTTAACCGAATCCTTAGGTCAGCTGTTATAAGTTCATGGTCGCTCTGTATATCAGCACCTCTTCTATTCCTTACATCTAGCAATGAGTTTCTCCATTTTCTACTCACGCATATATGGTCAATTTGGTTCTTTGTTCTACCACCAGGTGAGACCCATGTGTATTTGTGTATATCTTTGTGGGGGAACAGTGTGCCTCCTATGACCAACTGATTGGTTTGACATAATTCTACCAGTCTATCGCCATTGTTGTTACGTATTCCCAGACCATGTTTCCCTATTGTGTTTTCTAGGTTGATGTTGTTGCTTCCAATTTGCGCATTAAAATCACCCATCAGGATTATCAAATCGCCTCTGCTGATATCATTTAAAACACCGCTTAGTTGGCCATAGTAATCGTCTTTTTCATCATCTTCTGCGCTTTCAGTTGGTGAGTAACATTGAATGACCGAAACATGCCTGATTCTGCCGCGAAACCGAGCCGTAATAATTCTATCTGATACAGCTTTCCATGAGATTAGTGTATTAACTATGGTTTTCTCAATTAGTATTCCAACACCACTTTCTCCTCTGGATTCTTTGCCGCTGTACAGAAGAATGTTGCTGTTTGCCGATCTCATTTCGCCACTTCCATTCCATCTTAGCTCACTTATGCCTAATATGCCTATCTTATATGCAGCTGCTTGTTGCTCTAATTGCGCAAGCCTGGATGCTTCTCTAAGTGTCCTAACATTCCATTGTGCTACTCGTGTCCTTATATTCGTGCCAAAGGTCGTTACCGTATTTCCAAATCTATTATATCCGAGGCTTCTTGCTTCCGTTTCTTGAATCCTTTTCAATTTAAGCTGAATAGGGGATTGGCCTATTGCAACCGATCCTAGTTTTTGCTAGGAATATAAGTTATTTGTGGGCTATATTGAGTTATTGAATTATTAATTATTGACAATTTTATTATATCTGTGAGTTATATTTTATAAAGTGAAAATAGTTATGCATATTGGCTATTCTGATTTGAGGATTATTTGAGATTATTGTATCTGTGAGTTATAGATATGATTTGAAAATTCGTTATAATATATATATATGAAAATTACTTTGATATGAAAATTATGCTAATATTAATTGCTATACGAAGGTATCCCCCATCGGGAATCGAACCCGAGAAAGCCGTACTGGTATGATTGCAATACTTGCGCTCCTACCAGCTAGGCCAGGGAGGGAATATGTGTAAAATTGAAAGATTTTCAAAGAATATGTGTATGTGTATGTATATGCATATTAATTTTTTTTTTCCTTAGAAAATTTTATATTTTATAAATATAGAAATGTTAACCTCTGTGGGTAAATTTTTATTTCATTTTTATCAATTTAGGAACTTTGCAAACAGATTAAAAATAAAGTATGTAAGATTAAAAACTAGTGTGCCGTATAAAATTTTATACTGGATGAAAAAATTATAATTTTTGACATAATTAAAAATGCATAATTAATTTTAAAATTTAATTTTTATTGATGTAATATTTTTAGAAAAGGGAAAAAGCCGAATTGAAGTTTTAAAACAAGTAAATGTAACAGTAAGTCGATGCAACCGACTTATTAATACCCTACACCTGAATAATTGTAATTAAATTAAAAATCCATAAGTTTTTTTGGTAGCTGCTTGAACTTCTTCCCTTTTCTGTCTTATTCAACTCGAATTTCAGAAATGTAAAAGAGGCATCCTCTTGGGATATGCTTGACACCTTTGTAAAAAATTTTAAGTTTCTATCTTTATTAATTTTGAAGATTGTTAGTCCTTGGGAGGTGTGTGTCAGGTACCCGAATTGCCACTCCAATTCATCGAATCCATCTCAGGAACATAAAGAAAACATGCCAGAACACCATTGTACTAAATTTAAAGGTTCTACTTTTGTTGGTTTTGGAGATGTGCTCGTTGCTCTTGTGCTCGTCCGGAAGTATCTACAATACGAACCCATGGTTCAAATTCTTTCAAAAGTCAGTTTCCAATTTTACAGAAAAGGAAACATAACAGAACACCTTTGTACTAAAAATAAGAGTTCTATCTTTGTTGGTTGTGGAGATATACGCGTTTGCTCTGGGGCTCGTCCGGAAGCTTCCAAGATTTGAACCCATGGACCAAATCCTTACAAATTTCAGAAACATTAATCAAACATGAAGGAACACCATTCTGCCTAATTTAAAGGTTATATCTTAGTTGGTTTTGGAGATAATATCATTTGCTCTGAGGCTCGTTCGGAAGCTTCCAAAATCCAAACCCAAGGACCAAATCCTCTCAAATTTCAGAGACCTAAATCGAACATGAAAGAACACCACTCTGCCAAATTTAAAGGTTATATCTTAGTTGGTTTTGGAGATAATCTCATTTGCTCTGGTGCTCGTTCGGAAGTTTCCAAAATCCAAACCCATGGACCAAATCCTCTTAAATTTCAGAGACATAAATCGAATGGGAAGGAACATCATTGTACAAAATTTAAAGGTTCCATCTTTCTTGGTTTTGAAGATAATCTCGTTTGCTCCGGAATCATTCGGAAGCTTCCAGAATCCGAACCCATGAACCGATTTTGTCCAAATTCGAACTTAGCCTTCCTTTCGTGATTAGTAACCTACTATATAAATTTCATCAAGATAGCTTCATTAGTTTTAAAATTATCGTGCGAACGGACGGACGGACATCGTTAAATCGACTCAGGAGGTGATCCTGATTCAGAATATATATAGATGTCCATATCTAACTCGCTTCCTTTTGGTTGTTACAAACACCATACCAAAGTTAATATACCCTATACTTTAGGTGTAGGGTATAATAAAAAAAATGTATTGAATCCAATTAAACGTTCAATTCGGCATAAAAACCTCTTGCAAAACACATTTATAAATTCTAAGCAATAATAAAAAAAAAATTATTTTTCTTACTTTTTCAATAGAAATTACGTTTCAAAATCTTGTTTGAAATTACGGACCAAACTCTTGAATGATTAAGAGCAAAATAACTGGTGCGCTAATAGTAAAATATATATTTCGCATATATATATGAACTTAACTTTAACTTATTAAACTTGTAAAACAACTTTTAAGTTTCCACTTCTATTAAAAAAATCAACTTATTTTAATAAAAAAATTGAATTATACACATTCGATAACTTGCCTCTCAAATTTAAATTTCAATTTTATAAATTTCTTATGTTAAAATTCTTTTAACTCATAATACCAGAAACTATATTTGAAAGGTAATTTCAGAAAAAATCTCATCTTAACTAGGGTTAACACATAAATTTTTTTTTATTTTAAAAAAATAACTATTGACACCATTCAAACATTTCTATTGATATAAAAAATATTAAATACTAACACATACATAGATAAACATTATACACTTTATCAACAAAACAACATGATCAGTCCATGCAAAACAGAACACTTGAGAAATTAGAAGTAAATTATTTATAAAGTGTCACCATATTGGAATACATATTTATGTGATTTACTCCAATTTTTAAATACAAAAGATATTAAAAATTCTTTATGCGAAAATGTTAGATTGAAAGAAAAATGTTAAAATACGTTTTTTGCATTATTTTTTGAATAAATAATATACTTACAATTAAAAACAAAGAAATACAATCAAAATCATTGATAGACAACTCTTCTAACCAGTTTTGAAATTAAAAACACAAACATTATAAATAGATTTTATTATACCGTTTGTAATAAAAGTGTATTTTCAAAGTAAATTCTTTTTATACCCGTACGATAAGTATCGGGTATAATAAAATTATTCCTCCGTTTGTAACATTTCGAAATAAGCGAGCTAGATATATCTTCAAAGGCATGGATCGGATCAGAATCAAATTCTGACTCGATTAAGCCATGTCCGTCCGTCCGTCAGCACGCTAACTCAAAAACTAAGAAAGCTAGAATCTTGAAATTTACACAAAATATTCTGGGAGCAATTTGTAGGTTCCCTATTTTTTTTGGGTGAGTTCCGACCAAAACTTCGGGTAGCTCCCGAACAACTAACCTTTAAATAAACACAATTTTTTTGAAATTGAGCCATTCAATTTTAACTGCTGATAGATATCATAAAAATATTAATTTTATGAATATATTAATTTTTCTGAAGCCCCACCCGTTAAGGAGCTACAGCCCCCCAAAGTTCGAAAAATCTATATATTTAAATTGTTATAACACAAGCTCTGTAAGGTATATCTTCAATCTGGAAATTCCAAACTATAGGTGCTATTATACTTGTGCTATACGCTGTCTTAATTTACCGTTATGCGAAACTGAATTATTGCAAAATCCTTTAACCCTTCTATCTTCTAAACGGTTTAAGTTGGAAATAAGTTTAAGTTTGACAGAAGTTAGATCTTTGAAAATAAGTATGAGTCATTTCAGAAATTTTTTTTGTATCACCCCCCGTTTAGGAGCTATAAGGGATCAAAAACTGAAAATTTTCTACTTTTTAAACACCTGTAACTTGAACACCTGTTAAAATTTTTTTGATGTAATACATAAAAATTAAAGCTTCAACATTATACTGTTATTTCTGTTAACAAATTTTTTTAATAATATAGAGTTACTTTATAATTGACGAAAGTGTTACTTGATTTTTTCAAATTTTCTAACAAATTTCTTTAACGAATTTTTTGCATTTTGTTTTACTCGATAATTTGAAATTGTTCAGGATATAATGCGTAGTACAAAAAAATGTAAATAAATGTAAATAATTAAACAATATAACGGTTGCTTGAAGAGTTTTTATTTATATGATATTGATATACATACATACTTATATAATATCATGTTTATTTACATATCGTATATGTCACTGATGAATAAATGATAAGAGTATAGATGTATATTATATAGCGCCGTATTTACATACATATATATATTTTATTGTACTTATAAGAAATTATTCTATGAATGGAAATATTTTAAAGAAATATTGCAATGTATGGCGATATACTTATAACAATATAAATATACTATGTGCACATTAATATAATATAATATTTAAAATAATATTTACTATTTTGTACTTAGTAAATTTAATATACATTTGCCGCTTAGTATTAAATGGTACTATAGAACATTTGTAAAAGTTTTGGATTAATAATCGTTATGTGGAAGGTTAGAATCTGCTTTTGAAGAATGTATAAACATATAGTTTGAATATACATATGTACAACCCATAGTTCTAGGAATTATAAAATTCACCCAAATTATTTTAAAATACTAAAAAATTGAAAAAATAATATTATAAGCAGAGTGGAAGGCTATGAACATACTAACGGGTCGTACGGGTATCTAAGAGTTGACAAAGGCAACTGTATTCTTCCTCGTTTTTCTTTATTTCTATTTATAATACCACCAAATAACAAAGTATTTTTTAAAATATTTTAATTGTTTACGACTTTAGACTAAAGTTGTGTGAAACGAAGAATACATGTATTTAAGATTTGTTATCATGTATTTTTACTAAATTCGAGTACTACCTAAATAGTTTTAAAAATAGTTTTATAATGGTAAATAATATAATAATGGTTTCGAGTTTTACAAATTATACATAAAAACAAGTAAATGTTACAGTAAGTCAATGCAACCGACTTATTAATACCCTACACCTGAATAATTCGAATTAAATTAAAAATCCATAAGGTTTTTTGGCAGCTGCTTGAACTCCTTCCCTTTTCTGTCTTATTCAACTAGAATTTCAGGAACGTAAAAGAAGCATCCTCTTGAGATATGCTTGAAACCTTAAATCTTTAAGTTTCTATCTTTATTAATCTCGAAAATTGTTAGTCCTTGGGAGGTGTGTGTCAGGTATCCGAATTGCCACTCCAATTCATCGATCCATCTCAGGAAAATAAAGAAAACATGCCAGAACACCATTGTACTAAATTTCAAGGTTCTACTTTTGTTGGTTTTGGAGATATGCTCGTTGCTCTTGTGTTCGTCCGAAAGTTCCCAAAATACGAACCCATGGCTCAAATTCTTTAAAATGTCAGTTTCCAATTTTACAGAAAAGGAAACATAACAGAACACCTTTGTACTAAAAATAAAAGTTCTATCTTTGTTGGTTGTGGAGATATACTCGTTTGGTCTAGAGCTCGTCCGGAAGCTTCCAAGATTTGAACCCATGGACCAAATCCTCACATATTTCAGAAACATAAATCAAACATGAAGGAACACGATTCTGCCTAATTTAAAGGTTATTTCTTTGTTGCTTTTGGAGATAATATCATTTGCTCTGAGGCTCGTTCGGAAGCTTCCAAAATCCGAACCCAAGGACAAAATCCTCTCAAATTTCAGAGACCTAAATCAAACATGAAATTTTAAATCAAACATTCGGAAGCTTCCAGAACCAGAGCAAATGATATTATCTCCAAAGCAAATGAGATTACCAGAGCACCAGAGCAAATGAGATTATTTCCAAAACCAATAAAGATATAACCTTCAAATTTGACAGAGTGGTGTTCTTTCTTGTTTAATTTAAGTCTCTAAAATTTTAGTAGATTTGGTCCATGGGTTTGGATTTTGGAAACTTCCGAACGAGCACCAGAGTAAATGAGATTATCTCCAAAACCAACAAAGATAGAACCTTTTTTTTTGTACAAGAGTGTGCTGTTATGTTTCCTTTTCTATAAAATTCGAAACTGACATTTGAAAGAATTTCAACCATGGATTTGTATATTAGAAGCTTCCGAACGATCCCCAGAAGAAATGAGATTATCTCCAAAACCAATAAAGATATAACCTTCAAATTTGACAGAGTGGTGTTCTTCTTGTTTAATTTAAGTCTCTAAAATTTGAGAGGATTTGGTCCATGGGTTTGCATTTTGGAAACTTCCGAACGAGCACCAGAGCAAACGAGATTATCTCCAAAATCAACAAAGATAGAACCTTTAAATTTTGTACAATGATGTTTCTTGCGGTTCGATTTATGTCTCTGAAATTTAAGAGAATATGGTCCATGGGTTTGGATTTTGGAAGCTTCCTAACGAGCCCCAGAGCAAATGAGATTATCTCCAAAAACAACAAATATATAACCTTTAAATTTGGCAAAATGGTGTTCTCTCATGTTTGATTTAGGTCTCTAAAATTTGAAAGGATTTGATTCATGTGTTCGAATTTTGGAAGCTTCCGAACGAGCACCATACCAAATGAGATTATCTCCAAAACCAATAAAGATATAACCTTCAAATTTGACAGAGTGGTGTTCTTTCATGTTTTATTTAAGTCTCTAAAATTTGAGAGGATTTGGTTCATGGATTTGGATTTTGAAAGCTTCCGAACGAGCCCCAGAGCAAACGAGATTATCTCCAAAACCAACAAAGATAGAACCTTCAAATTTTTTACAATGATGTTTTTTCCGTTTGATTTACGTCTCTGAAATTTAAGAGGATATGGTCCTTGGGTTTGGATTTTGGAAGTTTCCGAACCAGCCCCAGAGCAATTGAGATTATCTCCAAAAACAACAAAGATATAACCTTTAAATTTGGCAGAATGGTGTTCTTTTATGTTTGATTTATGTTTCTGAAATTTGTGAGGGTTTGGTCCATGGGTTCAAATCTTGGAAGCTTCCGGACAAGCCCCAGAGCAAACGAGTATATCTTCACAACCAACAAAGATAGAACTTTTATTTTTAGTACAAAGGTGTTCTGTTATGTTTCCTTTTCTGTAAAATTGGAAGCTGACATTTGAAAGAATTTGAACCATGGGTTCGTATTTTGGAAACTTCCGGAAGAGCACAAGAGCAACGAGCATATCTCCAAAATCAACAAAAGTAGAACCTTTAAATTTAGTACAATGGTGTTCTGGCATGTTTTCTTTATGTTCCTGAGATGGATTCGATGAATTGGAGTGGCAATTCGGGTACCTGACACACACCTCCCAAGGACTAACAATCTTCGAAATTAATAAAGATAGAAACTTAAAGTTTTTTACAAAGGTGTCAAGCATATCCCAAGAGGACGCCTCTTTTACGTTCCTGAAATTCGAGTTGAATAAGACACAAAAGGGAAGAAGTTCAAGCAGCTACCAAAAAAACTTATGGATTTTTTATTTAATTCGAATTATTCAGGTGTAGGGTATTAATAAGGCGGTTGCATCGATTTACTGTTACATTTACTTGTTTTCTTTTACGTGCTCACCAACTTTTTTTCTCCCATGTACTTTTTTTTTATTACAGTAAGCTTTGTTTACATTTTTAGTTTATTTTTTGCATTCTGTTAGTGCAGCGCGCTGTGTTTGGGGTGCAGTAAAACCCCGTAGTAATTTACGTAATTTTTTTTTTTTGTGTGATACTGTCGTATAAAGATAAATGTTTGTGTTGTGTTTATACTTGAACTTTACAGTTATATAGCGAAGTTATTAAAACGTTAATATTTGTAGCAACAAGAAAGTGAATTTTGGAGAAAAATGGCTTATCGACCAAATTATGATGATTTTACGGAGAATATAAAAAATATTCTTCTCGAACTTGAAGATGAAGCTGATAATGATGATGATGATGATATGTCAGATTATGAAAATGTTTGTGAAACTGAATATGAAGTTCAAAATGAGTTATCAGAGGATGAGGATGAGGATGATTGTGCTAGCGAAATAGAAGAAAATCAGTTTGTTCAAAGTATGCAACATGGTTTTATATTAGGCAAAAATAAATATCGCTGGACTGAAAATCTGCCTACTAGGGGAGCTAAAACCGCCTCCCGTAATATTGTTTTTAGAATATCAGGCTGCAAATGGGCTGCGAAAAATGTTAAATCAGGCTTATAGACAAATCTCTTTAGACAAATATAATCATGATACTGACTCCGAAGAAATATATGCACTGATTAGATTATTGCATTTTTATTGCATTTTGGCGCTTATAAACAGTGTAAACTAAATACACTCGACATGTGGTCAGTTAAAAGATCTACTGTATATCGAGCGATTATGGGTAGAAATAGATTCATATTTCTACTCAACTGCTTACGGTTTGATGATAAAATCTGCAAGAGATGCAACAGATAAGCTTGCACCTATTAGAGATATTTAGGAAGAGTTCTCCCGCAATTGCAAAAATTTTACACGCCGCACGTATACTGAACAGCTGATGAGCTAGCTTTTGGGTTTTCGAGAAACTTACTGAATCGATTCATGGTACTGGGAGAAATATTACCATGGATAGTTGGTTCACCTCGATTCCTTTGCCCAATGAAATGTTAGAAAAACATAATCTTACGATTATAGGTACATTGAGGAAAAATAAACCGGAAATACCACCATCTTTTCTACCAAACCGAAACAAAGAAGTTTTTCATCACAGTTTGCTTTCAAATATGCTAAATCCTTGGTTTCTTTCACACCGAAAAGAGGGAAAAGTGTAATCCTCATTTCAAATATGCACTCAAATATGATCGTGGATAATGATACAAAGAAACCAGAAATCAATTTTTATAACAGTACTAAAGGAGGAGTTGACACATTGGATCAACTATTGCATACTTATAGCGTCGCGCGTAAAAGAAGAAGGTGGCCACTACGTTTTTTTATGGCATGCTTGATCAAGCTGGGGTCAACGCAATGGTGTTATATATGTTTTCAAATCATCAAATCAACAATAATAATAAAAAACCAATTGGAAAAGACTTCTTAGAAGATCTTGCAGTTAATCTCGAAAAACCGTACATGAAAAACAATTTAAAGGGTTCAATAAATACTGAATTGCATGGTATTATAGAAAAACTTTTAAAAGTTCCCAAAGTGGTCAACAGTTCAGAACAAGAACAACCAAAAAATATTTCTAAACAGGGTAGATGCTATATGTGTCCTCGCGAAAAAGATAGAAAGTCAAAAATATGTTGCATTTCATGTAAAAATCATATTTGCGTTGAACATCGTCGAGATTTATGCCAAAACTGCGAAAATCGCGTAATATTTCAGGAGAATAATTAAATAGGTAAACGCGTCCAAATTTTTAATATTTTTGCGTGATGTTAACCTTAAATGTATTCTTTCAGAATCCACTATGAATTTGGGCAATATAAGCCCCCATACATTTTTGAGTCATAAAAAATTTTGTGAATCATACAAATGATATGGCAATATTGTCTTTTATTCAAATGCAATCTTCTAAACAGAGTTTTAAAGTTTTTAAAAAAAAAAAGAAAAAGAAAAACAAAATAAAAAAAAAATATTTATCATGTAGGTATGTAATCAAAGCCGTCGCGATTGTATTTGTAATAAATAGAAGCCTGACACAACACATATAAATCTATTCAAAACCTATGTAGTCCGATTATATTTTTAAAAAGAGAGGAACGCGCGGTGAATGGATTAATAAAAAATATTTTATTTTAAGGTGATTAATTAAAATATTATATAATAATAACAAATTAAATATTAAATAATATAATAATTATTTAAGTTAAGTGTAAAAGATTATATTATTATTGAAATTGAAAAAAATAAGAGCGAAAGAAATTGTTTGTTTACATTGAATTGTTTTGTTTTTGTACATAAATATTAAAAAAGTATTATAAAAGTAAATATAAAATTATATAAAATATTTTATAAAATAGTTTTGGTGCAATTGAAATTAAATTATAATTAAATAACAAATAATGCCTCGTCATTGTGTAGTTGCGGGATGTAAATCAAATTATGAGTCAACTTCTCAACCTGTTTCAACAATTTGTTTCCCGAAAGATGTTGAACTTAAACAAAAATGGATTAAAGCAACTCTTAGCTCGCACTTGCAGTGCAGCCAACAAGTTCTTCATCTGTTTGCGCAATTCATTTTAGAGAAGTTGATTTTAAATTTGGTTTAAAAAGTAAAAAACCTAAATTAAATTCCGGTACAATTCCATCAGTTTTCTCCAATTTACCACAGTATTTGACTAAAAATGAAACAGTAGTTAGAAAAAATCCTGAAGTCCGGCGCGAACAATTTATTACACATATTGAAAATATATCGGAACAATTTTTTCAAAACGACATTATAAAAAATTTTAGTGATTTAAAATCTAGTTTTAAAGAAAAATTAAATTTTGAAAACTATTTAATTTATGACAAAACTGATAAATTAGTATTCATTTTGTTAGAAGACAGTAATGATTTTCTTTGTAAAATTTCTGTTAGAATATCGGTCAACAATGATTTAAATGTTAAACTAATTGTAAATGAATATGATCTTCCTTTTAATGAATTGAAATGGGTTTTACCCCAAAATAAAAAATTACATCTTTGGTCGCAATTACAAAATATATTAAGTAGATATAAATTTAAAAAAAATAATAATGAAAATCGGGAATATTTTTTGAATCGTGCACTGTTTTATTTAACTAAAGCAAGAGATTGTGATGAAGATTTTGAACACTGTGCTAAATTGGATATTTTAATTGATCAAATAGATTTAATTAATAAAGTTAAACCGAGATATGATTCAAAAACTATTATAATGTTTTTTAATTTTTGCGCATTCTGTTGCAACTTATGATATTTTAAGAAAATTTTTAGTTTTGCTATGCAGAAGTTATCTTCGAAAGATATCTTCCAAAACGCATTTATCACCAAATTACAAACAATTAAGCAATGACGAGAATTATTTGCTTCATATTTCCAAATTATTGACTAACGAAGAAAAATTTGCGGCACTTTTGATAGACAAAATTTATATTGATAAAGGTTTACAATATAAAGGTAATAATGTTGTTGGAATGGCGGAGAATAATCCTTCTCAATGCGCCAGAACCGTTTTAGCATTTATGATAAAATCTATTTCAGGAAATTATAAAGGAATAGTACGGTTACTTCCAGTGTTTCGCCTGTCTTATAAGTATAGCCATTCCATAACTATGTCAGTAATTAAGTTCGTACAGTCATTAGGCTTTCAAATTGTTGTTGTAATAACTGATAATAATAGAGTAAATCAAAATATGTTTCAATTATTTAGTTCCGAAAATAAATTTTTAAAATCCTAATTATCCAAATAGTTCGATTTATTTACAGTTTGATACAGTACATTTACTCAAAAATATTCGAAATATTTGGATAAATCTTAATACTTTAGATAAAACTTTTATTTATCCAAATTTTTCAACTCAACTTTTTGAAATTCAATTTGCTTCTTTCCAAGATTTGCAAGATATGTATCAATCTGAGTGTAGTTTATTTTTAAAAAAATGTCCTAAATTGAATCACAAGACAATTTTTCCTAATAGTTTAGAACCACAAAGTGTGATTTTGGTTGACAATATATTCCATCACAGCACTATAACCGGTTTACACGATTTCAATAAGGTACAAACTGCCGAGTTTTGTGAAATTAATATCACAATTATATTTTAATTGTGATATTAAAATTAAATTTTTTAACGATTTCATAACGTGGCTTGAAATATGGCATAGTGATGAAGGAAATAACGGAACTTTGACTAAGGACACATACAAAGCTTTAATTTTAACTACAAAAACAATTTTGGATATTATAAAGTATTCCTTAACGGAATTAAAAATTAAATTTATTTTGCTCGCGAAGCTTCAAACTGATGATTTCGAAGGTACATTTAGATTGTATCGATCTATGGCAGGATGTAATTATTTATTTATTTTTTTATTTATTTATTTATACTGCTTAGCACAAACAGTTTACATAAAATTTATAATATATATAATAACTAGTAAACAATAATAAATTGTTAAATACAATAAAAGTTATAATAAAAATTACATAATTGTTAAGTATAAATAAACTTAGAACTAAGATTAAAATTAAAAATCATATACATAGGTATATACTTTACAGTGCAACAAGAAATAAAAACAAAAAAAAAATCCTAATATTAATAGCGATTGTATAATTTTTGTTTTTGGGAATGTTTTGAAAGTGTAAAGTCAATGTTAAGTTTATGTTTGTTACTTATAATAAGCATCCTATTAACAGGTTCAAATTTGCCATAATTAGTCCTATGATTATAGGTTTTAAACAAATTGCAAGAGCGAAGGCGTTGAAGATTTCTAATATTAATTTTACTAGAAATTAAAGTAGATTTAACATAACCCTTGACAATCTCTGTAATGAAACTAACATCAGAAACCTCTAAAACTTAAAGTACACAAATCAATTAACTTTAGCCTTTGTTCATATGGTGGCAAAATAATAGGATTTGACCATGGCAAGTGGCGTAAGGCAAATCTAAGAAAGTTTTTCTGTACTGCCTCGATCCTATCAATGTGTACCATGTAAAATGGAGACCAAACCTTACTAGCATATTCCAGGTTCGGTCTTACAAAACAAGTGTACAACGATTTAAGAACATAGAGATCTGAAAATTCCTTAGAAGAACGTTTAACAAAACCCCAATAATGAATTAGCTTTATTTATAATATTATTATAATGAATTTTAAAACTAAATTGGGAATCAAAATACACACCTAAGTCTTTTATTGAAGTAACTTTAGGTAAACTAATACCATCCAAGTTATAGTTGAAATAAATAGGACTAAAACGATGTGTATAAGATAACAATGCGCATTTATTTACATTAAGTAGTAGACAATTATTAACGCACCAATTGTTAAAGTTTTGAAGGTCATTCTGCATAAGGACGGCGTCCTTATTAGATGTAATCTTTTTAAAGATTTTCATATCATCAGCGTAAACTTGAAGCTCACAATTAGAAATCATAGAAGCAACATCATTTACAGATAAAATAAAAAGTAAAGGACCAAGATGGCTACCTTGTGGAACACCGGAATTTGCCACGAATGGTTCTGAAATCACATTTTTGAATATATAACACTATAAGAGCGATCACACAAATAAGAATATATCCACTTTAGGAAAAATTCTGGGAAACCATATTTTTTAGTTTTAGCAATATAATACTATGTGGCAATAAATCAAATGCTTTACAAAAATCAGTATAAACAACATCTGTTTGAAAACCTTCTTCCATGTTATTGAGGAGGAGGGACGTTGTTTCAACTAGGTTTGCCACAGTAGATTTTTGCTTTACAAAACCATATTGAAAAGATTAGAACAGTGATTATAAATTGAATCCGTTATAATTAGTTCAAATAATATTGGAATAGAAGATAATTTGGCTATGGGACGATAGTTAGTAATTTCACTTTTAGCATTCTTTTTGTGAATTGGTCTGATATAAGCCGACAAAGGAGGACAAAGTCCGGAATTTAATGAGTTTTTGAAGAGTAATGTTAAAGGCGTAATGAGAATATTAGAACACTTGCCCAGAATTATTTCCGGTATACCATCAGGGCCGGGAAAAGTATTATCACCGAGTTTATTTAGATATTTGGAAACTATTTCTTCATTTATATTTATGTCATTAAGAGACGTTTTTTGACAACTGTCCATAAAGGAGAAATAATTTTCATTTGGCGAAAAGGAAGAATCACTATATGAAGTGCTGAAAAACTCACGAAAATACTTCGAAATAACTAAAGGATCATTACTTGAAAGAGAATTGAAATTCATAAATGTAGGGTAATCATCACAATTACGTTTAGAATTTATGAATTTCCAAAATTTTTTCGGATCAGATTTTAGTTTACTTGCTATTTGATTAATATAATTATTGTAAAGAATATCGGATGACGTTTTAAAATTATCAAAAAATATGACAAAATTGTTATAGTCATTAATATCTTTTGATTTGAGATATTTACGTCAGGCTTTGTTTTTCTTATTTCTGAGAGACCTAAGCTCTTTTGTGAACCATGGTGGGCCAGATTGGGAAGATCTTTTTTTTGAAATAGGAACGAATTGAGTAAAACCTTCGAACATAATTTCATAAAACCTAATTGTCATTTGATTTAGGTCTATATTATTAAATAAAAACGTGAAGTCATAGGTATTTAAGAAATTTATTAGTCCGGGAAAGTTGGTTTTATAGAAATTAAAACTATAAGAATATGCTGCTTCAAGATTTATGGAATTAGTTAAACAATAGGTAAAACTTATTGAAGGGTGATAAGGGTCTAACGCAACAAGCGATAACACCGAGTCACAGAAAGTGATATTATACAAATCAGAGGTAAATATTAAATCCAATTGCTTATCTTTAAAATTACGATGGTGGGAAACCTGTTGTAAATTGTTGGTATTTAATCCATCAATAAATTGCGAATCAGTTTCACTCAAGGAAAAATCCGGAATCAAAAAGATTCTTCGTCATGATTAATCCATGTAATATGAGGGAGATTAAAATCTCCACATAAAATTAACTCATCATTAGGACCTGAATTACAGCAAATCGAATCTATTACATTTAAAAGAGTAATATAAATATTTAAATTCGAAGAAGGTGGAATGTATATGTTAACAATATTTACATTTTTGTTTGAAAATTTTATATTCACACCTATTATTTCAAGACCGTCTTCGTTCGAAATAGGAATTTCATTTGCATTAAAAGAGTTTTTGACGGCAATCAATACAACTCCCCCTTTAGGAATATAACTATTAGATACATTAGGTTCAGCATATCTATCTTTTCTAAAAACAGAATATGAGCTATCGAAAAGCTCAAGATTGTTAATACAAGAATTTAGCCAAGTTTCAGTTAATGAAAATATGTCAAAATTTAAACTTATTGAATTAAGTAAGACTTGACTTGTTTTTGTTCTAAGACCTCTGACATTTTGATAATATATTGATAAATTTATCAAAATTGAAGAATCTATCAAAGATGTAGAGATCTTATTTAAATTATTTATTGGCACGAAAAAATTTATTAAAATTATCATTCGAAACTTGTAAGTGATTGTAATAATTACTATTACAATGACTGCGATATGCCTTTCAGTCGTCTGAGACATCTTTGGAAGATATACCTTTAGTTTCGTGAAATTTTATATATAATTTATATTATTCTTTGTATTCGATTGGTAAACCTTCGTTATCAATTAAAACTTTTATACTTGTTCTGGTCTTACCTTCCAACACAGTATTATATTTATCATCAAACAAGTATGACAAATATAATCTGACCATGTTATAGACTTTGTCTTCTCTTAGCCTAGAAAGAGCGACTGTATAGTCGTTGTTGGCAAGAGATTGTTGTGTCATTCTTGTTATCGGTGGTAAAAGCGGGTTAATAATTGAAGGTTGAAGAGTTTCCTTGAACAAAGTTTATGAATTTAGAAGTAGAAGGAACATTTGGTGAAGTTGAGGAAGAAGGAGGAGGTTCAGTTATCGAAACACAATTAGAATTGGTAATTTCAGGATCTTTAGTTAGTGATCCAGTATTAAAAGCATTTATATTGTTATTACTGTTCTGAATAGTATTGTGGTTATGAGATTTGTTGTTCTGATTTATGTTTGAAGTAGTGTAAGTGTCTGAGTTAGTGTTTATTATGATTAAGGAATTATTTGTGTCTGTTGTGCTAGAGTTTAATGACTTGTCAACGGTTGAACTATTATTAGGATGAACGGTTAAATTATTAACGTTAATGCTAGAATTAGAATTACTATTATCAAAAACAATTTTATTATTTTTAGATATTATTTTTATATTATTACGAGAAATATTTTTATTTTTATTATTCCTATTTTTATCATTATTATTATTATTACTTCTATTTTTATTTTTATTAATTTTATTACTTATAATATTATTTTTTTTATTACTATTATCATTAATATTTAACTTACTATTATCATTAATATTTAACTTAATATTTAACTTATTATAAAGTTTGCTACACGGAAGTAACTGAGTGCGAAAAAAGAATTCGTTTACATAATGTTTTCGCACATAATTCAAAAGATCACGCTAAATTAATTTAAATTTTATTGGCAGTATTTTAGATAATGATCTATATTTAGTTAACCCAAAAATTGATGAATCATCTCAACTTTATACCAACGGCTATGTCGCTCATAAAGCTGTCAAAAACATGAATTGTATTTCGTGTCGTAATTTACTTTCCAAAGAGAAAGGTGCTTTGTCCAAATACGATTACTTCAATTATTTACAGCGCGGTGGTTTTTCTATTCCGTCTGACGAAGTTGGTTTTATTTCATTTCATATGGCTTCCATATTTCAAGAAATTTTAAGACCAAAAGAGCTGAAAGAGCTGTTTTTACAAAGTAGAAATCAGAAAGCTATATTGATTCATTTAACAATTAATAATATAAATAAAGATTGCGAATATCCAACTGAAATAGATTTTGATTATGAATGTGATTGTGGTGCATTTAGTTTTGATATTTATTTTAATATTTGTAAATGTTTCGCGTATATATTACTTAATAATTTTATTAAAGGCGTTAATGATTTGGAACATAAAGAATCAATGGTTAAAAATCGGAAGATTTTAACTTTAAAACAATTTTTGATATTTTTAATATTATTTCTAGTCATGAAGACTTATTTTGTTGTTTTATTTATGTATAAGTATGATTTTTGTTAAGTTTTTGATTTTTTTTTCTTATATTTTGTTTCTTACATTTTAATGAAGTTTTTATTTTTAATTTCATATTAAATATACATATTTTTAAAATAAGTATAAGTATTATCTAGTTTTAATGAAGTTTTTATTTTCATATTAAATATAAATATTTTTGAAATAAGTATAAGTATTATCTAATTTGATTTTTCTTTTCATATTACTGCGAGCAAATAAACATTTGGCAGAAATGAAAAGATGACACCAGTCAGCATGTGATCTTCCGCAGAGAAATAAATGAATTTCAAGTTTTTAGTTTAGATTTATGAAAACATATATTTTTTATTTTAAATAATATTTTCTTAGCGATAAAGATGCTATTCTAGATACTAAGTGATGAAAGGTATTATATGTTATCTATATAACGATAAAAACAAATAAATTACACACTGATAGTACCTACATGCATACAATGCTTTCAAAAGTATTGAAAAAGTATTTTTATTCATTATATGATAGATAATATAAATTTTATTATTTTACAAAATTATTTAAAAAATTTTAAATAAAATTACATTTTCAAAATAAATACATATTAGCTTGTATTCATTTTATTTTTATTCAATCCCTGTCAATTGATTTTTAATTCTAAATAGTAAATAGGTAAATACTAAAAAAAAAACCGAACTACATAGTGTTATACATGTAGTAGTAAGAAATTTATGTATCAGGCTTGTATTTATTACAAATACAATCGTGACGACTTTGACATTATCTAAAATAAAATCAAAATAGAACCAAATATTCACTAGGATATTTTTTACATGCCCATTTTTACTAAAAAAAATTTAAAAATTAGACAGTAATATGAATTTTATTGGCAAGAAGGAGACAAAAAATTGTAAACAGAAGACTGTAGCGAAAATAGTTGTCTTAAATTATTAATTTCATATTAAAAAGATAAAAAGAAGAAAAATGTTAATATGTTGTGTAAATAAATATGTATATATATCTGAAAGTTAAAAATATTGTATGAAATAAAAGGCAATAATTATCTTATTTTTTTTTATTAAATTTTTTTTAGTATTTATAGAAAAATAGTTATAAATGCATAACACTAAACATTTTGTGTTTTTTATCGAATTGTTTAATTTTTTTGTTAAAATTTTTTATAATATTATAAATTCTTACTCTAATGAACATTTTTATAAAATAATTTATGTCCGAATTTTCACAGCATGAGTAATTGTAGTCATATTCTAAATGTTTAAATAACTTAAATTCTAAATTAGTTTCTGTACAAATTTCATTGAAACATATGATGAATTTATTTTCAAAATTTTATATTTCATTCAACATTGGCTTACCTTTTACACTTTTTGCCGGGACTAAAATTTTATTTTCTAAAATATTAATTTTTTTCTTTTTTTGTATTGGTGTTGAATTTTTAGCACATTCCCAAAAAATTTTTGAAAAAATGTGCTTATTACACTCACATTTCACTCTGTTCGTCCGTCCGTCCGTGTGTTTACAAAACTTCTACACCGTTAAAGATAAAGAAAAAAAATTTTAACCATGGGTAGGTTTCATAAAAAAAAAATTTTGTGGAACAACTTTTTCATGTAGCCACATCCATTACGGAGCTACAGCCCTTCAAACTTTGAAAAAGTTTTTATTTTTAAATGAATATATCTTATGTTCTGCTTAGATTTTTTCAATCTGAAAACGTCCTGCGACAGGTACATTTTTTAACTTTGTAAATTAATATCAAAATTATACAATTTTTTTAAATTTAGTATTTAAATTTACCGTTTCGTGAAAACCAAATTTTGCATGATTTTTTTACTTTTAGATAGAGGCTTGAAATTTGAGGCAAGAAAGAACTTTTAAAATTAGTGTAAGTTTGCTTAGAAAATTTTTTTACACCACCCCTTGTTTAAGAGGTATTAGGACTGAAAAATTGAAAATTTGCTATTTGTAGGCATCTGTAACTTAGGTACCTGTATACATTTTTCTTCGGCAAGACATAAAAATTACAGCTCCAGTAATGTATTTTTATGTGTGTTAACGGTTTTTCTTGGTTATATAAGGGGACTGTAAGTCCACCCTTCAAAATTCCAGAAAAGTCTTATTTTTACATATTTCTTATTACAAAAAATTTCTTAAATTTTATTTCTTAAATTTTGAAATTTTTGTGCAAGTCAAAATTCTAAACAGTTTGTATTGTGTTATGGAATTGTGCGCTTTTAAAAACCGTTGGTTTACATTCTACCTTGTTTTTATACAAGTTCGGGTGTTTGTTATGTTATACATTAAAATGTTTTTCACATATGCGAAAATCATCAGAAATTTCTTTATTTTTAAGATCCAGCCTATTCAAATTTTTTAACCAAATTTCTTTTCTGAAAAAAATAATATTGTTTACTTACAATTTATTAATAAATATTTTTAGTTTTTAATAAATCTGATATCCATGTTTGATATTCATATTCATATTAAATTCTGATAAAATAAATTTAAAAATAAATCAATA
This sequence comes from Poecilobothrus nobilitatus, assembly GCA_947095535.1. NCBI lineage: Eukaryota > Metazoa > Arthropoda > Insecta > Diptera > Dolichopodidae > Poecilobothrus > Poecilobothrus nobilitatus. The sequence continues at coordinate 141,548,911 of OX352772.1, read as the reverse complement.
CATATCTACATTAAAATATATTATTTACTTACGGTGAACTATCTTTCGGAAATCTAAAAAACTTTACGTTCTTATTTTGTCGTTTTTTTTTAAACCGCAAATTAAATATTTTATACAATGTTTACCCATACTTTAAACTCATTTTTCAGTTAAAAATGTGTGTTACTTAAACAAAAATATTATAAAACTTTATCACCGATCACTATATTAAATATTAGATAAACGTACATCACTTTTCACCACTTTGTTATAAAATGAAAAAATGTTCATTTAAGGGCACCTTTAAAAATCTATCTAAAAAAAACGTAATTTTACTTGCAAAAGTACATGTTTATGCTCGAACGAAGGGCGCCTTTAAAAAACCATTGTAAAAATACTAGGTAAAAAATAATATGTATATTTTTTTCTCATGGTAATTTCTATTCATAGTGGTAGTCATATAGTGTATACCTGCTCTAACCATTTGATTTTTTTGTAATGGCGGTAGTAAAAAATTACATTAGTGTGCATAAAATTAGAGGCGGACTTCTTATTGTAATATATATTCTTTGCTTAAAATCTGAAAAAATTTCGAGAATTCTTATTGACATTTTTTGTTCTGCTTAACTATCTATATTATATATTATAATTTCTGACATTATGGTTGAAAAAGAAGAAATAAAGGTAATATATTTTGAGAACAGTAAACAATCTACCTCTGCTAGAGAAAATAAAATATTGATAATTAAATTTACAGAACATAAACTTAAAATAAAAAGAGGAAGAATACAGTTGCCTTTGTCAACTCTCAGATACCCGTACGAACCGTTACTATGTTCATAGTCTTCTTAACCTTCCACATAACGATTACCAATCCAAAATTATTCTATATTCTATAGTACCATAGTAAAAAAACAGTATTCTGTAGTACCATAGTAATGCTATAGTAATGCCATAGTAAAAAAAAGTAAAAACAATCATAATTATAACCATTGAATTATTACCATGAAAAATTAAAGTTTTTGGTACTATTTTAATAATATTTTGAAAACATCTCGACTGTAGTGTTATTTGATTCAACTGTACGTTTCAGATCAAAAGTTTATGATTATTTATAATTTAAATTATAAAATTATTTTTTTTTTAAATGCATTTCTCTGTCACATAAATGTGGACAGGAAATTGCACAGCCTTTCCTGTTCAGGAGTGGCTGTACATGTCGTAAGGGGGAATAACTACTACAATATGTGTGGGATTCGAACGCACACTCCCTCGGTGTTTACAGCGTATTTTATACGCTCTTACCCACTAGGCCACCGAGGCCCCCTTATAAAAATTTATAATTTCGTAACTTATCAAAACATAAAAAAATTAAAGAAATGAAAAACTTATCTATTACAGATTTTTAGCCAAAGGTAAGAAACGTCAAAAATATTGTAAATGAACGCTGATTTTCAAATGTTGCAAGAATTGCAAGAGATATTTTATCTATTTAACATTCCTCAGCCAATGGTGAGAAGATATTTTCTTCTCTTACTTTGAACAATACTTCTTCTCTACGAAATAGATTCAAAACAGAAACTGTTTCGTCAATTTTAGAAACAAAATATTTATTAAAAGCCCAATTGTTTTAATTGTAATTTGGCGAAGAACGCAAGTTTAGATAAAAATATAATTAATACTAATAATGTGGTGGTTCGGATTAATACTAAATATACTTTAATACTAATATAAATATATACTTTAATACTACCACATTAATACTAATAATGTGGATAATTTGGTAAGTGGTTCGGATTAAAATGTTTCTATTTAATTTTTTTATTTAAGTATAAGTATAAAGTAATTATATACATAGAGTATTCACATGGAAGAAAAAAGTTAGACAGTTTTTTTAATTTCGTAAAATCAACTTGATCGTATTTTAGTTTATTTTTATTTTAGTTTTTCTTTTTCTTTTTTTTTTGTTTGTATGTCAATTGATGTATGTACATTTGTATATATGTATGTATTTCTTCATATAACTTTTTCGACTTCTTAAAAAAAGAAAAAACCTCGATTCTACTTCGATTTTTTATCAATCAATTTAGTTGTTTTCTAAACTATAGGTACAAGAATTATTATTGTAAAAGTATAAAATATGAAAAAATGTGTATATACCTATTAATATAAATTTAAAGTTATTTTCATTCCCTCTACAATATATTTTTTTCTTTTTAGTCAATCTTACAATATTTTAAAAATTCAAACTACAAGCTATTTAGTTTAATATCAGACCGATATTTAATATCAGAATACAATGATCCACTGTTGAGACAATCAAAAAGTTTATCAAACACTAATACAAAATTTTTGCAACTTCTTTAGTAACTCTTTTAAAACCAGACGTTTCAATTATTGTTCTAATAGCGGCACTCACTGTTCTACTAAATATTTGTGTTGCTAATTTAACTCTATTTTTTTCAAAAGTATGCGGATTAATATGTTATCTAGTTAATTTGGTACACATCTTAGTTTTTCAATTTATTTGAACTTCCCATAATTCAATGAGAACTTTAAAGCTTATAATACCATCTGAGGTTTTTAAATCGGAATCCATTAATGTATTTCTAAGAGATATAATTAGATGGGGAAAATGGAATAAGCATAAAATATTTTATTATTATAATTACAAAATGGTTTATGAGGTGTTATTTCTAGCAACGAAAAAACTTTGGCTAAAGCTTGGTCACATAACAAGTAATTGCCCGTATTATAATACCAATATCGAACAAATTTCCCAAATTTTTTTAATAATTTCTAAAAGTGTTACAAGGCGAATATCTGTATTCTATATTTTATATTCTAAAAATAAAATTTAAAAGTGTTACGAGAGGAATATCTGTATAGATATGTATGTATATCCATACATCAGTTACAAAAAAAAATATTCCTAAAAAATTTTAAAATATTTTATAAACAACGCCTAAATATCTTACAAGCCGGATCGGAACACTCAATTTATTTTGTACACAAATAGCCTTTTTTTTTAAGTTTTTGTTAAATGTTCCGGCTTGTAAGTATAAAGGCTTGTAAGTATTTATATAAAAGTATATTTATAACGTTGTTCTTGTTATAAATATCGTGCATTAAAATAACTTTTTTGTTGTTCATGTAGTTGTTTCTTCTTAATTTAATTTTTTTTTGAAATGATATGGTAAGTTGTTAACCCCTTAGTGCCGAATGTTTTTTCTTTTCAAAAATACCTTCTTAATTTTTAAAATTTTAAAATTTTGTTTTTTAATACCAACTATATGTAGCTACCTACCAATATCAAAACATACAGCAACACTTTGACAGTTAAAATTGTACATAACCTAATTTATTAATGTAATATTCATATTTAGTTAAAAATTTAAAATTTTTTATTTATAAAGTTGTTAAAAATAATATACATAGTTTATTAATAATATTTTTATACCGATAATATAGTCATTTTAATATAGTTTCTCACTAAAAAATAAAATTTAAACATTTGTTTATTTTTTGACACTTCAAAATTGAAATGCCATGGTAGTAGAAATTTTTTTGTAAGATATACAATTTTTGCATACATACCTATCTAATTCGTGGATATTTATGGTTACTTTCTTGGATATTTTCAAATATTTCATGGATATTTTTTTAGCTTAATCTCTTTCAAACACTTAGCATTTTTGTATGTTCTGTCCATGCTCTAACATTTTCGTGGATTTATCGGTCTAATGAAAACCAGCCTTAATATATGTAATTATACATTCAGTAAATTTGATCTTAACTTTGTGGGTCGACAAAGGTTAATACCAATATTTTAGAAAATTTCAATATTCCATCCAAAAATATTTTTTAATTTTAAAAAAAAATATTCTTCTAAACAAAAAAGAAAAAATAAAAACAAATGGATCTCCGTTACAATTTACATACACTTGCAATATTATAATAAAATTTTGTTGGCCTTCAAATATTGTTTATGTGTTGTGTACAGTTATTCTTTATGAGATCTATAAAATTACATTTTAAAATTATAAGAACATTTGTTTGTGATGCATAGATAAATATGTATGTATGTATGTATGTAACAATATAAAATCAATTTTTAGAGGAAAAAAAAATGAGTTCGAAGAAAATGAATTATGAACAGAATGAAAAAATATATTTTTGTTTTGTTTTTTTTATGTTCTTTGATGGTATACCAAAAATACGGTCATCTTTTTACGAAATAACCCCAAATAAGATCTTGGGGTGATTTCAAATCAATGAAATTGACTACGATTTTTCCTTCTACGTGAGTTCTCTATGTATATAGTTACTTTATGGTATAAGATATTTTTTATGCATACAAGTTTGAAATATAATTTGTGTTTTTGTTTATACCCGTACGATAAGTATCGGGTATAATAAAATTACTCCTCCGTTTGTAACATCTCGAAATAAGCGAGCTAGATATACCTTCAAAGGCATGGATCGGATCAGAATCAAATTCTGAGTCGATTAAGCCATGTCCGTCCGTCCGTCAGCACGCTAACTCAAAAACTAAGAAAGCTAGAATCTTGAAATTTACACAAAATATTCTGGAAGCAATTTGTAGGTTTCCTATTTTTTTTGGTTGAGTTCCGACCAAAACTTCGGGTAGCTCCCGAACAACTAACTTATAGATCTCCAAATTTTTTTTGAAATAGAGTCATGAAATTTTAACTACTGATAGGGGTCAAAAACTGAAAATTTTCTATTTTTAAACACCTGTAACTTGAACACCTGTTAAAAGTTTTTTGAAGTAATACATAAAAATTAAAGCTTCAACATTATACTCTTATTTCTGTTAACAAGTTTTTTTAATAATGTAGGGTTACTTTATAATTGACGAAAGTGTTACTTGATTTTTTCAAATTTTCTAACAAATTTCTTTAACGAATTTTTTGCATTTTGTTTTACTCGATAATTTGAAATTGTTCAGAATATAATGCGTAGTACAAAAAAATGTAAATAAATGTAAATAAATAAACAACATAACGGTTGCTTGAAGAATTTTTATTTATATGATATTGATATACATACATACTTATATAATATCATGTTTATTTACATATCGTATATGTCAATGATGAATGAATGATAAGAGTATAGATGTATATTATATAAGATATAATATAGAGTATAGATGTATATTATATTACTTATAAGAAATTATTCTATGAATGGAAATATTTTTAAAGAAATATTGCAATGTATGGCGATATACTTATAACAATATAAATATACTATGTGCGCATCAATTTAATAAATATAATATTTAAAATTATATTTACTATTTTGTAATTTAATATACATTTACCGCTTAGTATTAAATGGTACTATAGAATATTTGAAAAAGTTTTGGATTGATAATCGTTACGTGGAAGGTTAGAATCTGCTTTTGAAGAATGTATAAACATATAGTTTGAATATATGTACAACTTATAGCTCTAGAAATTATAAAATTGAGTGACAGGCTGTGAACATACTAACGGTTCGTACGGGTATCTAAGAGTTGACAAAGGCAACTGTATTCTTCCTCGTTTTTTTATTATTTATATTTATATAACCAGATATAACTTTGCTCTGTTTTAATTATTTTTGTTGGTACATTATTTCAAGTTTTGGTACAATTTTCGGTGTTTTTTTCAAATGTAGATGATGCAAACACTAAAACACACAATATGAATTTCAGGACATAGTTTTCCGTAATCTGTATACCAAAATACCTAATATATTATACTTGCACACAAACTCATTCAATTTGATACCCAAATAAAATTACATTATAAATATATATATGTGGTGTTGTTTTTATACCCTACACATTAAGTATAGAGTATATTAACTTTGGTGTGGTGTTTGTAAACACCAAAAGGAAGCGAGTTAGATATGGACATGTATATATATTATGAATCAGGATCACCTCCTGAGTCGATTTAGCCATGTCCGTCCGTCCGTTCGTTCGCACGATAACTCAAAAACTAGTGAAGCTATCTTGATGAAATGTATATAGTAGATTACTAATTATGAAAGGAAGGCTAAGTTCGATCTGGACAAAATCGGTCCGTGGGTTCGGGTACCTCCCATACAACTCCCAAAACCGAATACGCATATCTTCGAAATTAATAAAGATAGAAACTTAAAATTTTGTACGAGGATGTGTTTTCCTGAATCCCTGATATCTCTCAAGTTTGAGATAAATTGGAGTGGTTGTTCGGGTACCTCCCACACAACTCCCAAAACCGAATAAGCATATATTCGAAATTAATAAAGATAGAAACTTCAAATTTGTTTGGATTGTGTTGTTTCCTGGAACCCTGATTTATCCAAAATTTGAGATGAATTGGAGGAGCTCTTCGGTTACCTCCCACACAACTCCCAAAACCGAACAAACATATCTTCGAAATTAATAAAGATAAAAGCTTCAAATTTGATACGAAGGTGTTGTTTCCTGTGAATCCCTGATTTGCCTAAAATTTGAGATGAATGGAGTGGTTGGTTGGGCACCTCGCAAAAAATTCCCAAAACCGAACAAGCATATCTTCAAAATTAATAAAGATAGAAACTGCAAATTTGATACGAGGGTGTTGTTTCCTGACTGCCTGATTTGCCTAAAATTTCAGATGAATTGGAATGGTTGTTCGGGTATCTCCCACACAACTCCCGAGATCGAACAAGCATATCTTCGAAATTAATAAATATAAAAACTTGAAATTTGATATAAGAGTATTCTACAGTAGTATGGATATGCCGGTTCTGGTGCATTTTTTTTTTTTTTTTTTTTTGAAACTTTATTTTACTCTTTTTAACATTCTTAAATTATCTTAGCCTATAAAAGTTTAGAAAAACATCTTTTTTTTATATATAATTTAATTAACATTTAAACTTATCCTATCGTTTTTATTGTAAATTTTATTAATTATTTTATCTTTAAAAATCTAAGTAATATTGCAATTTAGCAATTTTTTTTTAATATTCAATTTTGGAAAAATTCAGAGTATTAAAACAAAATATCTGTTTTTTTTTTTAATATAAAACCTTAACCTAACTTAGTCTAACTTAAAATACTTAACCTAGCTAAAAATAGTTTTGTATATAATACTTAATGCTAATTAATTAGAGTTATTTAACCACCAATAATTTTTGTTTAATGATTTGTCTTTTTCTGGTATAGACATATCATATTTTAAATTTACTCCGTTAATATTGCCCAGATGGAAATCTATAACCTTACATGTAGCCCTTCTATTATAGTGATATAATAGAGGGACATGGTTTTGGTTTTGGATGTAACCTTTTTGATCTAAAAAGATGAAGTGCTCAGGGGCAATGAAACCGGTGAGCAAAGTCTTTTTAATGTACTCCTCATTGTGGTAGAATATATGAGATATTAAACCATTTTCTGGAGTATTTTGTGCTCTATCATAGTGATTTCGAACTAATTTTATTATAAAATTATCGATTCTTATGATTTGGGCTTCCTTGTACAGATATTTGTTTGAATAATAATATTTGTAGTCGGATTCGGGCTTTCTATTAATATTAGTACATACTCTTAAGCATTTTCTTTCATATTTACGTAATGTTTCCATTAAACTTGCACTAATGTTGTACCATATTGGTGCACCATATACAAGTGTTGGCCTTATTAGTGTTTGATAACAAATTATTTTAACTCTTTTACTAATGTTTTTATTGTAAAACAGTTTTTTGGCTGCCATAAAGGCTTTGTTACTATTTGATATAATATGCTTTGTGTGATTAATATAGTGTAAATTTCTATGTAATTGGATTCCCAGATATTTAACTATTTTTTTATTTTTTAATATAGATCGATCTGGTGATCTTATTGAAAACTTTTTCCAATTTTTTCTTATATTATTACTGGTTTTATCTACTGTGTTACGGAATAGTATTGTTTCACATTTGTTATAGTTTATTTTAAGTTTCCAAACTTTGGCATAATCAACTATTATATTAAACATTTTTTGAACTTTGTTTTTGATTTGCTCGACGGTTTCATTTGCATTGTATATAATAATGTCATTTGCAAACGCTAATGAATAATTGTTACCCTTTATCTGCTCTAGTAGTTTAAGAAATTCAGCAATATAAATTGAAAATAGAATTGGGGCATTTACGGTTCCTTGTAAAAGTCCATTTTCTACTCTAAAAATTTTATCTGATCTACTATTTCGGTTATAAATGAAAAATTTGTTTTCGTATGTCATATTTATTATAATTGTAATTAAGTTTTTTGGAAATTTATATTTCAAGAGCTTGTAAATTAGGCCATCTAACCATACAGTTTTTTAATAATGTAGGGTTACTTTATAATTGACGAAAGTGTTACTTGATTTTTTCAAATTTTCTAACAAATTTCTTTAACGAATTTTTTGCATTTTGTTTTACTCGATAATTTGAAATTGTTCAGGATATAATGCGTAGTACAAAAAAATGTAAATAAATGTAAATAAATAAACAACATAACGGTTGCTTGAAGAATTTTTATTTATATGATATTGATATACATACATACTTATATAATATCATGTTTATTTACATATCGTATATGTCAATGATGAATGAATGATAAGAGTATAGATGTATATTATATAAGATATAATATAGAGTATAGATGTATATTATATTACTTATAAGAAATTATTCTATGAATGGAAATATTTTTAAAGAAATATTGCAATGTATGGCGATATACTTATAACAATATAAATATACTATGTGCGCATCAATTTAATAAATATAATATTTAAAATTATATTTACTATTTTGTAATTTAATATACATTTACCGCTTAGTATTAAATGGTACTATAGAATATTTGAAAAAGTTTTGGATTGATAATCGTTATGTGGAAGGTTAGAATCTGCTTTTGAAGAATGTATAAACATATAGTTTGAATATATGTACAACTTATAGCTCTAGAAATTATAAAATTGAGTGACAGGCTGTGAACATACTAACGGTTCGTACGGGTATCTAAGAGTTGACAAAGGCAACTGTATTCTTCCTCGTTTTTTTTTATTATTTATATTTATATAACCAGATATAACTTTGCTCTGTTTTAATTATTTTTGTTGGTACATTATTTCAAGTTTTGGTACAATTTTCGGTGTTTTTTTCAAATGTAGATGATGCAAACACTAAAACACACAATTTGAATTTCAGGACACAGTTTTCCGTAATCTGTATACCAAAATACCTAATATATTATACTTGCACACAAACTCATTCATTTTGATACCCAAATAAAATTACATTATAAATATATATATGTGGTGTTGTTTTTATACCCTACACATTAAGTATAGAGTATATTAACTTTGGTGTGGTGTTTGTAAACACCAAAAGGAAGCGAGTTAGATATGGACATGTATATATATTATGAATCAGGATCACCTCCTGAGTCGATTTAGCCATGTCCGTCCGTCCGTTCGTTCGCACGATAACTCAAAAACTAGTGAAGCTATCTTGATGAAATGTATATAGTAGATTACTAATTACGAAAGGAAGGCTAAGTTCGATCTGGACAAAATCGGTCCGTGGGTTCGGGTACCTCCCATACAACTCCCAAAACCGAATACGCATATCTTCGAAATTAATAAAGATAGAAACTTAAAATTTTGTACGAGGATGTGTTTTCCTGAATCCCTGATATCTCTCAAGTTTGAGATAAATTGGAGTGGTTGTTCGGGTACCTCCCACACAACTCCCAAAACCGAACAAGCATATATTCGAAATTAATAAAGATAGAAACTTCAAATTTGGTACTAGGGTGTTGTTTCCTGGAACCCTGATTTATCCAAAATTTGAGATGAATTGGAGGAGCTCTTCGGTTACCTCCCACACAACTCCCAAAACCGAACAAACATATCTTCGAAATTAATAAAGATAAAAGCTTCAAATTTGATACGAAGGTGTTGTTTCCTGTGAATCCCTGATTTGCCTAAAATTTGAGATGAATGGAGTGGTTGGTTGGGCACCTCGCAAAAAATTCCCAAAACCGAACAAGCATATCTTCAAAATTAATAAAGATAGAAACTGCAAATTTGATACGAGGGTGTTGTTTCCTGACTGCCTGATTTGCCTAAAATTTCAGATGAATTGGAATGGTTGTTCGGGTATCTCCCACACAACTCCCGAGATCGAACAAGCATATCTTCGAAATTAATAAATATAAAAACTTGAAATTTGATATAAGAGTATTCTACAGTAGTATGGATATGCCGGTTCTGGTGCATTTTTTTTTTTTTTTTTTTTTTTAAACTTTATTTTACTCTTTTTAACATTCTTAAATTATCTTAGCCTATAAAAGTTTAGAAAAACATCTTTTTTTTATATATAATTTAATTAACATTTAAACTTATCCTATCGTTTTTATTGTTAATTTTATTAATTATTTTATCTTTAAAAATCTAAGTAATATTGCAATTTAGCAATTTTTTTTTAATATTCAATTTTGGAAAAATTCAGAGTATTAAAACAAAATATCTGTTTTTTTTTTTAATATAAAACCTTAACCTAACTTAGTCTAACTTAAAATACTTAACCTAGCTAAAAATAGTTTTGTATATAATACTTAATGCTAATTAATTAGAGTTATTTAACCACCAATAATTTTTGTTTAATGATTTGTCTTTTTCTGGTATAGACATATCATATTTTAAATTTACTCCGTTAATATTGCCCAGATGGAAATCTATAACCTTACATGTAGCCCTTCTATTATAGTGATATAATAGAGGGACATGGTTTTGGTTTTGGATGTAACCTTTTTGATCTAAAAAGATGAAGTGCTCAGGGGCAATGAAACCGGTGAGCAAAGTCTTTTTAATGTACTCCTCATTGTGGTAGAATATATGAGATATTAAACCATTTTCTGGAGTATTTTGTGCTCTATCATAGTGATTTCGAACTAATTTTATTATAAAATTATCGATTCTTATGATTTGGGCTTCCTTGTACAGATATTTGTTTGAATAATAATATTTGTAGTCGGATTCGGGCTTTCTATTAATATTAGTACATACTCTTAAGCATTTTCTTTCATATTTACGTAATGTTTCCATTAAACTGGCACTAATGTTGTACCATATTGGTGCACCATATACAAGTGTTGGCCTTATTAGTGTTTGATAACAAATTATTTTAACTCTTTTACTAATGTTTTTATTGTAAAACAGTTTTTTGGCTGCGATAAAGGCTTTGTTACTATTTGATATAATATGCTTTGTGTGATTAATATAGTGTAAATTTCTATGTAATTGGATTCCCAGATATTTAACTATTTTTTTATTTGTTAATATAGATCGATCTGGTGATCTTATTGAAAACTTTTTCCAATTTTTTCTTATATTATTACTGGTTTTATCTACTGTGTTACGGAATAGTATTGTTTCACATTTGTTATAGTTTATTTTAAGTTTCCAAACTTTGGCATAATCAACTATAATATTAAACATTTTTTGAACTTTGTTTTTGATTTGCTCGACGGTTTCATTTGCATTGTGTATAATAATGTCATTTGCAAACGCTAATGAATAATTGTTACCCTTTATCTGCTCTAGTAGTTTAAGAAATTCAGCAATATAAATTGAAAATAGAATTGGGGCATTTACGGTTCCTTGTAAAAGTCCATTTTCTACTCTAAAAATTTTATCTGATCTACTATTTCGGTTATAAATGAAAAATTTGTTTTCGTATGTCATATTTATTATAATTGTAATTAAGTTTTTTGGAAATTTATATTTCAAGAGCTTGTAAATTAGGCCATCTAACCATACAGTGTTAAAAGCGTTTTCCAAATCTACTAGGCAAGCTCCAACGCCATAGTTTTTATTAATGTACCAGCAGATGTCAGAAGTTAGTTTTGTGATTGCATGGATTGCTCCATGTTTATGTCTGAATCCGAACTGATTCTCTGGTATAAGCTTTTTATTAAATGAAAACTCACTTATTTTATCATTTATAAGTGTTTCGAACACTTTCCCTATATTTGGCGTTAAGCTAATTGGTCTGTAATTAGCTGGGTTTGTTGGATCTTTTTCTGGCTTTTTAAATACTAATATTTTGGCCTTTTTACATATTATAGGGAAATAAGCGTGATTTAGACAATTATTAAATAATATAACGTATTTTGATATGATTTTCGAACTTAAATTTTTTAAAATTATATTTGGAATTTGATCGACACCGTACGATGTTTTACTTTTAAGTGATGTGAATTTTTGCTTTAATGTGTTAAAGTTGCAGAAATTGTTGTTATTTGAATTAATATTGGAAGATCTATTGCTATTGTTAAAATTTACTTGGGTTATTTTGTTTAGCCGGTTATTTTTATTATATTCTTTAAACAAATGAACTGTATTTATAATATGTAAGTGAAAATTATTGTATTGACTTGTATCTGTTTTGTGAGTTCTTTCCACGTAAGATCCCAAAACATTATAGATATCTTTTGGTTTTCTTATTATATATTTGTTATCGAGGCTAGTGTTTAGTTTGGGGATATCTATGTTATTTTGTAAAAGGAGGTTCGAATCTACGGGATCTATATGTATATATCGAATTTCTTGAGCAGTAAAATCGAGCCGTTTTTTGTATATTCTATGTATGTCGTTCATTAACGAAGTTTTTTTCTTTAATAATAATTTTAGTTTATTTGAATAAAATTTTTTTACCGTGTTTTTTGTGTTTTTAATTTTTGGTACTGTTTCATTAATGGTATTTGTAATTACTTGATTTAATTTAAAAGGTGATTATCTATTTCATCTATGTCTAAGTTACGATTGTCTACGATTTTAGTGCTATTCCTATATTCTCTATCTAAGTTTTTATCTAAATTTTTTTTTAAATTTATTCCAATTTGTTTCGTTAAAAATATATTTAAAGTCATCTGGTAACTCCTGATTTAAAAGTTCTTGCTTTTTTATTACAAATGGAAATAAGATAGCTTTATGATCACTATCGTATGGAAGAGTATAAAGTTTATTTTGGTTATTATTGTATTTGATATTAATTCTCACATCAGAAAAAACAAGATCAATGTAAGAGTTTGCACGTGGGAGTGTTGGAGAATCTGTGACGTTTAAATTACATTTATATAGTATACTTTTTCTTTCTAACCATTTATAAAGTTTTATTCCTCTACTATTATTATTTGAATTTTGTCATGTTTGATGTTTAGCGTTGAAATCACTAGTAATAACATAAAAATTGTTTTGATTTTTTAAATCTAATATATAAAAATGTTTTTCAAATTCTTCAATAAATTTATAACTATTATGATTTGAAGCGTAAACCGACAGAATGTATAATTTATAATTATTTTTTAATTTTATTTCTATAATGCATGGTTCAATGCATAAAAAGTTATTAAAAATATTATTTTTAACTATGTCAAATTTTATTGTTTTATTAATACATATGGCAACACCGCCACCATCTGGTAGCCAATTTCGGTCTTTTCTTATAATATTATAAGTGTCAAAAGACATGTGGTTATTTTTTTTTAATTTTGTTTCAGACAAGCATATTATATGAGGTTTATTGTTATCAATAAAGTGCATAAGAGAGAGCTTTTTGTCGATAGAAATGAGAGAATTTACATTTACACAAATTAATTTTAAATCTATGTAATTGTTGTTGGAGTGAGTAATTATTAATTATTATGTGTGATGTATATTTAATATTTCATAGATATGATCTATTTTATCGTTAAATTTTTTTTCTAAATTTTTAATACTATTTCTTATCTCCTCCAAAATTGTATTTTGGTTAGTATTGATTTGGTTAGTATTATTTTGAATTTCATTGAGTTTAGTATTATTAGTTTTATTTAAATTTCTTACTACATTAGAATATGTCATATTAGGATGAACTTTGATAGTAGGTATATGTTTATCTGCTATTTTTTCTTTTAGTTGCTTTTGAAGCTCTTCCCGTTTTTTAATTCTTTGTTGATGCTCTTGGCAGCCTTTGAAAGATGCTGGATGGCCATTTTTTTTGCACAGTATACAAAACAGCCGTTCTTTGGGATCTTCCTTCTTAATTTCACATTCTCCAGGTGTATGCTTTTTTCCACATTTAACACATCGGAAGTCCATGTTGCAATTTGCTGCCGAGTGTGAAAAACGTTGGCATCTAGTGCATTGAAGTTCTTGTGTTTTGTGTAAATTTTCCCATTTAATTATATGGTGATCCAGTGCTCTAATTTTCATTACTTCATTTACAGAACTATTTGGTTTAGCTTGTACTATGAAGTGTGGTAATGTTTTGTTGTTGTTTAATGAGTATTTTGTGGTAAGTCGTGTTACCTTTTCAAATTGTATATTCCCGTTTTCATTTATTTTTAGACTATCAAGTACTTCTTCGCACGTGTATCTACTATTCAGCCCTTTCATTACCAAGGTAATTTTTTTTTCACTTTTGGGTGTATACGTATAATAATTGGTATTCGTTTTTTTTAGCAGCTCGCAAATACGGGAATAATCGTTTAAACAGTTTGTGTAGATAACAATGTGCATTTCATTTATATCCTTGATTAGAAAATCATTTACTTTTAGGTTATTTTTGATCGTATTCTTTAAAATGTTTGAATCTGTTTTGAAAACGCTAATTGGTGGCATTTTCAATTTTTTATTACTTTTATCCACTTTAGAGAATTGGAATGGTTCGTTTATTATATTATTTTTAGCATAATTTTTATTTTTATTAATATTTTCTTCTTTTTTTTTTCTATTTTATTTTTTATTTCAGCATTAACTTTTGTGAGTTTAATAACATTCTCCTCATCGCCATTAGCATCTTCATTATTTGATTCATCACAACTATCAATATCATCAGTTATATCCATCAATGGCTCAAAATGATTTTGATTGGTGCTCGTTCCTTCATCAGCTTTATCCTTTTTTATTGGTTTTAATAGTTTAATATTTTCAGTTTTCAATTTTTCAATTATTAATTTTAATTCGCGGTTAGTTTTTTCGCGATTTTCTTTTTTCATTTTATATATTGGTTTATTTAATATTTCATTAACTTTAAAGTTTATAGATTTTTTTAGCTTATTTGTGGTTAAGATACTTTCGTTAGATCCATTTGCTTGCATAATTAAGATCCCTTTTTAGGGGAATCTAATTAAGAAGTGAACTGTTTATATATTTAATATTTTTCTCCTATTGTTTTTAAATAATTTTACTATTTTTTTTTTTTTTTATATAGTGCACTATATTTAGTTTTTTAAAAATTAAATAAAAAAAAAATTTTTTATTATATTTTAGATACAGGAATTGACGTCCTTTCTCATTCGCATACCGAGTCGAACTCCCGGTTCTGGTGCAGGAGGAGCTTTTTTAAAGCGTTTAGTCCTCCTAAAAGTATGCAAAAAAAATTATTTGCATACACTCGTCCAAAAAGTATGCAAAATGAGTAAAAAGGATTGTGTCTTTGATATTTTAAATTAAAAAAGCTATAGTGCTGAATATTTTAAATTAGGATAAAAATATGAAAAGTTTTTAAAGTTTGGTTTAAAAATTTCAAAGTTTGATTTAAATACAAAATTATTATTAAAGTTTAAACATATTTATCAAACATCAAATTTACATTCTATTATAACAATTTGAGTTCTCCTAACCTTATGCAAAAAATTAGTAGGATAAGATATGAAAAGTTTTTAAAGTTTGGTTTAAATACAAAATTATTATTATTAAAGTTTCACCATATTTACCAAAAGTCAAAGTTACATTCTATTATAACAATTTGAATCCTTCTAACCTTATACAAAAAAGTTTATTTGTCTACACTCGTCGGAAAGTATGCAAAAAAACGTTATGAGTAAATAGGGTTGATTCTTGCTGATATTTTAAATTTATAAAATAATTTAAAATTTAATTAAAAGTTATTGAATATTTTAAATTAAACTTAGTGGTTAGTATATCAATTATGTTTTAATTTAAAATTTAAAAAGCTTAAGCTATAGTGCTGAATATTGGTAAAAATATGAAAAGTTTTTAAAGTTTGCTTTAAATATAAAATTAAAAAAAGTTTTAAAACTTGATGTGAATACATTTAAGTTTTAAGTTGAACAGTTGTAATTAAATAAAATATTATAACAAAACATTCCATTTAAAAATTATTTTGTATATGTACATTTAATAAAAGCAGTTTTAATAAAACGGTAAAAATTATATTGTTAATAATATATATATAAGCCAAATTGTAATACAAATTAAAAACGTGATCAAGTTCAAGTTCAAGTTAAAAGTAAAAAAAATTAATAAAACCTAGGTTTAAAAAGTTGTTTTTTAATATTAAATAACAGCATTGCATTTCTTACTAAAAGTTTATAAATTATTTTTTCATTAAATAATATCTTGTTTATTTATCCATGAATCATGTTTTTATCAAAGCCAAGCCACCTAACCAAAACTTGATTTCCTTTTTTTCTTATTATTTTTTCTACAAGATAAATATTAGGAAGTTTAACAGATGTAAGTTCAGGTTCATAAAAGCTGCCTTTTATTGGTTTTTGTGTGTAATCAAGTAAATTGTATGTTATTGGATCAGCTCTT
This sequence comes from Poecilobothrus nobilitatus, assembly GCA_947095535.1. NCBI lineage: Eukaryota > Metazoa > Arthropoda > Insecta > Diptera > Dolichopodidae > Poecilobothrus > Poecilobothrus nobilitatus. The sequence goes on along the minus strand of OX352772.1, from coordinate 141,532,310 downwards.
TTTATTTTCGCTATTGTATAAATTTCTGTTGATCAATTAGGTTGATAACCTTTTGCAAATATACCTTTAAATTTACTTATACGAACAAAATCTCCAACTTTGTATTTTGCTTTTCGGAATACTTTTAATTTATTGTAGACAGTTTTTAATAGCAATTTCTCATTTTTCTTTGTAACCTTTAAAGTTTAAACATATTTACCAAACTTTAAATTAACATTCGATTATAACAATTTGAATTCTCCTAACCTTATGTAAAAAATTAGTAGGGTGAAGATATGAAAAGTTTTTAAAGTTTGGTTTAAAAGTTTTTAAAGTTTATTATTATTAAAGTTTATTGATTATTCTAAATTTAACTTAGTGGTTAGTACATCAGTTATGTTTTAATTTGAAATTTAAAAGTCTTAAGCTATAGTGCTGAATATTTTAAATTAGGATAAAAATATGAAAAGTTTTTAAAGTTTGGGTTTAAAAATTTCAAAGTTTGGTTTAAATACAAAATTATTATTAAAGTTTAAACATATTTATCAAACATCAAATTTACATTCTATTATAACAATTTGAGTTCTCCTAACCTTATGCAAAAAATTAGTAGGATAAGATATGAAAAGTTTTTAAAGTTTGGTTTAAATACAAAATTATTATTATTAAAGTTTCACCATATTTACCAAAAGTCAAAGTTACATTCTATTATAACAATTTGAATCCTTCTAACCTTATACAAAAAAGTTTATTTGTCTACACTCGTCGGAAAGTATGCAAAAAAACGTTATGAGTAAATAGGGTTGATTCTTGCTGATATTTTAAATTTATAAAATAATTTAAAATTTAATTAAAAGTTATTGAATATTTTAAATTAAACTTAGTGGTTAGTATATCAATTATGTTTTAATTTAAAATTTAAAAAGCTTAAGCTATAGTGCTGAATATTGGTAAAAATATGAAAAGTTTTTAAAGTTTGCTTTAAATATAAAATTAAAAAAAGTTTTAAAACTTGATGTGAATACATTTAAGTTTTAAGTTGAACAGTTGTAATTAAATAAAATATTATAACAAAACATTCCATTTAAAAATTATTTTGTATATGTACATTTAATAAAAGCAGTTTTAATAAAACGGTAAAAATTATATTGTTAATAATATATATATAAGCCAAATTATAATACAAATTAAAAACGTGATCAAGTTCAAGTTCAAGTTAAAAGTAAAAAAAATTAATAAAACCTAGGTTTAAAAAGTTGTTTTTTAATATTAAATAACAGCATTGCATTTCTTACTAAAAGTTTATAAATTATTTTTTCATTAAATAATATCTTGTTTATTTATCCATGAATCATGTTTTTTATCAAAGCCAAGCCACCTAACCAAAACTTGATTTCCTTTTTTTCTTATTATTTTTTCTACAAGATAAATATTAGGAAGTTTAACAGATGTAAGTTCAGGTTCATAAAAGCTGCCTTTTATTGGTTTTTGTGTGTAATCAAGTAAATTGTATGTTATTGGATCAGCTCTTTTTATTTTCGCTATTGTATAAATTTCTGTTGATCAATTAGGTTGATAACCTTTTGCAAATATACCTTTAAATTTACTTATACGAACAAAATCTCCAACTTTGTATTTTGCTTTTCGGAATACTTTTAATTTATTGTAGACAGTTTTTAATAGCAATTTCTCATTTTTCTTTGTAACCTTTAAAGTTTAAACATATTTACCAAACGTTAAATTAACATTCGATTATAACAATTTGAATTCTCCTAACCTTATGTAAAAAATTAGTAGGGTGAAGATATGAAAAGTTTTTAAAGTTTGGTTTAAAAGTTTTTAAAGTTTATTATTATTAAAGTTTATTGATTATTCTAAATTTAACTTAGTGGTTAGTACATCAGTTATGTTTTAATTTGAAATTTAAAAGTCTTAAGCTATAGTGCTGAATATTTTAAATTAGGATAAAAATATGAAAAGTTTTTAAAGTTTGGGTTTAAAAATTTCAAAGTTTGGTTTAAATACAAAATTATTAAGAAAGGTTAAACATATTTACCAAAAGTCAAATTTATATCCTATTATAATAATTTAAGTCCTCCTAACCTTATGCAAAAAAATTAGTAAGGTGAAGATATGAAAGGTTTTTAAAGTTTATTATTATTAAAGTTTAAACCTTAATATTTACTTGAAAAAAAACTTTGATTTGAATAGGTACATAAAGAAATGTATACAAAATAATTTTAAATGAAATGTTTTGTTATAATAAATATATTATTTATAAAATAAATAATAAAAGTGTTGAGCTAAACGGTTGAAATATAATGAAATATTATGAACTTTGAGAAGTTTTATAGTTAAATTAAAAGTTATAAATAATCAGATAAATTCGAATTTTATCTAAACTTTTACTGTCAATTATATTTTTATATTTAACAGACGTTTTTTATTTGTCTCTGGTTTTATTTAAAGTTTTCAACAGCTTAAGAACTTCGCTAAGCTGAAAGTGATTAAACACACTTCAGATTCGATTTTTTTTTGTAATAATAAAAAAAACAAGTTTATTCCTGTTGTTTTAAATTATATATATATTTTTTTTATTGATCTTTAAATTATATTTTTTTATTAAAACTAAATTTTTTATATAACTTTATTAAAATTTCGTATACACCTGAATTTTTGACAGTATCTATATAGGACAAACAGGTAGAAATTTCGCGATTCGTTATTCGGAACACATTAGAGAACTTAATAAAGTGGATTCCAAGTCCAATTTTGCCAATCCCTTAATGGAAAAAAACCATTCTAGCAATATAAATAAACTGAAAATCTTACATATTGATAAAAAAGGTAAAAAGTTGGATTTATTGGAATCTCTAGAAATTAAAAAAGCTATAAAACAAAATAAATCAATTTTGAACGAACAATTAGAATTGCGAAATTCACCTATGTTAAATATAGGAAATATATGAAATCACCTATATGTCTAGATTTGTAATTATTTAGTAGGTATAAATGTAATATTAAAAAACAGGAAAATTATTCATCTTTAGTATTAAATTGTATTCGCCCTGATGATGGCAGTGATGCCGAAATATATATAGGCTTTATAATAAATAAATATAATATTTTAAGAATTATAAAAATAAAATATTAATAAAATTATTTTGTGGACAAAAAGTATAAATAAAAACCAATTTTTTACTCAATAAATCTAATAAAGATGCTCCACAAACTTACGGTTGAAAAAATTTAAGGATTAAATAAATACATAATTTTTTAAGTCAACTAAGAGTTTGGGAATTTTACCTGTTGGTGGAACTTTGTTTTCAGCACAAAAGGAAAAATCATTGTGCAAATTATGTAAATGTTGTGGGTAATCTAAATCCACTTCTAAAACGTAACCAGTTCCCGAATCATAGGCAACTGAAAGCACATCAATATTTTCAGTAACGTCAACCCACTGAAAATTTTTATGTGGTAAATATTGGATCATTGCCCATCCATATAAATTGTTAGCGTCTTCATATAATATGTATTTGGAAGGCGTTTCTTTTATAAGATTCTCCCATGAATTTATTATTTGCTACTGAATGTCTAAGTGAGCACTGACTAATTCCACTACGTATCCCTTTTTTAGGCATATTATACATATCAATATCAGTTAATAATTGTAATTTGATATCCGTGTATTTTAACATAGCTGTCCAAGACAAACCTGGGGTAGTATAAAAATTTGTAGGATCTAAAGAATAGATTTTGTAGCATATTTTTCGAAAGTTTTCAAAAACATCAGTCAAAATAAGCACATCTGTTTTAAGGTAAAGTTTTAAATAGTCCCATAAGTTTTGACAATCAAACGTATTCCATACATATAACTGCATGAATGTAGTTTTCATTGGAACATGATGTGTTTGACATTTGATTGGTAAAAGCTTCTTGTGAAGGTAAACTTCTTTCCTCAAGTTGTTCAATGGAATTTAAATACTCATAAGGAAAAACTCCCTTTGGGGCATAAGTTTAATTTTTTCATTATTATTGAATTCTTTTTTTATATGAAATAAATCATTTTCATTTAAATTTTTACATTACATGAATCAATGCTAGAAGCCATAAATCTAAAGTTATCGAGAAAACGTAAATAAAATGAACGATTTTTATCTATTGTAATTTCTTTAGATAATGAAATATAACGTTCTTTATTCAAAGGAATGACACCAATATGTTCATTCACTTCGTTTAGTTCTTTAAATAAAAGATGGCAATCATAGCTGAAAAAATTGTAAAAAAATATAGGAAAAAAATTTAGTTGCCTATTTAATAAATTACATTTAGAATGAGCGGGTCCTCTATAATTACCAGTAAAGTGACAATTGTCTCTAATTCTATCATTAAAAGCTAAATGCTTACCACATATGTGACAATTTTCCTAAATTAATTGTTGAAGCTGCTCATCAAGTGTTAACAGATTCATTGGCTTTGGTATCATAAAAATATTTTTATATCATTCACTACATGTTTTTGTTAACGATATGACAAATTCCTTAGCACAGTTAGCTCCAACAAACTATTTGTAACAGCTTTGACTATCATCAAAAGAACATTTAATGTAGTACGAGAAAGCTACTGGAACATGTTGATGAATATTTGTTGTTGAAGACATCATTGGATTAGAACTGCATGTTGCAATCGATTGTAAAATACTCTCAGACTCGACATAAATAACAAAAGGTGTTTCTAATTGTTGTTGATAATTTTTAAACTCGAGTGTATTTTTCTCAATAGATGGAAGCTTTGTAACGACTTTATTGCACTCAATTTTGTGTAAATCACGCTGTTGTAATGTATAAAAATGTTGCAAGCACATATTACAAATATAAATTTCATATATATGTTTTGTTACAGAACTACTTAATCTTGATTAATTTTTAATATAGACAAAATGAAATTTATCATCCTTTTCCAAAAGCAATAAATTTACATAGTATTTTTTCACATTTTGTTAAATAGAATGGTTCTACAACCTCATATTTTTTATTAATGACTTCCACTCCAAACAAATTAATACTTATTTCACTATTTAGTTCTTCAAATAAATTTAACTCGTTCAATTTAGCTGGAAATTGCATAGTGCTAAAATTAAGCTGTCGTACATCACCAAACTCTAGCTCGACTATGGGTAGAAAAATATTATTAAGTTTATATGAAGATGTTCGTTCAGCATTTTGAATACCAGTTTGTAAAGCTGATACTAAACACCACTTCAAACAGAAGTTATCTTTATTTTGAATATTAATGCATGCTTTTTTGTCTTCTATGCTTTTCGGTAGTTTAATATAACTAGACACACGTATTGGTTCAAATTTATTGATATTTATTTCAATATGTAAAATCCTGATTAACGCCCAGCCACTGTCTTTTTCTTGGAAGTCTTCTGCTTGTTGTTGAATAATTTCTTTAGCCTTTTCAAAAAAATCATTAAGATCATCTGCTTGTGTAATACTAAACATTCGAGGTTGAAAAGATTTGATTGATATATTTTCAAATTTTACAAACTCTTTTTCTGTTGGCTTTATATATTCGCCAAAAAGCTCAAGATTTACTTTTATAGCGTTGTGCTGTTTTAATGATTGCATCAATAATTCAATTATATCGGTCTGAGCATTTTCCAGAAAATATGATGGATTTAGTATGCTTTCATCATCATTATCTCTAATAAACGTTTCTATTCTATTTTCAAAATATTCATCAATATGTCTAACATTAGATCTAATTACTTCTGCCGCATTACTTTTATGCTTGTTCGGATGTGGTAGTTCCACAAAGTGTTTGTTTGATTTGCACTTACTGCAAAATTTTACATTTTCCAATTTTTTTTGATGTTTTAATAAACTATCATTTCTATTAAATGATTATTTACATATTTCACAATTATGTTTTAATTATGTGTTTCACATTTATGTCTTTTTAAATTGTCAGATCTTGTGAACACTTTTTCACATTTATCCCATTCCAATTTAATTCATTTGTTTTCTGAACTCATTTTTTTTTTTTTTGTTAGTGTCCTTTTCTTATATTAAAACAATATTAATTTAGTCTATAAATGACTTTAACTTAGTTTTAAATTCCGTGATTTAACACGTCAACTCAAGAAGTAAATTGTGTATATATACAAATTTTTCTAATTCTATATAGATAAACCTAAACTAACTAGATTGCATAATTTGAATGTATATATAACATATCAGAACATAAAATGAATATTGAGTTTTTCTAATGAATTACTACAATGTTGCATATTAATCAAATTATTACAAAATTGAACCTATATTATATACCAACAAAATCATGTTGCGAAAAATTGCTTACACTTTTCATAATAGATGTCGAAGTATTTAAGATATACATAAAATTTTTTATGTTATTTTATCATAACACTATATAAAAAAGTGAAAGGAATATTTAATTTTCAATAAAAAAAAAAAAAAAAATATATATATATATATAAACATTTAAAACTTTAGACTTCTCAGACTTTAGCGTTATTTACAACAAAAAAAAATAAAAATATTTATTTATTAATTTCATTTTAAATAAAACCATAGAGTTTAGATAAAATTCGAATTTATCTGAGTATTTATAACTTTTAATTTAACTATAAAATTTCTCAAAGTTCATAATATTTCATTATATTTCAACCGTTTAGCTCAACACTTTTATTATTTATTTTATAAATAATATATTTATTATAACAAAACATTTCATTTAAAATTATTTTGTATACATTTCTTTATGTACCTATTCAAATCAAAGTTTTTTTTCAAGTAAATATTAAGGTTTAAACTTTAATAATAATAAACTTTAAAAACCTTTCATATCTTCACCTTACTAATTTTTTTGCATAAGATTAGGAGGACTTAAATTGTTATAATAGAATATAAATTTGACTTTTGGTAAAAATGTTTAACCTTTCTTAATAATTTTGTATTTAAACCAAACTTTGAAATTTTTAAACCCAAACTTTAAAAACCTTTCATATCTTCACCGTACCAATTTTTTTGCATAAGGTTAGGAGGACTTAAATTATTATAATAGAATATAAATTTGACTTTTGGTAAATATGTTTAACCTTTCTTAATAATTTTGTATTTAAACCAAACTTTGAAATTTTTAAACCCAAACTTTAAAAACCTTTCATATCTTCACCGTACCAATTTTTTTGCATAAGGTTAGGAGGACTTAAATTATTATAATAGAATATAAATTTGACTTTTGGTAAATATGTTTAACCTTTCTTAATAATTTTGTATTTAAACAAACTTTGAAATTTTTAAACCCAAACTTCAAAAACTTTTCATATTTTTATCCTAATTTAAAATATTCAGCACTATAGCTTAAGACTTTTAAATTTCAAATTAAAACATAACTGATGTACTAACCACTAAGTTAAATTTAGAATAATCAATAAACTTTAATAATAATAAACTTTAAAAACTTTTAAACCAAACTTTAAAAACTTTTCATATCTTCACCCTACTAATTTTTTACATAAGGTTAGGAGAATTCAAATTGTTATAATCGAATGTTAATTTAACGTTTGGTAAATATGTTTAAACTTTAAATGTTACAAAGAAAAATGTGACATTGCTATTAAAAACCGTCTACAATAAATTAAAAGTATTCCGAAAAGCAAAATACAAAGTTGGAGATTTTGTTCGTATAAGTAAATTTAAAGGTATATTTGCAAAAGGTTATCAACCTAATTGGTCAACAGAAATTTATACAATAGCGAAAATAAAAAGAACTGAACAATTTACTTGATTACACACAAAAACCAATAAAAGGCAGTTTTTATGAACCTGAACTTACATCTGTTAAACTTCCTAATGTTTACCTTGTAGAAAAAATAATAAGAAAAAAAGGAAATCAAGTTTTGGTTAGGTGGCTTGGCTTTGATAAAAAACATGATTCAAGGATAAATAAACAAGATATTATTTAATGAAAAAATAATTTATAAACTTTTAGTAAGAAATGCAATGCTGTTATTTAATATTAAAAAACAACTTTTTAAACCTAGGTTTTATTATTTTTTTTTACTTTTAACTTGAACTTGATCACGTTTTTAATTTGTATTTCATGACCACGGCTTATATTATTAACAATATAATTTTTACCGTTTTATTTAAACCGCTTTTATTAAATGTACATATACAAAATAATTTTTAAATGGAATGTTTTGTTATAATATTTTATTTAATTACAACTGTTCAACTTAAAACTTAAATGTATTCACATCAAGTTTTAAAACTTTTTTTAATTTTATATTTAAAGCAAACTTTAAAAACTTTTCATATTTTTACCAATATTGAGCATTATAGCTTAAGCTTTTTAAATTTTAAATTAAAACATAATTGATATACTAACCACTAAGTTTAATTTAAAATATTCAATAACTTTTAATTAAATTTTAAATTATTTTATAAATTTAAAATATCAGCAAGAATCAACCCTATTTACTCATAACGTTTTTTTGCATACTTTCCGACGAGTGTAGACAAATAAACTTTTTTGTATAAGGTTAGAAGGATTCAAATTGTTATAATAGAATGTAACTTTGACTTTTGGTAAATATGGTGAAACTTTAATAATAATAATTTTGTATTTAAACCAAACTTTAAAAACTTTTCATATCTTCATCCTACTAATTTTTTGCATAAGGTTAGGAGAACTCAAATTGTTATAATAGAATGTAAATTTGATGTTTGGTAAATATGTTTAAATTTTAATAATAATTTTGTATTTAAACCAAACTTTGAAATTTTTAAACCCAAACTTTAAAAACTTTTCATATTTTTATCCTTATTTAAAATATTCAGCACTACAGCTTAAGCTTTTTAAATTGCAAATTAAAACATAACTGATGTAGTAACCACCATACCATAAAGTTAAATTTAGAATAATAATAAACTTTAAAAACTTTTAAACCAAACTTTGAAAACTTTTCATATCTCCATCCTACTAATTTTTTTGTATAAGGTTAGGAGAACTCAAATTGTTTTAATAGAATGTAAATTTGATTTTTAGTAAATATGTTTAAACTTTAATAATAATTTTGTATTTAAATCAAACTTTGAAATTTTTAAACAAACTTTAAAAACTTTTCATATTTTTATCCTAATTTAAAATATTCAGCACTATAGCTTTTTAAATTTAAAATATCAAAGACAAAGACAATCCTTTTTACTCATTTTGCATATTTTTTGGACGAGTGTATGCAAATAATTTTTTTTGCATACTTTTAGGAGACCTAAAAGCTTTAAAAAAGCACCTCCTGCAACAGAACCGGCATATCCATACTACTTTCTACCCTGTTCTGATAATGTCTCTAAAATTTGGGATGAATTGGGATGAATCCCAAGACCTAACAAGCATATCTTCGAATTTAATAAAGATAGAAACCTGAAATTTTGTACAAAGGTTGTAAAAGCATTTATTTTTTTAGCATATATTAAATACCTAACTCAAATAACTTATGGATTTTTAATTTAATTTGAATTTTTTAGGTGTAGGGTATAAATAAGTCGGTTGCATCGACTTACTGTTACGTTTACTTGTTTTCGTATATGTTTGCCCTATGCACAGAAGATGTGAAACTAAGAAAAATAGATTGTACTTACTTTTGCAAATAGACTTTTAAAAATGCATTAATATTAGAAAAAAAAAGTGCAACTCAAATATTATGAAGTTTAATAATATGAATGTAATTATTAACCATTTTGCATTGCATTTCATTTCATTTATTTCAATTATCTCAAAAAGAGATTATTTAGCTCGTGCAGAGTGTTATATAATACATTTTACATTACTAATATTATTAAATACCTACATAACTTTTTAATTGCAAAAATTTTCTACTTAAATTCAAAAAATTTCTATTTATAACTATTTTAATGTAAAAAAACTTCAAAGCAATACATACAAAAATAAAGAGGAGAGTGATTAACTACATAATCTATATATTAAAGCAAAACTAAACTATGATGTTTTGAAATTGTAATATTATGCTACATGTATTGTTCTAAAGCTATTTTTTGAACGGTGAAACTTGGGCAATATCTCATAGGATTAGCATTTCGTGTAAAGTGTTGGTGTACTTCATTATTATTTAGAATTTTACCTATTATATATTTTTACCTATTACCTATTTTACCTATATATAATTTTATTATATGATTTAATCTTTGTATATTATGTAAGTGTAATATTTGACACATATTGTTATGATCATTTAATTATAAGATATCATATTTTGAAAGAAAATAATTAGTCGAGATTCATTTATGTAATCCATTCAAGTTTTTTATGGCTTTATATTGTATTTTTTGTAATGCAATCATATTATTACTATACGTATTATCCCATATACCAATACCATACACTAATTGTGCTGTGAAAAAGACTATAGTATATAGCCCTTTTGGTGCTATAAGGTGTCTGTTTATTCAATTTTCTAAACAAGCCAGTTATTCTACTTGTTTTTGTAATAATTCCTTGACACATGCTGGTTAAAATTTAAATTCTCATCTATTGTGACTCCCAAATACTTGTAGTTCCTTACTTTTTGTAGCATTTTACCTTTACATTTTACTGTTATATTAATGTTTTTAGTATTGATAAGCATGAATTTGGTTTTAGCGGCATTAATTGTCAGCTTGTGCAGATTCATCCATTTTTCAACCATTACCATCTTGATTTATACTTTGTTCCAACCTATTTAACTCATTTTCGTTGTATATTAACACCAAATGATCAGCATAGATGTACAGTTTACCTTTCAATTAGATAAACTACTTATATAACGTGCGAAAAATGCAGGTTCTAAGGAGCTACCTTGAATAACTCCATGACCAATATTTTACTTTTGACTTTTAATATCCTCACATTCAGCATATTGTTTACGATTATTGAAATAGTTCTTGAACCAATTAAATTATCTCTACCCTATGAACCAATTAAATTATCTCTACCCTATGATGCCACATTCATACAGAATTCTGAGTAATATTTTTATCGAATTTGATTTTATCGAATCAAAAGCTTTCGTAAGGTCAAAAAACACTAGAGCAACTTTATTACCCTTGCTGATGGAACTTTGGAGATAAGTTACGACATCAAATAATGCAGCAGATGTATTTGAGTGTTTTGTGAAACCATATTGTAACTCGCTGTTAAATTATTATTTCTCAGATATCTCGATAGCTGTTCATTAATGTAGGTTTCAATTATTTTACAAAAAATAGCTGCTACTGAAATTGGTCTATAATTGTGTATATCAGATTCATTTCCATTTTTCTTATAAATGGGTACCACTTTATTAATTTTAAGAATTTCCGGCATTACTCCGTGCTGAATAGATGAATTAATCAAAGACGTAATTGGTTGGATTAGGAACTCTTTACACTGCTTCACTAATAAAGGGCTAATACCATCTAAACTAGAACTATTTGTTGACTTAAGATTTTAAATAATTTCTGAAGTTTGTTTTGTAGTAATATTCTTAAAATAACATCTATTATTACTCCTTATCTCTGGGATACATATTGTTGTGTAACTTTCAGCAAAATTCTTTCCTATATTACAGTATAGTTGATACTCATACCTATATTACAGTATAGTTTTATACTCATCAATTTTGAAATACTTATCTTAATTGATAAATTTTATTGGTTAAAAAATTTGTTTGTTTTATTTTTATGAGTACCATCAGTTATTATTTCTTTAATTAAGTTCCATAGGGTTGTTAGTGCAATTTTTAAATATATTATCATCATAAGTCCTACGTTTTTCCTTTTTATTATATATGTTATTAACTACATGTTAATATAGGGTTTTCCAATATGAGTGATACGATTTCTAAGTGACGTTTCGGCCATCTGTAGTATGTCATGATCTGTCTTTTTTTTTCATTGTATACAGTAATGTTTACAATTTCATCATGGACGTCGTGAATTTGCTGATTTTGTCTTGGAACAACTTGAAAATGATAACGATTTTTTTAAGAAAATCATCGTCTCCGATGAGGCTCACTTTCATCTGAGTGGTGCGGTAAATAAACAAAACTGTCGATTTTGGTGCGAAGAAAATCCACTAATTATTCATGAACAACCATTCACCTAAATTGATAGTTTGGTGTGGTTTTTGGTCTCGTGGAATCATCGATCCGTACTTCTTTCGAAATGAAGCTGGTAACATCGTTACTGTCAATGGAGAGCGGTATAAATCGATGATAACCAACTTTTAATGGCCGAAATTGGAAGAAGTTGATCTTGAGAACATCTGGTTCCAACAAGATTTAGAGATTCGATTATTTCAAGAAATTATGACATTGAATGGCCTCCAAGAAGCTGTGATTTAACACCATTAGACTATTTCTTGTAGGATTATTTGAAGTCATTGGTCTTTAGCAATAAACTAGACTCTCTTCAAGCTTTAGAAGTCAATATTGATGCTACCACTACCTTGATCACGAGGCTTATGTTTAGGCAATAACTGATTTAATTTCAGATCCTTTTCGCGGCATTCAGGAACCTTACCATTTCTGCAGGTTGCTTAATCGCTAGATCGCTAAGATTGATAAATTCATGGCTACGCAGAGCTGCGCTTCTGGCATTTACACGTGAAGTCTATAATGGTTTTCTTGTCATTTTGTTCATCACAACTGCCGCATGATGAGTTGAATGAAATACCTAATCTGGCCGCATGACACTGCTACTTGGCCAGTGTCCCGTGAACACACCTATTGCTCTAGCTATGTCACACCGAGATAGCTTTAATAGTTTGTCCGTTCTTTTGTTGGCGTACGACGGCCATATTTTCTTGGTCGTACGGCATTAGGCTAATTCTTTCCACCTTCTTTTCGCTAGGGATAAAAAGTGTAGAAAGATATCCCTTTTAACACAGTTTAGTGGTGGATCCACATGTTCTTCCAGTGAAGCATTCAGATTGGAACTACTCCTTGCTAATTCATCAGCATGTTAATTTTTTGTGATGTTCCTATGTCCCGGAACCCACATTAATGTAACATTGTGTTGATAGATTATATTCTTAAGCTCATCAGAGCATTTTCTGACAAGCTGGGATGTTAGCATCGGAGTGTTAAGAGCCGCAGAGAATATTAAGTATTTGGCATGCTTTCCAGATTCTTAGCAATTCAGCATCTAATATACTGGTCTGAAAGCATGTTCTATTTAAAGTTTTGCTGAAAAGAAACCAGCACCAACACCGCAGTCCATTTTAGACCCATCAGTGAAGAGTGTTATGCCTACTTCACCCAAATGGTTTCCTTGTCTCCATTCCCTTCTTGTTGGAATCTTTACTTTGAAATTCTTAGCAATTTCCAGACTATGAATAGTGTAGTCTGTGGACTCTGTCAGATCCCAAGCTGTCGAGCTTAGAATACTGCTATGTCCATAGGGTTTTGTGCGCCAGTGCCCATTTTCTGTGAATTTGACCGCACTGCAAAAGGGTAGAAATTTTATATGAAGGTCAACGGAGATAAAGAACTGCATTTAGTGTATTACTTGGCGTGGATCTTAACGCACCCGTAATACTTATACATGCACCTCTCTGTAGCTTACAAAGTCTGGTTCGTATATAGTCCTTCTCCAGCGCTGGCCACCAGACTAATGATCCGTAGGTAAGAATGGGGTGTACTATAGCTGTGTGCATCCATAACGCCACTCTTGATTTTATTCTCCATTTTTTACCTAATATTTTCCTACAAGAATACAGGGCTACACAGGCCTTTTTGGATATTTTTTCGCCATTAAGTTTCCACTTTAGTTTCGTATCAAGTACCACTCCTAGGTATTTGACAATGGGGGCTAAATTCATATATACACCATCCAGTCTAGGTTTGGTAAATTCCGGTATCTTTATCCTGTTTGGGAATAGCATTAGATCAGTTTTGTTCGGCTTGACGCAGAGGCCACATCCATTGGCCCATCTACTAACCCTTCCTAAAGCTCTCTCCATAATTAGACTAATTATGTCAAGAAACTTTCCAGACACTAATACTACTAGATCATCTGCGTATGCAATAAGTATTCCATTCATTACTAGAAGCCACAGTAGTGTTGAAAGCACCCACCTTGGGGTGTGCCTCTACTTACTCTTCTAGTAATTTTATTGTTACCAAGTTCCGAATAGATCTCTCTCGATTGCAACATATTAACAATCCGCTGACTAATTCAGTTTCTGCCCCTAGTTCTTTCAGTGAATTCTGTATGGCCGCTACATGCACACTATTGAAGGCCCCTTCTATGTTTAGAAAGGTAGCCAATGTATATTGCTTATACTGAATCGATTTTTCCACGTTTCGATTTTTCCACTAGTTCACTCAATGCAGTCTCTGTTAACTTGCTCTTGCAATAGGCATATGGGTACTTACATAGCGGAGTACTCTCTTTTAACTCGAGTATTGTTTCGATAGTTTTCAATAAAATGGATTATAGACTCATCGGTCTAAGGTCTTTAGCCGTTTCGTGCCCTCTTTTACTAGCTTTTGGTGTAAATATCAAATTCACCCGCCTCCATTGCAGAGAAATATGACCAAAAGTGAGACTGCTTTCCAACAGCTTAGTAATTCATGGAACTGCAAGTCCCTTCATTTCTTGCAGCATTTGGAAAAATACCGTCTAAACCTGCAGCTTTGTATGGAGCTAAGTTACCATACCCAGGAAACTTTTTCCTCCGTTATAACTTTGTTAACCCATTCGTCAGGGCTGCTTCGGACTCTAGTGTCAACCGCTTGGTTGATCACATGGGCGTCCTCAATGCATGCTGGAAAATGGGTAGACACTAAAAGACTTAGGGTTTCAGCGGCTGAATCAGTCCATTTTCCTTCCAGAGTTCTTAGGAAGGAAGGATTGAAGTATTTTCTAGATAAAACTCTATTAAGTCTGGCTAAGTCTCTAGTACTTTCAATAGATTCACAATAATCCTTCCATGATTGGGTTTTAGCCAATCGGATTGCTCTCTTATATTCCCTATGTTGGTCCTTATAGAGTTGCCACTTATTCTGTGTGTAGCAGATATTGTAGGCGTCCCTAGTCTCTTTTCTTAGGTTACTTAAGTTCTCATTTCACCAGAACGAGTATGTCTTTTTGCTACGCTTACTAGGACATGCCACTTTGAATGACACCTCCATGGCCCTTGCAAACATGCCAGTTCTTTTTTCTAATTTATTTTCATTTGCGATATCTGAGTTAGCTATTATTAAAAGTTTTTTTCTAGCTACTTTTCTGAATTTCTCCCAGTCGGTAGCCCTGGCGTTTCTGTGGGGCTTGGGATTTTCAGGCTTAATATTGGTATTGAAGAGAATTTAATTGTTTGTTAGATGTACTTGGTGAATACAAAAACTTGAAGACGCAAGGGGCTCCGGAAATACTTCAAGGAGGAATACAAAATATTCCAAAACATGTGAAATGTTTCCAGTTCAAGTCTACCTGTCAAATTAATTAAACCGAAAGCTAAAGATTACCTTAAATATCCATTAAGTTTAAAGATGCAAATTCTGATTTTCCTGAAATTCTTACTGATCTATCTAACCAATCCGATATTGAAATTATCAATCTTCAAAGGGTAAGAGAAAATCATGATAAGTACTTTCGTCCTCTCCCAAGTGAGAGAAAATCTAGTTAATATCAATTTATATCAACATACGTTAGCTAACCCTTGTACTACCATTTCCTAATTATCTATTTATTATCAAAATGTCGAGCCCTACGTACTTAAACTAAAACTGTTTTCTCCAATTCTTCCCTTTTAGATTTTGACATTTTTATTCTGACAGAAACGTCGCTCACTTCTTCAATTAATAACTTAGAACTTTTCTCATCATCTTTTAATGTATTTAGGAAATACAGATATGGTACCCTATGTCCTGATAATATTTCAAAAGGTGGAGGTGTTTTAATTGCTATCAAAAATTCCATTTGTTCTTCGGAATTGATTTGTTCTCAGTGCGAATTAATTAAAAATACCGAACTTATAGCTATAAAAGTTAAACTGCAATTTAATAATGTAATCATCTGCCCGCTTCTAGTTTTGAACTTTATTTTCAATACTTATTAGTAGTAATTGAATCGTTCATTATAACATATCATTAATATTAACGCAGATGACGATATTTTTACCTTTTTACCTTTTAAAAAGATCGTTTTACCTTTTAAAAAGCAAATTTTGGTGATATTAACAATTTTTTAAATTCTTATGATTTTCATTCATTCTTTCATTTCATTCATTCTTCTGATTTAAATATCTCAGTTAATAGCTGTTATGAAGTTATCTTGTTATCTATTCCTGGATTTGTTCCTCTAGTAGTTGATACTAGTAATGAATTAAGTCCGCCTTGATTTACTAGAAATCTGAAATCTTTAAAAAATAAAAAAAAATAATAAAGCTGACATAAAAATTTGGACCAGAATAAAATTTGGCAAAAGTAATTTGAACCATGATCATAACAAATTTTTGATCTTGTTTAATGAATTTAAATTAATGGCTGATAATCTTTACGCAAATTATGTTTTTAATATGTCTTTGAATATCAAAGCCAACCCAAAACTCTTTTGGAAATTTGTGAATCCTAAGAGAAAAAGTGATCAATACCCTGCTTTCTTTAAATATAAGAATACTGTCAGCAACGATTCTAAAAGTATTTCTAAATTCTTTCGCGATTTTTTTGTATCCAGTTACGTTACTCCAGTGTTTTCTGTAAACGAAACAAATTTCCATCATCTTGATAATTTTTCGAAAACTACACTTACGAATTTTAATATAGATTATAATTTGATTTGCAATTATTTAAATAAAATTGATGATAATCCTAGTCCTGGGAGTGATGGTATTCCTAATTTATTTTTAAAAAATTGCTCTGCATCTTTAGCAAGCTCGCTTTCGACTATATTTAATTTTCCATTAGCTTGTGGAAGTTTCCCTTAAATTTGGAAGACTGCTCTTATTAGCCTCACACATACAGACAGACATCACTCTAAAAAAAAACAAAAAGAATTAGTGCATTTTTGCAAAATCTAGGGTACAAATTTTTAGTATGAAAATTTTCTAAATACAATTAAGTATTAAAACAACAACAAAATTAAAATAACAAAATTTAGTCAAATTAATGTACAAACGTTTGGCAAAACAACTTAGAAAATTTAAAGTACTTTTGGTAGTAAAATTTTTGGAATTTTTTAAACAAAATTTTTTTTTGTGTAAAATGTTTGTTAAAGAAATTTAAGATATTGTTAGTTAGTGACTCTATTTTTAATAAAGCGTCCTATTGTTAGTACTTTTAATTTTAAACACCTTAGAATAATTTGTGTTCCTAAAGAAAATTGTACTTTCTTTAATCAAAAGGTACTTCCAGTCGTGTTGTTATTTGAGGTGCTCACGAAAGAAGATTTCCCTATTAATAAAAGAACCCAGGGTACTTATTTCAGCAGTAAACAAATGTTTACGAGTTCTATTTTGGGCATCAACGCTGCTTTAGCTGCATCCATTTTTAAACATAGTAGGTATGAAATTGGGTAATCTGATTTTGCATTATTATTTATTTTAGGCAAGAAGCTGCATTAATAATTGCTTCATTTGGGTTTTGGAACTTTGGGGTCAGTCCGGAAAAAAAAATGTGATTCTTATTCTCCCGTTGTTTTTTTTTGTCAGAAGGTACTCCATGTTGTGAAATTTACTTTCAAATTTATTAAAAATTGGATAAAGTGGATATATTTACTTTATTTTCAAACTCATTTCATTTTTTTTTCAGGAACAGATTTTCATTCAGAATTTCTATAATAACTATTCTTCATTTTTGTTTAGAAGATCGTCGATTGGGTCACTAAGAAATGCTATTTGCGACCTATGTACTTTGGTTAAACAAGTACCAGCTGATTTACGCATGCGGCTAATGATTCCACTGTGCGCTCTCCGAAAACTACTTTTGGTACATCAATGACTTGCGCTGTCTTGCGCTGTAACTATGGCTGCCGCCAACTCTAAATCAATAGCAGGCTTATCATTCTCGACGACCGCCGGTCCCATTGCTTAAATAATAATCTATTTTAATGCCCGACAAAAATTTGGTTACTTTAACTTTTACATTATTAGAAATAATATTATTTTACAAATATTAAAAAGTTTATATTTCAACTGATTTAAAATTTATTGAATATATTAGGTTTTCAAGCTATAAATAATCCTACTGTAAAAGAGAAAATTATTTCACTTTTTATGATGTCTAAATTTAACTTGTAAAAATTTACATTAATGA
Source organism: Poecilobothrus nobilitatus (assembly GCA_947095535.1). NCBI lineage: Eukaryota > Metazoa > Arthropoda > Insecta > Diptera > Dolichopodidae > Poecilobothrus > Poecilobothrus nobilitatus. Next base: position 141,514,006 of record OX352772.1, on the reverse strand, counting down.
TTCTCTCACCACTTTTATGAGTATTATGCATAAACTGTTTAATAAAGCGAAGGGGGAGAAAGAGAAAAATAATTACAAATTTCTTTGGGGAAGCAATTCCAATCATTCCAATTTATTTTTATAAGAAAAGAAGAAGGCAGAATTTTATTTAAAATTGTTGCTTTGTTAATCACTTATAAATAATGCCTTCTTTTACATCCAAACATTAATAGTAATATCAATTCTAATTTTAACGTAAATATAAATAATTTCAAATATCATTTTATACACCAAAACATTAGAAGTACATATGAGCAAAAATATTGTTTCCCTATAAGTAAATTTAAAATCTTTTGGTAGAGTTAGTATAATTTTTTTTGATAAAGAAATTAATAATTATAATATCCTTAATTTTAATTTTTATGCTTGTTGCCACAACAATTAACAAATATACTTCAGAAAATGTGCTTGTTTTTGTTAGGAATGATATTAAATGTAAATTCTTTTGTTTTAAGTATGGATTCTATAAAGAAAAAGAAGTATTTTGTTTTCTTTGTGTGTATAGAATTCATAAAATTAATATATCATTTTTTAAATTATTAGTAGTACAGATTACCCGGTTTGAGACCATTCCAGACTTTCTCGAGAGGAGCAAACCGATTCGACACGACGTGGAAAGGAACAAATAATAAAGCTTTTGTAATGGCGCTGCAAACAGTATTGCTTTTAAACTGTTAAGTATGAGGTATATAAACGTTGGTGTCTTTAATATTTAAAATTGAAAAATAATATGATCTCTGATTAATAGCATAGAATATTCGAAGTTATAGGGTTCTTGAAGTGAAAAGTTCTTAAAGTTTGATTTGAATACAGAATGATTATTGCTATTAAAAAAAATTCTCTTGATAAATGAACTTAAGTTTAAATTAATTCCAAATTTGAAGTTGTTTTTAATATTTAAAAAATATAGTATTGCATGTTCATAGTAAAATTTTAAAAAATGTTTTTTCATTAAATAATATTTCGTTTATTTATCCATTAATCATCTCTTTTATCAAAGCCAAACTACCTAACCAGAACTTGATTTTCTTTTTTCTTGTTATTTTTTCTACAAGGTAAACATTCGGAAATTTAACAGATGTAAGTTCATAAAACTGCTCTTTATTGCGTTTTGTGTGTAATCAACTAAATTGTATGTTATTGAATCAGTTCTTTTTATTTTCGCTGTTGTATAAATTTCCGTTGACCAATTAGATTGATAACCTGTTGCAAATATACCTTTAAATTTACTTATACTAACAAAATCTCCAACTTTGTATTTAGCTTTTCGGAATATTTTTAATTTTTTGTAGACAGTTTTCAATTACTCATTTTTCTTTGAAACCTTTTTAGGTGGAAATTTAATTGTATGATGATATGTTGAGTTATATTTTTCTATTAGTGATAACAAAATAAAGAGTTACTATCACAAGCCTGTATTTCATTTGACTGAATTTCATTTGCCTTAATTTTCATTTGCCTGCATTATCGCTGTTTTTTCATTTGGCTGTATTTCATTTGACTGTATTTCATATTATACAAAAATATTTTTTTCCCCCTTACAACTCCCCAAGGGAGCATAGGGGATCCACTAAGCCTTTTAATCTGTTTCTATTTTGTGCTATAGCTTTAACTTGTGACCATTATTTGTTAATTTTGCCCATCTCTTTCAATATTGTTCTGTTCTTTTCGAACTGTTTCCTGTTGCCTATATTTCTTCTTCCTTGTGGTTTCCAATCCAGGGTTTCTCCGACTATCATGTTTTCTGGTCGCCTAGTTATGTGCCCAATCCATCTGTATTTTTTCCTTCTTATTTGGATTTCAATATTATCTTCCCCGCACATACTCCACAGTTGGCTGGTAGATATTCTGTTTGGCCACAATACAATTCTTCATGAAAACCCGGAAAAATTTTGGTTGTGTCCAATTTACAAAATAAAGCGAAATAACCGAAAATCTTTGGGACAAAACGGATCTAACAACTCATCAGTGATAGCTGGAAATACATCTTTCATCCAAAGCAATCCATCAATAATGGATAAATTAGATGAAATACTACAAAAGCAAGCTCTGCAAGACAAAATACTTGATGAGCTACAAATTGAGATTAGAGAATACAGTGAAGCCTTGGATTCTTAAGTAGATGATAACTTACAACTTCAAAACGCTAACACTCAACTGAAAAATGAAATAGAGAACATGAATTTGGAAATCCAACAAATAAAGCAACAAAATCTTGCAAAACTCGTGGTAGTATCTGGGGTTGGTAGTATTCCGTAAATTGAACCAATAGTGGATGCAGATGTGGAGCAGGTATTCGTAACAAAAAGCGTTTCAAAAAATTCAGATGAGGCTTCCAAAATTATAGTAAAATTTAAAAATAGGTAGTTAAAAATAAAATTATGGCGGCAAAGAAGAATGTGACATTGGAGTTTAAAGAAATATTTTCAAACTCAGGGCGGTCAAAGCCAGAAAATATAATTATAAATGAACATTAACCCCTTATTTTATTTACTGCACAAAAAAGCGAGAGATGTCAAAAGGACAAAACTTATAAAATTCGCATGGGTGAAGGAAGGTAAAGTTTTTGTGAAAAAGAAAACACCAAACCAATACAAATACTACGAAAAAAAAACTTAGAAATATTTAATGATTCCCAACAATGAAATTGATCTCCAAACTCTACCTATAAATGCCCCTATAAAAAATATCTCAAATATACATAATATGAAGTTTGATAATGAAAACACACTGAAAGTTCTATACGGAAACATTAGTAGCTTAAAATATAAAATAGATGAACTAACTTTCCTTTTAGATAGTATATAATTAACAATACACTTACTAATTTTTACTGAAACCTAGATTACAGCTGATGAGGTTGATCTGAAATATAAAATATAAAACATTACAACAAAGTTTTTGCATGCAGGAAAAATTGAAGAAGTGGAGGAGTTGCTCCATTCATTCATAATACAATTCAGTATAAAATGCTAAAAATATACAATGATGAAAAAATAATTTACTATCTATCAAAATAAACACTAAACAATACAATTTAAATATTTCAACAAAATACAGATCGCCGGATAATAACAAAAACTCACTAAATAATTTTTTTTCTTTATTTCAAACGCATTTAAATGAACTTAAAAATAAAAATTCACTTGTATTAGGAGATTTCAATTTTAATATAAACAAGTAAATGTAACAGTAAGTCGATGCAAACGACTTATTAATACCCTACACCTAAATAATTCGAATTAAATTAAAAATCCATAAGTTTTTTTTGCAGCTGCTTGAACTTCTTCCCTTTTGTGTCTTATTCAACTCGAATTTCAGGAACGTAAAAGAGGCGTCCTCTTGGGATATGCTTGACACCTTCGTAAAATATTTTAAATTTCTATCTTTATTAATTTCGAAGACTGTTAGTCCTTGGGAGGTGTGTGTCAGGTACCCGAATTGCCACTCCAATTAATCGAATACATCTCAGGAACATAAAGAAAACATGCGAGAACACCATTGTACTAAATTTAAAGGTTCTTCTTTTGTTGGTTTTGAAGATATGCTCATTGCTATTGTGCTCGTCCGGAAGTTTCCAAAATACGAACCCATGGTTCAAATTCTTTCAAATGTCAGTTTCCAATTTTATAGAAAAGGAAACATAACAGCACACTCTTGTACTAAAAATAAAGGTTCTATCTTTGTTGGTTGTGGAGATATACTCGTTTGCTCTGGGGTTCGTTCGGAAGTTTCCAAGATCCGAACCCATGAACCAAATCCTCTCAAGTATCGGAGACTTAAATAAAACATGAAAGAACACCACTCTGTTAAATTTAAATGTTATATCTTAGTTGGTTGGCTTCCAAAATCCAAACCCATTGACCAAATCTTCTTAAATTTTAGGATCATAAATAAAACATGAAAGAACACCACTCTGTCAAATTTGAAGGTTATATCTTTATTGGTGTTGGAGATAATCTCATTTGCTCTGGTGCTCGTTCGGAAATTTCCAACATCCAAATCCATGGACCAAATCCTCTCAAATTTTAGAGACTTAAATTAAACATGAAAGAACACCACTCTGTCCAATTTGAAGGTTATATCTTTATTGGTTTTGTAGATAATCTCATTTGCTCTGGTGCTCATTCGGAAATTTCCAAAATCCAAACCCATGGACCAAATCCTCTTAAATTTCGGAGACATAAATCGAATGGGAAGGAACATCATTGTACAAAATTTAAAGATTCTATCTTTGTTGGTTTTGGAGATAATCTCGTTTGCTCCGGAATCATTCGGAAACTTCCAGAATCCGATCCCATGGTCCGATTTTGTCGAACTTAGCCTTCCTTTCATAATTAGTAATCTACTATATACATTTCATCAAGATAGCTTCACTAGTTTTTGAGTTATCGTGCCAACGAACGGACGGACGGACATCGTTAAATCTACTCAAGAGGTGATCCTGCTTCAGAATGTATATACATATCCATATCTAACTCGCTTCCTTTTGGTGGTGACAAACACCATACCAAAGTTATTATACCCTATACTTTAGGTGTAGGGTATAATAAATAAAATAAACGAATTCAATCATTTTACTGTAATATAGGAAAGAATATGGCAAAAAATTACAACACTATCTACGTGCCTAAAGCTCGAGCTGAATGCAGATTTCAGTTAAAAGAAATAAACAAGGAAAAAACTTCTCGCCTCACAGATAGCATATCTGCAAGCAACAGTTCGAGTATAGACGATATAAAAACGTCGGTATTAAAAAACTGTAAAAATGAGTGAATAAAACCAATAACCTAACTGATTAATACGTCAATTTATCAAAATAATTTTCCGAGTTTACTAAACATTAATAAAATCGTCCCAATTTATAACAAACCTGGCAAAAAAAAACAACCCAAACAACTTCAAACCGATTTCTATTTCATCAGTATTCAGCAAGGTAATTGAAACTTATGTTAATTAACTTACTCAATATCTGCAAAACAATATGTTAATAAGCAAAATACAATATGGATTTACGAAAAATTCGAACACTTGCACCTCAATGTTTTACGTCATATCTTATGTCCAGAACACAGTTAGCAAAGGAATAAAAGTAGCACTAGTATTTTTTGACCTAAGTAATGCGTTTGACTCAATTGATAGGAAAATCATGCTAAGAATACTATTCGAATGGGGCGTAAGGAATAAAGAATATAAATGGTTCGAAAGCTACCTTAGTGAAAGACAACAATATGCATCGTGCGATGATGTCAAAAGTGAAATAGGTCATGTTGATGATGGAGTAACTCGGGGAAGCTCTTTGCGGCCAGCTTTGTTTTCTTGTTATGTAAGCAGTTTCGTGAGTCTGAATCTGGTAGGTAAAGTTTTCATGTATGCGGATGATCTTGTTGTAGTCTATGCAGAAAACAACCTTTATTAACTGGAGTGGAAAATAAACAAGTACATGCAAATAATACATAACTGGATGTCGATGCACAAACTAACAGTTAGTGTAAATAAGACCAAATACATGTTAGTGAAATGTAAAGATGTTAACATATCTATTTATTACAATAAAACTCAAATCGAAAAGGTGCAAAAATATAAGTATTTGGGAATTTTGGTAGATTCTGAGCTAAACTGGAGTGACCACGTAAATGAACTTATTCGTAGAACAAAAAGAATAGCTGAGCTCTTAAGAAAACTAGGAAAAAGACTACCGCAGAAAATTAAAATGTCAATATACTATAGTATGTTTCATAACACGTTGACGTATGTAATAGGTATATGGGGTAACACTTTCATTACAAATATCAATAGTCTACAAATAATACAAAATAAAGCAATTAAAATTTTTTTTGAACTCGAAACTAGAACATCCTCCAACTATATCTATAAAAGCTACAATATATTAAGACTAAAAGATTTTAAAAAACTAAGCCAAATTATGAACATTCACAATATCATAAAACAGAATATCAAAACAAATACCAAAATAGTTCCAAACAATGAAGTACACATATATAATGCAAGAGGAAACAATAAACTGAGATATAAGACGGGTACAAATTTGAATGGGATTGAACCTATCTTAAATTCAGGTATCAGGCTGTTTAACAACATACCAGCAAATATACAAAATTATCCAGAAATCAATTTATAAAACAATGTGAACAGTTATATATTTCAAAATATTAACAAACTCTCCCCAACAGCATTTTCAACTTTTAGTAATGAAAAAAAACCGAGAGCGGACTGTGTGGTTTTTTGACCTATTTTGGTATTCAAATGTAAAACAAAAAAACTATGTTTTGGAAGACGTTAGGCAGTCGTTGTGACCAAAACGAAACTATACGCGAAGCTTCAGTTATTTTTCAGGAAAAAAGTCCAATAAAGGATGCTTTTTTGACAGTTTTAAGTTGGTCCATGTGGTATAAGAAACAACGGTCTTTCTGTGAGTTTTAACTAAATCCATGTGGAACGACAAGAGTCCATAGCAATATTGGTTTTATACTGGTAATATTTTCACAAAATAACAGTTTTTTGACAGTTTTAAGTTAGCCCATGCGGAACAATAAAAGCCCGTAACAGTGTTGGTTTCATACTTTTAGGATTTGCACAAAAGTACGATGTTTTTGACAGTTTTAAGTCAGTCCAATCGGAACGACAAAAGTCCGTATCCATATTGGTTTTATACTGGTTTAAAATTTTCAAAAAAGTGCATTATTTTTTGCAGTTTTATATCAGTCAGTATATATTAAAGTTAGTATCATAATTCGTAATGGCTATTTTTGTGTAATTTGGATTTTTAAGGACTGAACCTAAACAAAACTTCTGAAAACTAAACGAAATAAAAACAAATTGTGTACACAATTATTTAGGAAACATAAATACTTATTTATATTTAAGGAAATATTTTTTTGTTATAATATTACTTAAGTTTTAGGTTATTTTTATAAAAAAAATTTGTTCGCTTCAGGAAGTCTTGTACGGCGCCCCTTGCTGATTCAAATGGCACAGCATTTTTTGAATTTAAATAGTTGTGCACATTCCGTAACAACTGTAATATGTTGCACAATTCGCAAAACACCAATTTGTTGATTTTTGCGAAAAAAATTTTAATTTAAATAATGTATAACGTTGAAACTAAAAAGAGCATTTACCTTTTGTTAATGAATTTTGTCCTGACCATGACTATTTAAATAAGACTTCTTTTGTAAATAAATGGGATAAAATATTGCGCACACTTTTGTTAATTTTCTCTGCTTTATAGTTGTATAAATAAAGGGTCTGTGACAATAAAAATATTTACAAAAATTTATTAAACTTTATTATTATTGTATAACAACAAAAATTTCAAATTTTAAAAAGGAAGTTAAATTCAATATAAAAATTAGATGTTCAGCTTACTTACCATTTGCTCCATAAATTGCCTGTTTGTTAATTGAGAATTAAAAGTACTAAGCTTTTCAACACTATCGATGGGTAAAATTGAACATGCAAAATTATTATTGTCTTGAATTACAATTTCTTTTTCTGTTTTTGCGATTGCGTTTACCAAAACTTGAAGATGCTCTTTCAAATCAGCATTATCTTTCAAAATTTTGGATTGCTGTTCTGCAATGGTCATTAAGATTTGTCTGGTTTCCTTTGCATACGTAATTTGTTTGTTTATTTTCGATTCCAAGTTTTCAATTTTTCCTGACGTTTTAACCAATTTTCTTGTTATGACCGATAAATTTGTAGGGATATCAGCAACATTGTTTCCTCTGTCAACCGATGTCCCATAGTCTTTCTTCATTGCAATAGATTTTAAAGTATGCACCTTATTTGCATCAATATTTGCTGTTTCGTTATTTATAAGTTCAAATATTTCGTCATAAGTACTTTCACTTTCAATGTTGGTTACAGTTTTCTCTTTAATTTCAAATTCGGAAGAAAAGATTTGATTTTGAAAATGAGGCGCGGATTCACCTATACAACAAATTGATCGATAAATTGATGTTCCTTCAAGTTTCTCTAAAGTAGTTTAATTATATTTTTGATTTTCATTTGTATTATCTAACTGCGAACCGTTTAATATTGGTGAATGTATTAATATATTTTCAGTCACAATTGCCTTTTCTTCTATAGAATTTAATGGATTTTTATTTATAGCAATAAGTGGTGATAAATTTTGAAAACTTCTTTCCTCACATTTAATGTATTTTGGTGCATTAAAATTGTCATTATAATCTTTGCAAGAAAAACTTCTTTTTCCTTTTTTTTTTTTTTTAAATTTTCTGATTCGTAATTTGAATATTCTTCATAAAGCTTTTCTTTTATTTTGGCTTCTAAGTAGCGTTTTATATGTGTCTTCAGAATAATGCAGAGATACTTTTCCCAATCATCTTCTGCATTTGCACATTTTTTTATAGCATTATGATAATTTTTGGGCCAAAACACGAAATTATCTATTATCCATTTGGTGCAGACAATTGAAACTTCTTTGTTACCCTCCAAGCCAGTCTCAATTACGGAAAACATTATTCTAAAATTACAAAAAGAACCATAAAAGTGATAAAGATCATAATTAATATTAACTAGCATTCAAAAATCAATATAGGAAATTAAAATATTTAAATGATAATAAAATACAGAACAGTAAAATAAACAAATACAGAACAACAAAGTAAACATCTACAAAAATAAAACATTTTATAGAAAACTTTCTTATTATTATTTACCTATTGTATTTCGTATTTTTACAATATTTATATAATTCTTCTCAGTTGCATAAAATTTTCAATATATAAAATGGAGTAAGGGAAAGAATGTGTAGTAAATATCTGCAGTTTTTTTCATGGCGAAAAGTTTTTTCCCGATGTCATTTAAGTTCCATTTGCTCATAGGTTTTTCTTCCAAAGATGCTCGATATATATCAAAATTAATAGAAGCAATCGGTAATTCGTAAAGATTTCCTAGTTTTTCAAATTCCTTTCCCCAAAACATAATATTATTATGAATGCTTTGAGCATACAGAAACTTGACGATCTTTTTCTGTTTTGTTAAAATCCAACAGTCTTTCTCGTTGTTACTAAAACTTGTGTCTCGAAGCAGTATTTTATAAAAATACGTTTTGCCATTCGAATGTATTTTGCTATTTTTTAAAACTGGATATTTGATAACTATATTGTTATTTTTTTGAAGTAATGTATCTGTATTATTAATTTCGAAAACTCGGTTACATATTTATGAAAGTGGGTGTTGTGGTTTTCTAAGCAAGCATTTTATTTTGTACATGTAACTTTCAAATGCAAAAGCAGAAAAATTTTCCAAAGACCCAAATTCTTCAACGTCAGCTGCTAAATGCGTTAAGCAGTACATATTATATGTTAAATGGTGTTTCCCATAAAGTATACTGACACCTTCAACAAACTGTTTCAAGATTTCATTTGCAAGATCAACTTTTGTTTTAGAAAATTTGGGATGGCATAAAATTAATATACCTAAATGAAGAAGCAAAAAATTGTAAATGATTGTATTTCTCTTTTACCAAATTATTTTTTAGTACCAAAGGGCCAGAATATAAGACAAAATCCCTAAACTCAGTAGCTTTAAAATATGAAATTTCTGAAAGATCTCTTATTTTTCTTTGAAAATCCGAAAGCTGCGTGCAAGATACTGATGTCAAATTGGCAGAAATTATTTTTATTTCATTAGCGCATAAAAGTGATGAAGGCTCTCCATTTATCCACAAAATTTAATAGTTTCTTGACTACTCCAATATAGACTAAGTGCATGTAATCTAAGGGAAATTGCTTTACCATATAATAGGAAGTTTTTGGATAATTGAGTCATGTTTGTGGTGTTCTTTGTCCTCCTTATTTCTAAAAGAGGAATCTGTTCGTAATTTCGCTTGTGGAGTTATTGGATATGTCATACGGTTTTTTCGAAATTCTCCTTCAACTGTACATTTTAAACATCCCAAATATCCATTGTGCGATTTTGTACCAAGTATACTGGATCTTGCAGGAGCATCGCAAATAAAAGCTCTGATTTTAACTGGATGGATGCACAAACTAACAGTTAGTGTAAATAAGACCAAATACATGTTAGTGAAATGTAAAGATGTTAACATATCTATTTATTACAATAAAACTCAAATCCAAAAGGTGCAAAAATATAAGTATTTGGGAATTTTGGTAGATTCTGAGCTAAACTGGAGTGACCACGTAAATGAACTTATTCGTAGAACAAAAAATAGCTGAGCTCTTAAGAAAACTAGGAAAAAGACTACCGCAGAAAATTAAAATGTCAATATACTATAGTATGTTTCATAACACGTTGACGTATGTAATAGGTATATGGGGTAACACTTTCATTACAAATATCAATAGTCTACAAATAATACAAAATAAAGCAATTAAAATTTTTTTTGAACTCGAAACTAGAACATCCTCCAACCATATCTATAAAAGCTACAATATATTAAGACTAAAAGATTTTAAAAAACTAAGCCAAATTATGAACAATCACAATATCATAAAACAGAATATCAAAACAAATACCAAAATAGTTCCAAACAATGAAGTACACATATATAATGCAAGAGGAAACAATCATCTGAGATATAAGACGGGTACAAATTTGAATGGGATTGAACCTATCTTAAATTCAGGTATCAGGCTGTTTAACAACATACCAGCAAATATACAAAATTATCCAGAAATCAATTTAAAAAACAATGTGAACAGTTATATATTTCAAAATATTAACAAACTCTCCCCAACAGCATTTTCAACTTTTAGTAATGAAAAAAAACCGAGAGCGGACTGTGTGGTTTTTTGACCTATTTTGGTATTCAAATGTAAAATAAAAAAACTATGTTTTGGAAGACGTTAGGCAGTCGTTGTGACCAAAACGAAACTATACGCGAAGCTTCAGTTATTTTTCAGGAAAAAAGTCCAATAAAGGATGCTTTTTTGACAGTTTTAAGTTGGTCCATGTGGTATAAGAAACAACGGTCTTTCTGTGAGTTTTAACTAAATCCATGTGGAACGACAAGAGTCCATAGCAATATTGGTTTTATACTGGTAATATTTTCACAAAATAACAGTTTTTTGACAGTTTTAAGTTAGCCCATGCGGAACAACAAAAGCCCGTAACAGTGTTGGTTTCATACTTTTAGGATTTGCACAAAAGTACGGTGTTTTTGACAGTTTTAAGTCAGTCCAATCGGAACGACAAAAGTCCGTATCCATATTGGTTTTATACTGGTTTAAAATTTTCAAAAAAGTGCATTATTTTTTGCAGTTTTATATCAATCAGTATATATTAAAGTTAGTATCATAATTCGTAATGGCTATTTTTGTGTAATTTGGATTTTTAAGGACTGAACCTAAACAAAACTTCTGAAAACTAAACGAAATAAAAACAAATTGTGTACACAATTATTTAGGAAGCATAAATACTTATTTATATTTAAGGAAATATTTTTTTGTTATAATATTACTTAAGTTTTAGGTTGTTTTTATAAAAAAAAATTGTTCGCTTCAGGAAGTCTTGTACGGCGCCCCTTGCTGATTCAAATGGCACAGCATTTTTTGAATTTAAATAGTTGTGCACATTCCGCAACAACTGTAATATGTTGCACAATTCGCAAAACACCAATTTGTTGATTTTTTCGAAAAAATTTTAATTTAAATAATGTATAACGTTGAAACTAAAAAGAGCATTTACCTTTTGTTAATGAATTTTGTCCTGACCATGAATATTTAAATAAGACTTCTTTTGTAAATAAATGGGATAAAATATTGCGCACACTTTTGTTAATTTTCTCTGCTTTATAGTTGTATAAATAAAGGGTCTGTGACAATAAAAATATTTACAAAAATTTATTAAACTTTATTATTATTGTATAACAACAAAAATTTCAAATTTTAAAAAGGAAGTTAAATTCAATATAAAAATTAGATGTTCAGCTTACTTACCATTTGCTCCATAAATTGCCTGTTTGTTAATTGAGAATTAAAAGTACTAAGCTTTTCAACACTATCGATGGGTAAAATTGAACATGCAAAATTATTATTGTCTTGAATTATAATTTCTTTTTCTGTTTTTGCGATTGCGTTTACCAAAACTTGAAAATACTCTTTCAAATCAGCATTATCTTTCAAAATTTTGGATTGCTGTTCTGCAATGGTCATTAAGATTTGTCTGGTTTCCTTTGCATACGTAATTTGTTTGTTTATTTTCGATTCCAAGTTTTCAATTTTTCCTGACATTTTAACCAATTTTCTTGTTATGACCGATAAATTTGTAGGGATATCAGCAACATTGTTTCCTCTGTCAACCGATGTCCCATAGTCTTTCTTCATTGCAATAGATTTTAAAGTATGCACCTTATTTGCATCAATATTTGCTGTTTCGTTATTTATAAGTTCAAATATTTCGTCATAAGTACTTTCACTTTCAATGTTGGTTACAGTTTTCTCTTTAATTTCAAATTCTGAAGAAAAGATTTGATTTTGAAAATGAGGCGTGGATTCATCTATACAACAAATTGATCGATAAATTGATGTTCCTTCAAGTTTCTCTAAAGTAGTTTAATTATTTTTTTGATTTTCATTTGTATTATCTAACTGCGAACCGTTTAATATTGGTGAATGTATTAATATATTTTCAGTCACAATTGCCTTTTCTTCTATAGGATTTAATGGATTTTTATTTATAGCAATAAGTGGTGATAAATTTTGTAAACTTCTTTCTTCACATTTAATGTATTTTGGTGCATTAAAATTGTCATTATAATCTTTGCAAGAAAAACTTCTTTTTCCTTTTTTTTTTTTTTTTAATTTTCTGATTCGGAATTTGAATATTCTTCATAAAGCTTTTCTTTTATTTTGGCTTCTAAGTAGCTTTTTATATGTGTCTTCAGAATAATGCAGAGATACTTTTCCCAATCATCTTCTGCATTTGCACATTTTTTTATAGCATTATGATAATTTTTGGGCCAAAACACGAAATTATCTATTATCCATTTGGTGCAGACAATTGAAACTTCTTTGTTACCCTCCAAGCCAGTCTCAATTACGGAAAACATTATTCTAAAATTACAAAAAGAACCATAAAAGTGATAAAGATCATAAAATAATATTAACTAGCATTCAAAAATCAATATAGGAAATTAAAATATTTAAATGATAATAAAATACAGAACAGTAAAATAAACAAATACAGAACAACAAAGTAAACATCTACAAAAATAAAACATTTTATAGAAAACTTTCTTATTATTATTTACCTATTGTATTTCGTATTTTTACAATATTTATATAATTCTTCTCAGTTGCATAAAATTTTCAATATATAAAATGGAGTAAGGGAAAGAATGTGTAGTAAATATCTGCAGTTTTTTTCATGGCGAAAAGTTTTTTCCCGATGTCATTTAAGTTCCATTTGCTCATAGGTTTTTCTTCCAAAGATGCTCGATATATATCAAAATTAATAGAAGCAATCGGTAATTCGTAAAGATTTCCTAGTTTTTCAAATTCCTTTCCCCAAAACATAATATTATTATGAATGCTTTGAGCATACAGAAACTTGACGATCTTTTTCTGTTTTGTTAAAATCCAACAGTCTTTCTCGTTGTTACTAAAACTTGTGTCTCGAAGCAGTATTTTATAAAAATACGTTTTGCCATTCGAATGTATTTTGCTATTTTTTAAAACTGGATATTTGATAACTATATTGTTATTTTTTTGAAGTAATGTATCTGTATTATTAATTTCGAAAACTCGGTTACATATTTATGAAAGTGGGTGTTGTGGTTTTCTAAGCAAGCATTTTATTTTGTACATGTAACTTTCAAATGCAAAAGCAGAAAAATTTTCCAAAGACCCAAATTCTTCAACGTCAGCTGCTAAATGCGTTAAGCAGTACATATTATATGTTAAATGGTGTTTCCCATAAAGTATACTGACACCTTCAACAAACTGTTTCAAGATTTCATTTGCAAGATCAACTTTTGTTTTAGAAAATTTGGGATGGCATAAAATTAATATACCTAAATGAAGAAGCAAAAAATTGTAAATGATTGTATTTCTCTTTTACCAAATTATTTTTTAGTACCAAAGGGCCAGAATATAAGACAAAATCCCTAAACTCAGTAGCTTTAAAATATGAAATTTCTGAAAGATCTCTTATTTTTCTTTGAAAATCCGAAAGCTGCGTGCAAGATACTGATGTCAAATTGGCAGAAATTATTTTTATTTCATTAGCGCATAAAAGTGATGAAGGCTCTCCATTTATCCACAAAATTTAATAGTTTCTTGACTACTCCAATATAGACTAAGTGCATGTAATCTAAGGGAAATTGCTTTACCATATAATAGGAAGTTTTTGGATAATTGAGTCATGTTTGTGGTGTTCTTTGTCCTCCTTATTTCTAAAAGAGGAATCTGTTCGTAATTTCGCTTGTGGAGTTATTGGATATGTCATACGGTTTTTTCGAAATTCTCCTTCAACTGTACATTTTAAACATCCCAAATATCCATTGTGCGATTTTGTACCAAGTATACTGGATCTTGCAGGAGCATCGCAAATAAAAGCTCTGATTTTAACTGGATGGATGCACAAACTAACAGTTAGTGTAAATAAGACCAAATACATGTTAGTGAAATGTAAAGATGTTAACATATCTATTTATTACAATAAAACTCAAATCCAAAAGGTGCAAAAATATAAGTATTTGGGAATTTTGCTGGATTCTGAGCTAAACTGGAGTGACCACGTAAATGAACTTATTCGTAGAACAAAAAATAGCTGAGCTCTTAAGAAAACTAGGAAAAAGACTACCGCAGAAAATTAAAATGTCAATATACTATAGTATGTTTCATAACACGTTGACGTATGTAATAGGTATATGGGGTAACACTTTCATTACAAATATCAATAGTCTACAAATAATACAAAATAAAGCAATTAAAATTTTTTTTGAACTCGAAACTAGAACATCCTCCAACCATATCTATAAAAGCTACAATATATTAAGACTAAAAGATTTTAAAAAACTAAGCCAAATTATGAACAATCACAATATCATAAAACAGAATATCAAAACAAATACCAAAATAGTTCCAAACAATGAAGTACACATATATAATGCAAGAGGAAACAATCATCTGAGATATAAGACGGGTACAAATTTGAATGGGATTGAACCTATCTTAAATTCAGGTATCAGGCTGTTTAACAACATACCAGAAAATATACAAAATTATCCAGAAATCAATTTAAAAAACAATGTGAACAGTTATATATTTCAAAATATTAACAAACTCTCCCCAACAGCATTTTCAACTTTTAGTAATGAAAAAAAACCGAGAGCGGACTGTGTGGTTTTTTGACCTATTTTGGTATTCAAATGTAAAATAAAAAAACTATGTTTTGGAAGACGTTAGGCAGTCGTTGTGACCAAAACGAAACTATACGCGAAGCTTCAGTTATTTTTCAGGAAAAAAGTCCAATAAAGGATGCTTTTTTGACAGTTTTAAGTTGGTCCATGTGGTATAAGAAACAACGGTCTTTCTGTGAGTTTTAACTAAATCCATGTGGAACGACAAGAGTCCATAGCAATATTGGTTTTATACTGGTAATATTTTCACAAAATAACAGTTTTTTGACAGTTTTAAGTTAGCCCATGCGGAACAACAAAAGCCCGTAACAGTGTTGGTTTCATACTTTTAGGATTTGCACAAAAGTACGGTGTTTTTGACAGTTTTAAGTCAGTCCAATCGGAACGACAAAAGTCCGTATCCATATTGGTTTTATACTGGTTTAAAATTTTCAAAAAAGTGCATTATTTTTTGCAGTTTTATATCAATCAGTATATATTAAAGTTAGTATCATAATTCGTAATGGCTATTTTTGTGTAATTTGGATTTTTAAGGACTGAACCTAAACAAAACTTCTGAAAACTAAACGAAATAAAAACAAATTGTGTACACAATTATTTAGGAAACATAAATACTTATTTATATTTAAGGAAATATTTTTTTGTTATAATATTACTTAAGTTTTAGGTTGTTTTTATAAAAAAAAATTGTTCGCTTCAGGAAGTCTTGTACGGCGCCCCTTGCTGATTCAAATGGCACAGCATTTTTTGAATTTAAATAGTTGTGCACATTCCGCAACAACTGTAATATGTTGCACAATTCGCAAAACACCAATTTGTTGATTTTTTCGAAAAAATTTTAATTTAAATAATGTATAACGTTGAAACTAAAAAGAGCATTTACCTTTTGTTAATGAATTTTGTCCTGACCATGAATATTTAAATAAGACTTCTTTTGTAAATAAATGGGATAAAATATTGCGCACACTTTTGTTAATTTTCTCTGCTTTATAGTTGTATAAATAAAGGGTCTGTGACAATAAAAATATTTACAAAAATTTATTAAACTTTATTATTATTGTATAACAACAAAAATTTCAAATTTTAAAAAGGAAGTTAAATTCAATATAAAAATTAGATGTTCAGCTTACTTACCATTTGCTCCATAAATTGCCTGTTTGTTAATTGAGAATTAAAAGTACTAAGCTTTTCAACACTATCGATGGGTAAAATTGAACATGCAAAATTATTATTGTCTTGAATTATAATTTCTTTTTCTGTTTTTGCGATTGCGTTTACCAAAACTTGAAGATACTCTTTCAAATCAGCATTATCTTTCAAAATTTTGGATTGCTGTTCTGCAATGGTCATTAAGATTTGTCTGGTTTCCTTTGCATACGTAATTTGTTTGTTTATTTTCGATTCCAAGTTTTCAATTTTTCCTGACATTTTAACCAATTTTCTTGTTATGACCGATAAATTTGTAGGGATATCAGCAACATTGTTTCCTCTGTCAACCGATGTCCCATAGTCTTTCTTCATTGCAATAGATTTTAAAGTATGCACCTTATTTGCATCAATATTTGCTGTTTCGTTATTTATAAGTTCAAATATTTCGTCATAAGTACTTTCACTTTCAATGTTGGTTACAGTTTTCTCTTTAATTTCAAATTCTGAAGAAAAGATTTGATTTTGAAAATGAGGCGTGGATTCATCTATACAACAAATTGATCGATAAATTGATGTTCCTTCAAGTTTCTCTAAAGTAGTTTAATTATTTTTTTGATTTTCATTTGTATTATCTAACTGCGAACCGTTTAATATTGGTGAATGTATTAATATATTTTCAGTCACAATTGCCTTTTCTTCTATAGGATTTAATGGATTTTTATTTATAGCAATAAGTGGTGATAAATTTTGTAAACTTCTTTCTTCACATTTAATGTATTTTGGTGCATTAAAATTGTCATTATAATCTTTGCAAGAAAAACTTCTTTTTCCTTTTTTTTTTTTTTTTAATTTTCTGATTCGGAATTTGAATATTCTTCATAAAGCTTTTCTTTTATTTTGGCTTCTAAGTAGCTTTTTATATGTGTCTTCAGAATAATGTAGAGATACTTTTCCCAATCATCTTCTGCATTTGCACATTTTTTTATAGCATTATGATAATTTTTGGGCCAAAACACGAAATTATCTATTATCCATTTGGTGCAGACAATTGAAACTTCTTTGTTACCCTCCAAGCCAGTCTCAATTACGGAAAACATTATTCTAAAATTACAAAAAGAACCATAAAAGTGATAAAGATCATAAAATAATATTAACTAGCATTCAAAAATCAATATAGGAAATTAAAATATTTAAATGATAATAAAATACAGAACAGTAAAATAAACAAATACAGAACAACAAAGTAAACATCTACAAAAATAAAACATTTTATAGAAAACTTTCTTATTATTATTTACCTATTGTATTTCGTATTTTTACAATATTTATATAATTCTTCTCAGTTGCATAAAATTTTCAATATATAAAATGGAGTAAGGGAAAGAATGTGTAGTAAATATCTGCAGTTTTTTTCATGGCGAAAAGTTTTTTCCCGATGTCATTTAAGTTCCATTTGATCATAGGTTTTTCTTCCAAAGATGCTCGATATATATCAAAATTAATAGAAGCAATCGGTAATTCGTAAAGATTTCCTAGTTTTTCAAATTCCTTTCCCCAAAACATAATATTATTATGAATGCTTTGAGCATACAGAAACTTGACGATCTTTTTCTGTTTTG
Source organism: Poecilobothrus nobilitatus (assembly GCA_947095535.1). Classification (NCBI taxonomy): domain Eukaryota; kingdom Metazoa; phylum Arthropoda; class Insecta; order Diptera; family Dolichopodidae; genus Poecilobothrus; species Poecilobothrus nobilitatus. The sequence goes on along the minus strand of OX352772.1, from coordinate 141,495,823 downwards.
TTAAAATCCAACAGTCTTTCTCGTTGTTACTAAAACTTGTGTCTCTAAGAAGTATTTTATAAAAATACGTTTTGCCATTCAAATGTATTTTGCTATTTTTTAAAACTGGATATTTGATAACTATATTGTTATTTTTTTGAAGTAATGTATCTGTATTATTAATTTCGAAAACTCTGTTACATATTTATGAAAGTGGGTGTTGTGGTTTTCTAAGCAAGCATTTTATTTTGTACATGTAACTTTCAAATGCAAAAACAGAAAAATTATCCAAAGACCAAAATTCTTCAACGTCAGCTGCTAAATGCGTTAAGCAGTACATATTATATGTTAAATGGTATTTCCCATAAAGTATACTGACACCTTCAACAAACTGTTTCAAGATTTCATTTGCAAGATCAACTTTTGTTTTAGAAAATTTGGGATGGCATAAAATTAATATACTTAAATGAAGAAGCAAAAAATTGTAAATGATTGTATTTCTCTTTTACCAAATTATTTTTTAGTACCAAAGGGCCAGAATATAAGACAAAATCCCTAAACTCAGTAGCTTTAAAATATGAAATTTCTGAAAGATCTCTTATTTTTCTTTGAAAATCCGAAAGCTGCGTGCAAGATACTGATGTCAAATTGGCAGAAATTATTTTTATTTCATTAGCGCATAAAAGTGATGAAGGCTCTCCATTTATCCACAAAATTTAATAGTTTCTTGACTACTCCAATATAGACTAAGTGCATGTAATCTAAGGGAAATTGCTTTACCATATAATAGGAAGTTTTTCGATAATTGAGTCATGTTTGTGGTGTTCTTTGTCCTGCTTGTTTCTAAAAGAAGAATCTGTTCGTAATTTAGCTTGTGGAGTTATTGGATATGTCATACGGTTTTTTCGAAATTCTCCTTCAACTGTACATTTTAAACATCCCAAATATCCATTGTGCGATTTCGTACCAAGTATACTGGATCTTGCAGGAGCATCGCAAATAAAAGCTCTGATTTTAACTTGAAAAATTTTGTTATTCCAAGAAAATCCATTTAAGCAAATATCCTTTAACTCATTTACAAGTGGACTTAAATAATGGTTAAAGTAATTTGGTTTATTATAAACATGGTAAATCCCAATTACAAACTGTTTAGTAATATTTTCCACATTCAAAATTTTCCCTAATACAGGCCAAAAACAGATCTGATTACTTTTTGAAATCGGTCCAACAATATTGATGTCCAAAAGTATTTCTGACGGTATTGTTCCTAAGCAAGTGCAAAGCGATTCAAAGAATTCTGCACAACCAATATAGGACAGGAACATATTTTCCTATAGGACAGTTTAGAACTTCTCTTGTTTTTGGAGTTTTTAGAAGAGTTCGACCATCAGGTACATTCAATCTCAGTTGATTTTTCATAAAAGATAAAAGTTCGTTCAAAGCATTAATTCGTACATTATTTTTAACTGCCCAAGTTTGTAAAAAATCCTTTATAATAACGGCTTGTAAATCTAGCTCTAAATACGAAAAAATATTGTTTTCTATAACGTCATCTGCCTTTTTAATTCTAAATCTGGTAACATATTTTTGTTTTTAAAATTTATCTCAGATTCTTTATTTGCCAACATTTGAATTTCTTCATCAATTTTGGCATTTATTGCCGTATTATCTTGACTATCAGGATTACTATTTATACAATATGTAGATCATCCTATTTCCTCTATTAAATACCTCTACCTCTATTAAATAGCCTTGTTTTGATTGACTGCATGGATAAGCATTGCAACATTTAGTGTTTAGGCATACTAAAAAAAATAAGTATTTTCAAAAAACAATTCTATTCGAATAATAAAATTCAATAATAGTACAACATTTAAAAAATTCAGTGTTAGTAAATGTGGAAAAATAGATACCAATAATACCAATCTCATGAAATCGTATTTAAACTGTAAAAGACTGAAGAAATATTTGAAAAAACCGTATTTTAACCGTAGTGGACTGAAAAAAGTACCACCTTAAATAATAAGATTTTTCAAAATTATTAATATGTATTTGAAACGAATGCTGTAATAATAAAATAATTAATATACCAAGCCTTTACAGAAATTTAAACTGTAAAAGACTGAAGAAATATTTGGAAAAACTGTTTTTTTACCGTAGTGGACTGATTGTGTCATTGCATGGCATATGAGTAAGACGTGTTATATACAGTGGAAATAAATTATAGTTGGAATAAAAAATATTAAAAAAAAAAAAATTCTAATAATTGTTTCAAAAAAAAAAAAGGAAATACCTTATGTATATATATAAAATAATTATAATAGAACTATATCTTGTAAGTGGAGTGCAAACATGCAATCTAATAAAAACGATAATTAAAATGAATTAGAACAAACTATTCTCAATAAAAAAAGAAAAATAATGAGTGAAGTGTCAGAAAGTGAAACTGATACCCCTCAAAGCTGCAGTCATAGTGATAATATTAAAAAAGTAAATAAACAATTTGAAGAATTAAAACAAGAAAATTTACTTTTAAAGAATGAATTAAAAAAATTAAAACAATTTATTTCTAATATACACAAAAACGATAAAAAAATATCGATAATGCAAATAATACTAGTAATAATTACTACTTACCGCTAATGGACTGTGGTAACGAAGACGAAGATGTTTTTGAAGTCTTTCCGCAAAATATAAATAACGAGGAAATTGATCAAAATTCTGAAGTTAATGAATTAAATACTTTAAAAATAACTAAGAAAAATAAAAATGAATTAACAAATAATGATAACACCAATAATTCCAAGATTATGTTAAAATTTTATCTCAAACAAATTTCAAAAAAAAAAATTGTTACAATGAAAGCACATCCAAATCACAAATTGAATTTAGTAAAAATCATAATAATAATAAACTAAATGGTTGCTATAATAGCAATGGCGACAGTAAAATCATTAAAATAAAAATGCCACCTACAAATGCCTTTAGCGAAGATATGGATTATATAAAAAATATTATTAAAATGAAAACAAATGATTTTTTAATTAAACAAAATAAAAAATCGCACTTTATAATTTGCACAGCTAATATAGATATTTATAAAGAAATAATTGATATCTTACAAAAAACGTACATTGACTTTTATATCTTTACACCCAAACTTGAAAAAAAAATTACTTTAATTCTTAAAGGCCTGAATCTACTTTACACTGAAGCAGAAGTAGAAGGTATACTGAAGAGCTTCGAAAATGAACACATACAATTCGAATCAGTCAAAAGACTTAAAACAAAAAAATCAACAGAAAATAACAAAACTCTGCCACGCTTTATCGTACAAGCATCACCCGAGAGCTCCGTATACGTAATCATGAAAATAAAAGCAATCGAAAATCAGATAGTATACTGGGAAAAACTAATACAACCAAAAATAATGCAATGTACAAGATTCCAACGGCTCTCACATTCCGCAGCAAACTGCCAAATGCAATTCAGATGTGTTAAGTGTGGAGATGTGCACGAACCTGGTAAATGTAAAATAGCACCAGAAGACATAAAAGAAAAGCTATTCTGCACGCTATGCAAAAAACATGGTCATTCGGCTACTTACAGAAATTGCCCAGAATACAAAATAAAAATGCAGGGTCGGGAAAATGCCAGAAATCTTATACAACAAAGAATAAGAAATAAATATAATATGAATAATGGTTTGCAACCTGATATCTCGTACGCTGATATGGTAAGAAATCCTAAAATAATGGATACTGCAAATAATAATAATAATAATAGTAAAAATAATACTAATAATAATTTTAATAATAATAATACTAATGCTAATAATAATACTTTAAACATATTAAATGAAATTAAGAATAACATTTTTTTCTCTAGAAAATAATATAAACGAAAATACAAAAAAAATTAGCTTTTTGTTTGAAAACGTATTGCCCAATTAGTAATAATAAATAGCAATAACAGCAATAAAATTGAAATAAAACTTATCTCAGTCAATGTAAATTCTCTTATATCGTACAGTAAAAGGTTTTCTCTAATGCAATTTCTTGATAACAACAAACCAGATGTTCTCTGTGTGAACGAAACAATATTAAAAAGTAGGCACACTCTTCGTATTGATAATTACGATATCGTGAGAAGAGATCGTAAAAATCAAAGAAAGGCGGTGGCACAGCAATATGTATAAAAAATAATATTAAATACGATATTATTAAAAATAAAGAATTTGATGAATTTATCTGTATCGAACCTTGCATAATTAAATTAAGTTCAAATAATAACAATTTATTTATAATTTCAATATACGCTCCAAGTAATAATCAATTTAGTTTTATAAAAGAATTTACTAAAATATTTCACATATTAAAACTAGACAACCTGAATAATCACTTTATTTTAGCGGGCGATCTGAATGCCAAACACCATACATGGTTTAAATAAACAAACAATAGTCGAGGCTACCAACTATATAACTGGTTACAATCGAGCAATTTAACTTTTAAATGTAGACTTCTTGGTTCAGACATTCCATCATATCAACGATCTAATTCTTATTTAGATTTAGCCATTATAGATATAAGATTAGAAACAACCAATTTAAATGAATTAGGTAGATTGACGTCATTACCTTATGATAGCGATCATAACGCAATTTGCATGACATTTAATATCCCAAAAAATCATATAAAATGTAAAGAGCCCATTATAGATACTAGATTCATTTATCACAAAACAAATTGGAAGAAGTTTTGCAAAAAATTGGATAATAACTACGATATAGGCTATCAAAATAACGAAAAACAAATTATTGATAACACCAACATTTCAATCGATGATATAGACTATCACAGTAAGTAATCCTGCACTTGGGGATGGGAAAAAATCATGCCATATCGCACCGAAAACCACGCCCATTGACCTATATTTTGATTGATGGGTTTAATGTAGGTTATTCTTGGTTAGTAGGTCAAAAACTTGTTTTTTTTTATTTTGGTTTAGGTTATAAGCATGGGTTGTTAACTTATAAGTTGCAAGTGGTTGTATAGTAGGAAATGAAAGTTGTTGGTACTGTAGAAGTTTTTAGGCAAGGTTAATGAACTGAACAAGTTTAGGATATTTTGCTTTTTCAATAAATTCATTTACTTTGTAATAGGATATCATACAAATAGAAAAATTATTTTTTTCAGGTCAAATCAAGTTTATTTTTTTAAATTGCGCAAAATCGTATGCTTAATAAAATATACCTACATACGTAAAAGGAGATATAAAAGAAACGAAAAAAACTTGTTTTTATTATTTAATAAGAAAAATATTCATAGGTACTTTTGAATTCCAAGATGTAAATAATAAAAATAAAAACAAAACGTAAACAAGAAGTACAAAGTGTAGTTTGGCTTATAAAGAAGATTAATAATTGTTAAAAGTTGTTATTATAGCTTTAAGGTGCAAAATAAAAATAAGAAAAATATGTTACCTATTTTAGGATATGAGTTGTTTCTCTATATTCTATATTTTGTTCTAAGTACATATGAACTTAAAAAATATTTTGCATTCTTCTAATTTCTGTTTACCTTCTGTTTTTCTGTAAAATAAATTGTTAAAACTAGTTTGACTCTTTTAAACAATGTTAAAATTTATGAATGCAGTAAAAAAGTAAAAATAAAAACAAAAGAAAGAAAAAATTATATAATTATAGGTGCATCCGTTATGTAGGATTTCCTTTTTCTGTTCTATAAGAAGATTGAGATAATAACCTAAAATCTTCGATTTTACTTTGTTTTGTTATTATTACGTTCCATTCTATGCTGTAAGAAATGAAAAAATAAAAAATAATAAAAATCAAAAAGAAGTTAATTGCTTTTGGTACCTATTTTGTAAACATAAGATAAAAATAAAAGACATTTTTATTTTTATGTTAAAAATCTTTTATTAAATTTTTTATTATTATATTTTATTTAAATCTAAGTTGAAAATTTTTTTACGATAACCAGATGTTAAGATTTTAAAAATTTTAAATTAATATGTAAACAAATTTGAATGATTTACTTATCAACACGTGATTTTTTATCCATATCCATCCATAAGATAATCCATAAGATAGAAAACTACCATCTTCATTAAATTTTCGTTTTTCCAATTTTGGTAGATATTTTTTTATTTGAGGAATCGTAAGTACATCGTGATTTTTATTTCGACGAATATTTTCTGAAATGACGTATGTGTCTCTACTATTCAATGAATTTAAAACTGCTACCTTTATGCTATTAAAATTAATTTTTAGTGAAGCTTCATAATTAAGAGAGAATCCTTTAACTTTACAAATAATTTTTTCGGTATTATCTTTTGTACAGTAAATTTTGTAGGCGTAGTTCTTGGGACAACCACTTAGAAATTCTGTAATATAACTCCCTATACCATAACACTCTAACTCATCATGTTTCCTATAAATTCTCCTGTTTGTGGTTCATATTCTCCTTCTCGACTAATATACAACACCGAATCGGTGTCATAATATAATACTGTACTATCTAGCTTCTCTAGATAACTGTAAAGTTGAAGACGAGCATATGTTGTTGTATAAGCAGCGATACTTACGTTAACAGTAGATAAAGAAGTTGCTGCTTCTTCTTTATACTTCCAGCTAGCCACTATGTTTTCTTCATTTACTGGTGATATGTGACATACTTCTACAGAGGGGTTTGTTATTAACTCGTAAAGTTTAAAAGGTTGATTTATAATGGTGGTTTGTTGTTGATTTTCCTTTTGCCCAAATTTTCCCCAGAATGAGTTTAAAATAATCTTAGCAAAAGATCTTAAACCAGGATTATTAACTACTTTATCGTATTCTAATTTAATTTCTTCCTTTTCAAAATAACTATCAATATATTCTTCCTTTTCTTTTTGAGTTTGACATTTTATTGGCCACCCAGAAGCTTCTTGTTTAATCTTTATAAATTTATTCATCATTTTAGTGAATAAACCATCAATACCATTGCAATTGTCATATTTTACTGTTTCGTATTCCCAAACTTCATAAATATTTAAAAGTTTATACCCTTTTTCAATTGCTTGTTTAATTTCATCAATTACCCAAGTTCCTACTAATGCTCTTTCATCGTCTGTATGTTCACAGTATTTTCCTTGATATTTTTGTTCACTACAAGTGTTACATAGTGAGAACATCAATTTATTATTTTGTTTGACAGGCAACACGGAGTGTAATAGATTTGTTAGTGGTAAGATTTTACATTTAATAATACCGTCAATAGTCATTCTGTTTTTTTTTTTTCTTTATTATCGTATTTTATAATTTAGATTACATTAATTATTATTTTATATAAAGTGTTTAGTAATACAAGTTTATTTATTTGACCGTAGTCTGAGCTGTCTGGTCTGATAAAGTTCATATAAATAATATTCATTAAAAAATAATAAAGTTCATTAAAAACGTAATAAAATAAATAAAAATAATAATACCTATCATCTATATATGTACATGAAAAGTTTTTACATTTTTTTATTTTTTACTTTTTCTTTTTTTTAAATAAAACACATTTTTTATTTTCTATTTTTTCTTTTTTTTTTTTTTTTAAATAATCTAAGACTATAAATTTAAATTTAATCCACATATGACTACATGCATAAATAGAATACAACAACTAATATAACAGATAACATTCCCTCGACTTCCCCTTATCTTCCTACTTCTTTATTTTATTTATTTTTAACTTTCTAACACAAATGCTTTAATTCGGATTTTAAACGTAGGTAGATTCGCAATCTGTTTAAGACTTTCCGGTAGTTCATTATATGCTTTTAAAAAATTATACAGCCCATTATTACTTTGGTTATTTGTACGAAACAATGATAAATAATGTCAATCAATCTATTCAAGATAAAATTATGCTTTATATCATTATTTACAATCTTGAAAGCCAAGATATATAGCTCATATTTACAAATGTTTGCTAAACTAATATATTGAGAAGAATATAATAAACTTGTTGGATGTTGAGTCGGGTACCGATTAATTATCTTTATGCTTTTTTTATGTAAAATGGCTAACTTGTTCGAATAATCTTTGGCAGCTCTTCCCCAGATTGGGTTTAGATAACAAATATGAGATTTTATATAGGAATTGTAAATCGTGAATAGGGCTTTGTTAGATAAAAAGTTTTTCAATCTATGCAGGATAAATATGTATGGCGCTATTCTTTTTTTTATATAATCGATGTGATTGCTCCAGTTAAGTTTATAATCTAAATTTAAACCTAAATAATTAAAGTTTTTGACAATTTCAATTTTTTCATTTCTAAAGAGAATACTTGTACCTAAGTTCCATGTTTTATTGGCAAAGAGAATTATTTTAGTTTTCTTAATATTTAGACTGATCCTATGTTTGTTTAACCACTCTTGAATGACATTCAAATCATTTTGAATTGAAGTTTTTGTAATTTCTTCACTATTTTCAGAGTACTTCAAGACCGCATCATCAGCATACAGCTGTATTTCCCCTTTTTGGGGCTAGACGAGTTAGATCATCAATGTATAACTTAAAGAGGTCCGGTCCCAAAATAGAACCTTGTGGTACCCCTTTATATATGCTTTATATATGTTTAACTTAGAGCAAGCATCTTCTCCAACATAAATCTTAGGATGGTTTATGGGAAGTTTTCCTCGTTTGCAAACATATGGGTATAAGGAACATACATCTATGTATTTAATTTTTTCTCCTTGTTTACATTTATAATATGTGTAAGTATTTCCCGTTTTTCCGCCATAAATTGCATCACGAGGATTTAAAGGAACTAAATTAATTAATGAATCATTTTCTAAATATCTCATATTTTCATTGTGTCTCATTAGCTCCCGGAATTCAAATTCCCACATCTCAATAACTTTATATCCACATGATTTTATAAATTCTGATCTCATTAATGTTTTTTCATATCGTAGATTCAAAGTATCACCATAGTTATCATGTAATGGTATATCCCTCTGGTTTGTTAAACATTTTGGATGTCCATGATAATAGCAACCGTAAAATTCAAATATTTCTTTAGTCTCTTCGCAAAATCAATCGACTTTAACATTTCCGATTTGTTTTTCTTTTCCATTAAATGCACATTTCAAATCAATTTTTCTCAAATCTTTTTCCCAAATAAGCCATTGCATGGCAATTTTTGACTGATTGTCTACCATCCTATATCATTTTCTTGGTATAATTCCTATAGTATTCGATTTGAGAAAGTTTCTTCTATATACAAGATTACAGGCTGAAGCTATTGTTGTTGCTTCTACAAATGGTTCCACATTACATTCTTCTATAAAAAATTTTCTGAAAACCAGAGATGCTCTAGTTAAAATTTCAACATCATTTATACAGTATTCTAAAATATCTCCATATTAAATTCTGAGTTTCAATTTTGTTCATACCACATTAAAAATTCATTACGCTCATCTGCTTTCATTGTATTAGAGTTATAGTATTTAATTGCTGGAAGTGAGCCAATGTAATTTTCATTTTCCAATTTATTAAATAGATGCGGAAAATAAACCTTTTTCAAATTGATTGATAAATTAAAAGCTTTTGGTAATTTTGCCAAGGCCATAGGAAAGTAATTCATAGAATCTATAAATTTAATATTATCAATTATCATAACAATAATTTTTGTACCTCGCATAATTAACTTTGGTTCAAGTACAGCTTTATTAAGTATATAATTCAGAATAAATTGATGGGCAAACGCCTGACCATTATGAGCAATTATGACAATCTTTTTGAATACCTTTCTTAATTTTAAAATAAATTCAATGAAATCCTCAATCACATTTTTCGTTTTAAAAATTCTCTCTCTTAATTTACATTTTCCACAGAAGTATAAAGAATCAATGTTAATACATTTAAAGCATCTTAGCTGACCCACACATAAACTTGAAACATGTTCTTTTATTTTTGTAGAGCTAATTTCTTCTTGTCTTGTTTCTAAATCAAAAAATACGTAAATGCAATTTTCAAAATTTACTTTTGTTTTGTCTTGCTGAATGAAGCATTTATGGTTTTCAGGAACATGATTATCGCAAATCTTACAAAAATATTCTCCACATATATGAGTCCTACTGCTTTTATGAATTTTAAAACAAGATTTGCATTTTCTAATTTCTTCACAGATGCTTCTATTTTTTGAACTGGAAGCCTTATGGCTTTCAAAACATGTTTGACCACGAAATGTTCGATTACACTGCATACATAAAATATTTTTAACAAGCTGGTGAATTTTGACAGCAAGGGAAACTTTTCGAACATCTATGTTCATTTTTCTTAGAATACGGAATATGACATTCTCCACAACAAAATGCTGTGCAAAAAGCAGCTGTTAGTGAGGTTATTACATTGTAATGATTATTATGATATAACAAGTTAATTTTTTCCCATTATTCAATCCTTCAAATATTATTTCTGCACCCCTTGTTCCATATTTATATACAACAATCTTGTTTGTGTAAAAATTTTTGAAATTGATTCAATTCATGAATTCTGCAACCTTCAGATGGAATTGTTATTTTTGATTTTTCTAATAATTTTAAATCTGTTAAAGTTTGAAGTTTTCCTATATTTTTTCGAATTTTTTCATTATCATTAAATTTATCAATTTTAGCTATTGAAACAACAAGTGCATGCGGTAAACATAAATTATCGCTATTTTTTATTGCTATTATTCCTCTCCTTTTTAAGCATTCCTCATCAAAATTTGGATATTTATTACTTCTACCTCTACCAACGGGTAATTTAACATGGGTAACTGTTAAACAAAAAGTGTCTGTACTTAAACCTGTAGACGTAAAATAAAAATAGTTTATAATAAATGAAGCAAAAAATGTATTATAAATAACTACCTTCAGAATTACTTTGGAAAACATTAGAAATTACATCCCAAACGTCGCTAAATTTTAGTTCATGAGCGGATCTAAAACTGAGATACGCAGGACCTTGATGTTCAAAGCTCTCTCCACAAAATGTTAACCCAATCTTATCCCTGGAATTCACATATTTCACAGCAATGTTGATTATTTGATGTATAGCATCCTTAATCCAGCTAATTGGTTCTCTATTGTCAGGTACGGATTTAATTACAAATTTTATTTTGTGCCCGTTCATATTAAACCGTTTAACAAATGTCGAATTTTCACTTTCGATTATATAAGGTGTTATAGTTTCGGTAAGACAAAAGACATGACAAAAAATTTCAAATATAAAAAATTCACATTATTAAGATATGAATTCATATACACATACATACGTGTATATCATACATAAATAATGTTAAAATAGTACATTATGCTGTTGTTGTTATTTTTTGTTTTTAACATATGGAATGGTGCGATAACAGGACAAATTAATTTGAAATAATATTTATTTGTTAGTACACATTCTTATCAACATTAAATTTTTTATCGATAGCTTTTTCTTATGAAATAACCCATTTGTAAATCTTTCAATATTTTGTAAAAGTAAGTATTGCATCATACAAAATAAATATTGTGTAGTAAACTTACTACATTGATTCTGAAACTTTAAACGATATTGAAATTTTACTAACGATAAAACTTAATTTTCCTTTTTTCGTTTTTTTTTTTTCTTTTGTTTGATTAAATATGTGAAATTTATGTTTTGCTGACGTTAAAATAAATATGATATAATGTGAGCCACGTAGTAAACTTCCTACATAGCCCACATTATCTATTTTATGATTGACATTTTGTATACATATGTAGAAGAAATTCATCATGATCTACAATATAATAAATATATCATTTGCCGATATTTTCCAAGTTCCAAAATCGATTTAGTAAGGTTCACATTATATTATAAACATTTTACCGTATTTTTTTATTACACAACTCAATTCTTATTATTTTAATATTTTTTTGTTTTTTCTCTAATTATTATTTTTAAAAACTAAATCAGCAATTTTTGAATTTTTCTATTTCAAAATCATCCTTTTTACAGATAAGCACTTCACCTAAAATTTATATTGTGTTGAAACAATCACACACACATACACATACACACACACAATTAAAACAGCAAAACAAAATTCTAAATATAGGATAGGATATTTTTGATAATTTCATAACACTAATATCTTTACAACTAAAATATAGTCTATTCAAAATCGTCTAAAATCGTTGATACATGGTTTCGAAAACTTCGGCTTTACTTTCGGGTTTACTTATTAACAACTTCAACGGATACATGCTTATAGCATTTCTAGTCAAGCTCCAAGTTAACGACTCTATCGAAATTCAAAAACCATTTCAAAACCTAATTCTTCTCAAATTTCATTGAATCATTCAACCTTCTAATCCTAAAATCAATTTCATTATACTTACTCTTAGTTATCACTTTCAAAATAAAAAAAAAAAAAAAAAAATACTGATACTGATACTGATAAGAAAATTATGTTTTGTCGCTGCTAAAATTCTTCATAATCTACACATATATAGTAAATACATCATTTGCCAAAATTTTTCCATAATTGATGTAGTAACTTTGCTACATAACCCATATTATCTACTTTGTGATTGAAATTATATAGAAAAAATTTATAAGATCTTCACAAATAATAAATACATCCACTCGCTTATATTTTTTATAAGTTTCATAATCAATGTAGTATGTTTACTACACAATATTTATTTTGTATGAAAAAATAGTAAAATAATAAGAATTGGGTTGTGAAATAAAAAAATAAATTGAAAATGACGTCAGGGAATTCCATTTTATCTTTTATTTGATAAAATATGTGAAATTTATGTTTTACTGTCGGTAAAATGTGTATATACCCACATAATATAATGTGAACCTATATGTATACTACATTGATTATGGAACTTAGAAAAATATCGGCAAATGATGTATTTATTATATTATATGTATGTTTAGATAATGATGAATTTTTCTATGTAGGTATATAAAATTTCAATCATAAAATGAATATGTATTATGTAATAAATGTTTGTGGGCTATGAGGGCTATGTACTAAAATTAAAATTGATTCTTGTGGTACTCCTTTACTATAGTTTTTGATTCACTCAATGTATTACCGTTATTATCTCTCAGTTTTGCAACTAGTTAAATATGAATTAATTTAATAGTGATACAAAATCAATTAAAGTAAGTGGCTATTGTAGCAGCAGTGGCTATTGGCAACATACAATTTTACTATAATAGTACTATGGGTACAAGGGAAATTTATTTTTTATTTTTTGAATCATTTCATAATAAATAATTGTTTTTATTTTTTACTTTTAATTATTACATATTTTTTATTTTATTTTATATAGCTACATATTTATTTATTTATTTCATTTCAAACTTAGAACTAAGACTATTAACATATTCAATAGTTACAACTACAAATTTTTAAAAATGAAATAGCTAGAGCATTCGGTTTTCACAATAATTATTCAAATATCATATTTAAATTAAAGTAAACAAAATTAAATTACATCGTGTGTAAAGTATTTTCAATCAACAATTTTATAATGACCCCACGGTAATGTTTCATAAGAATTTTTTATCAAATATCGCTTATCATCATATGGACATAGAGCAACTTTTGGTTGTTTTATTGAAGTAACATTATGTTTTTTCGAGGATATTAAATTTTGTGATATAATTTTTTCAATATTAGTATCTAAACATGTTATATAATCCTCAAATTCTATCTTATTTGTGACTATATTTCTTTATATACCTTTAGACTTTTTTGATTGAATTCCACCTTCTAATCGAATAGCATACATTTTTGATCTTAAACCTGCAAATTCGCTCATGATCATCCCATTGTTCTCATCCTTCATAAGACCTAATACTTTTTTATTAACATGTGGAATGTTATATGGATTATTAGGAGGATAATCGCTAGTATCAAAATGGGTGTAGCAATCTGTTTTAATAATTTCATATATATCAGGATAAATTATTTCATAAATTAATGAATCTTATAATTGTACCATTTGTTATATAATAAATTAATGTATAACAAATGGTACAATTGGCATCAAATTTAGGTTTCATATAGTTTTAGTGGAAATCATATATGGTTGTTTTAGCTAAATCTAAAATACACATACCAACATAAATCGGTTTTTTAAAGAAAATTTCCGATTTATTTAATTCAATTGCTACAAGGTTTTCATTAAAAATGCTAACCGCTTTAAAGTTGGGGTTTGATATGAGAGCTTCGGCACCATAACGTCCCAACTATTTTGCTACTAATTCAACTATGGAATGTTTACAAACATTCTCCATAGTCTTACCAAAAACTGCATTATTCATCAATTTAAATAAATTTTTTTCAAATTCATTTTTTGCTTCAGCTCTCAATTTTGTGTTTAAATCAATATATGATTTTAACGACGGTGTTTGGTTAAACTGTAATATTCTATGTACTTTTGTGAGTTTTACACCATTTTTAATAGCTTGTTGTAAATTGCGATAATGAATAATATACTTTGATTTATTGTTAAAAGTTGCGAGAAGTTTTTTATGCTTGGAACCTGGCGGTATAGAGTGCTCTGGACAAAAAGGTAAATCTTTATGAATGTTATGAAGTTCTTGTGTATATTCTAAATCCACTTCTAATATATATCCAATATTCAATGTCTCTGATATATGCATAATATTAAAATTATGGTTTTCATACCATTTGAACCTCCCCAATGGTAAATATTGCGACATTGCCCAACCATATTGGTTATTTATATCATAATACATTAAATATTTTGATTGCTCATCAGCTTTGTGATCTTCCATATACTTATTATTCGCTTTAGAATAACGTTTAGTGCATTGACTAAGACCCCCTCGAATACCCTGCTCTATAAACATTAGCATATCTATATCGGTAATTAATTCTAATGTAATAGCAGTATATTTGAGCATAGCATCCCAAGTATATCCTGGTAGAGTGTAATAATGTGCGGGATCTAAACTATATGTTTCCATACAACTAGCACGAAACTGTTCGAAAACATCTGCTAAAAGAAGAATATCAGTTTTTAAGTATAAATCGGAATATTCCCCTAAATTTTTAATATTGAACTTTTCCCACACAGTAATAGCATGGTTATAGTCTTCCATTGTATTATTCACATCATTTAGTTTACTATAGAAATTCTCAATTTTTGGTAGAGATGTTTCACAAAATTTACTTTCACCATCCATATAATCATAGGGAAATATACCTTTACGTAGGGTACGGTTAATGATCTATAGTCCTCCAAGCGGTGTACCCGGGCAACGTTACCTGCCATTCTCAAATTCTTCAATACTTTTTGGATACAGGTCAACGGCTGATTATATATGTACATTCAAGCCAAGGTGTGAAAGAAAACCGTGCCGAGGGCTGTATGGTACCAGGTGTATAAAGGTGGTATCGCTAACGGTCTCCTTGGGGCACCAGGCGCCACCCCATTGTAATTAGCCTTGCATATGTACAGGAGCTCTGCATATGTCGACCGTTATTTCTCGCCATACTCGTGGGAACAAAATTAAAAGTTCAAAACTTCAAAAAAAACACACAAACTCATCTTCTGAGGATGAGTTACTTGCCTCCAGCCAGGAGACAATTATTGGTACCAGCCATAGTACCCCGGAAGACATCAAACCAGAAACCAGCCGGGTTCCTCGAATAATCAGCCAAACACCTGTTGGTGGAGGAAGCACCAGCCAAAGTGCTCCAAAACCATCAGGGCCTAGTGTTGGTGGAGGAAGCACCAGCCAGAGTGCTCCAAAACCATCAGGGGTTAGTGGTAGTGGAGGTACTAGGAGCGGTACTCCCACTACAACGAGCAAAATAAATAGAGGCCTCGGATCCGCTTTCAGGAAACAATACCAGAAGGCTAAATTCATATTGGGCAAGATAGAAAAGAAATAGGCCGAAAGATGTACCCAGTGCGGGTTCAGAGAGAACTAAGGTGCCGAGAACGAGTCTCCACAGCAGTTCGAAAGCTACAGCACATAAAAATTACAATGACATTGTAAAAGATTGTTTATGTGTTGCAGTTGTCAACGAAAAAGCCACAGATCGTAAAGTATCAACCGATCTGTGGGTTAAACTTGAGGTGACGTTGTCCGAAATGGTGAATGAGCCTCCGAATCCATAATCCGACGGTTCCAATGGGGAACTGGTGGGTGATAGTGAAGGAGAAATCATCCGAAGAACTGTTGAAGAACAGTATATCGTTTCTCCTTCTTATCAGCGAAGAGAGTCTCGAACCTCTGGAGAAGCTGGGGAACAAGCTAAGGTTTGGTATACGTCATACCAAACTGAAAATATTTAAGTCAGGTAGTCCAGACGTAGACTACCTTGACGAGGTGAATGGGCTGCTAGAAGAAATGTCAGTCGACAAAGAGTCTGCAGCAGAAGCAGCCAGTGGAACAAAAGATGCGGGTGGTGCAGATTAATCTAAAGCACTCAAAGTGTGCCTCGGATAATCTGCTGGTCCTTCTTGGTGAGGAGGACCTCAACATAGCGCTCATTCAGGAGCCATGGGTTAACGCCTTCAGGATCAGGGGGTTAAACAACGGTAACTACAATCTATTCTACAAGAATGTAGGTTTAGAAAAAGGTAAGGCAAGAACTTGTATTCTGGTAAAAAAACACATCAATGCACATCTCTGTTCTAATTTCAGTTACGAAGATTTGACAGTTGTCAAACTGGAGATGAAAAACGATGTGAGCATGTACATAAGTTCTGTGTACATGCCACATGATGAACTCGCTCCACCCCTCCGCTTTCAGCAGTTGGTAAGAGCCACAGGTGGCAAGCTGATTGTGGGCTGCGATGCTAATGCTCGGCATACCATATGGGGAAGCTCGGAAACAAATGAACGAGGTGAGTCATTGTTCGATTTTATTCTAAACGCTAACCTTAATATATGCAACAGGGCAAGTACCCCACATTCACATTCCCAAGCTCGGATAGTTTTTCGGGCTGGGCGGATGTGATAGATTTTACATGTATAGGTACCGATGAAGCCCTAAAAATAGAAAAATGGAGAGTATCGGAGAAGAGATGTTTTTCGCATCACAGCTGGATACTCTTCAATGTCAATCATAAGCCTGAAAACCCTCAGCCCTATAGAAATCCTAGAGCTACTAACTGGAGAAAGTTCAGAAAGATAGCAACAAAAAACTTTTGGTAGTAGCTAACTCAGATATTGTGAATAAGAATGAGTTAGAAAAGAGGGATGGTGCGTATCTGAATATAGCCTCGAATGTTAAATACCTAGGAGTGGTACTTGACCCAAAATTGAAATGGAAAGCTAATACCGAAGAAAGAGCCAAAAAGGCCTATGTAGCCCTGTATTCTTGTAAGAAAATGTTAGGTAAAAAATGGGGATTAAAGCCAGGAATGGCTTTATGGATGTACACAGCTATAGTACTCCCCATCCTTACCTACGGGTCACTAGTGTGGTAGCCAGCGCTGGAGAAGGAGTATATTCGAACCAAGCTTGGTAGAGTACAGAGGGGTGCATGTGTAAGTATTACGGGTGCGTTAAGGTCAACGCCAAGTAATGGATGTACTTCTATACCTTCTCCCGGCTGACCTTCATATTAAATCTCTAGCCTGTTGTAGTGCAATCAGACTTCGAGAGAATGGATACTGGCGTGCAAAACCCTATGGACACAGCAGTATTCTAAGCTCGATATATCATGATCTGCCAGATTCCACAGACTACATAATGCCAAGTTTGGAAATTACCAAGAACTTTAAAGTCAAGATTCCATCAAGAAGGGAATGGGAGACCCCTTGGGAGAAATTGACACCGCACTCTTCACTGATGGTTCAAAGATGGAGTGTGGTGTTGGTGCGGGTGTCTATTCAGAATCACTAAAAATAGAACATGCTTTCCGTCTGCCAGATAAAGCGAGTGTATTTCAAGTTGAAATGCTAGGAATCTTGAAAGCATGCCAAATACTAGGGAACAATTCTTCTCTGGGAGGAAGCATTGCATTAGTCACGGACAGCCAACCAGCAATTGCGGCTCTCAACTCTGCAATAATAACATCTAAGCTCGTCAGAAAATGCTTTGACGAGGTTAGGAATGTAAGTAATCAATTCAATGTTACATTACTGTGGGTTCCGGGACATAGGAACATCGCAGGAAATGAACATGCTGATGAGTTAGCAAGGAGCCTAAATACTTCACTGGCGAAACAGAGTGTTAAGAGAGATATCTTCCTCCACTTTTTGTTCCTAGCAAATAGAAGGTGGAACGAACTAGCCACATGTTGTACGGCCAGGAAAAAAAAAGAACCGAAAATCTATTTTTAAATCAAAAATTTGTTCACTAGTTAATTTCTTCATAGGTAACGGACAAAGAAAAACTGTTTCCAAATTTTCAGCAAAATCTAATAGCTCATGCGTGAACCATTCAATACAATCTACACCGCCGTAAAATTTATAAATTGATAACGTGGAGTCATATGAACATTTAATATAAAATCCTATACTATATGGTATATGATTTTGATAGTTATTACTATTATCATTTACCTGTTGAAGTAAACACTCTAAATCTGCATAAATGACGAATGGCGCCTTTTCCTTATTTCTATAATTCTTAAATTGTAGATGCTTTTGATTTTCAGTTGGTAAACGTATTTTGCAATTATTCATGTTTTTACAATCCACATGATGTCTCTCCAATTTTTCTTTACTAAAGAAATAGTGAAGACAGCGATCACAGAAATATTTTACACCATTGCGTTTAGATAATTGATTAGATAGCAATCTTGACAGATTTTTTATCCATACATAGTGATATTGAAGAGTTTGCTTATTATTACCATTATCATAATCATTATCCTTACCATCATAATAATATTCGTTTTGATACAATAGAAGATTTGCATGCTTATTTTTCTTGTTTTTACTCAAATATGTTGGTTGAACACTAAATTTCCCACTCTTTTTAATTAGAATGTATACATTTATTGAAACATCATTTTGTGATTCAAATCGTCGTATTTGACTAATCTTCATTGGAAATGTGATATTATTAAGGTTCAATACTGATGAATAATGTGGAGATTTTTAAACACGATGAGGATTGTCGCCAACTGGATAAAGAGCTGAAACTACAGCCCAAGCAAAGCATGCTGCATCATTATTTTTTACTTTGATACAGGCATGTTTTAGCTTTAACCAATATGGTAGTTCAATGTATGATGATCCTATCATTGGTGTATATTTATTTATATTGATAGCCAAATTGATTATTGATGATAGCGCCCAACCGCTATCTTTTTCTTGAAATTCATCAAGATCCTTCATTATGATTGATTTTATGTTCTCAATAAACCACTTGTTAAAGTTAGTATTATTATTTATTATACCATTTTTAGTATTCATGTATTTAAAATCATAGGTATCTTCATCACCTTTAGCGATTTTAAATTCACCATAAAAGACCGAATTTACTTTCAGAAAATTTTCTTTTTTAAGAACATTTTTAATATGCCTACTAAAGAGTTTCTCGCAATCATTTAAAAATGTATTGGGCTCCTTATGGTTTATATTTATAATGATTCCAGTTCTAATACATCCATTAAAAGCTGACTGAATATTTCGCCATACTAAATTTTTCTTCATTAATTTTGGTTTAATATTACCACCAGTTTTTATTTTTAAAGATAGCGGTTGGGCGCTATCATCAATAATCAATTTGGCTATCAATATAAATAAATATACACCAATGATAGGATCATCATACATTGAACTACCATATTGGTTAAAGCTAAAACATGCCTGTATCAACGTAAAAAATAATGATGCAGCATGCTTTGCTTGGGCTGTAGTTTCAGCTCTTTATCCAGTTGGCGACAATCCTCATCGTGTTTCAAAATATCCACATTATTCATCAGTATTGAACTTTAAAAATATCACATTTCCAATGAAGATTAGTCAAATACGACGATTTGAATCACAAAATGATGTTTCAATAAATGTATACATTCTAATTAAAAAGAGTGGGAAATTTAGTGTTCAACCAACATATTTGAGTAAAAACAAGAAAAATAAGCATGCAAATCTTCTATTGTATCAAAACGAATATTATTATGATGGTAAGGATAATGATTAAGATAATGGTAATAATAAGCAAACTCTTCAATATCACTATGTATGGATAAAAAATCTGTCAAGATTGCTATCTAATCAATTATCTAAACGCAATGGTGTAAAATATTTCTGTGATCGCTGTCTTCACTATTTCTTTAGTAAAGAAAAATTGGAGAGACATCATGTGGATTGTAAAAACATGAATAATTGCAAAATACGTTTACCAACTGAAAATCAAAAGCATCTACAATTTAAGAATTATAGAAATAAGGAAAAGGCGCCATTCGTCATTTATGCAGATTTAGAGTGTTTACTTCAACAGGTAAATGATAATAGTAATAACTATCAAAATCATATACCATATAGTATAGGATTTTATATTAAATGTTCATATGACTCCACGTTATCAATTTATAAATTTTACGGCGGTGTAGATTGTATTGAATGGTTCACGCATGAGCTATTAGATTTTGCTGAAAATTTGGAAACAGTTTTTCTTTGTCCGTTACCTATGAAGAAATTAACTAGTGAACAAATTTTTGATTTTGAAAACTTTACTACATGTCATATATGCCATAGAATATTTAATGGTAGTGAAAAAAAAGTTCGAGATCATTGTCATCTAACAGGCGAATATCGTGGTCCAGCTCATAATGACTGTAGTATTAATTTTCTGGATACACATACGGTTCCAATTATATTTCATAATTTAAGTGGATATGATTCTCATTTTATAATAAAAAATATAGCTTCTGATTTGAATGGTAGAGTTCATTTATTACCAATAAACAAAGAACGTTATATATCATTTACAAAAAATTTAGATGAATATCTTATTAAATTTCTTTTTATAGATTCATTCCGGTTTATGAACAGCAGCCTTGATGCCCTTTCTTCTTCCATAATTTCTTTTCCAATATTAAAATCAGAATTTTTAGAATTAGATGAGATTCAGTATAAATTACTAACACGTAAAGGTATATTTCCCTATGATTATATGGATGGTGAAAGTAAATTTTGTGAAACATCTCTACCAAAAATTGAGAATTTCTATAGTAAACTAAATGATGTGAATATTACAATGGAAGACTGTAACCATGCTATTACTGTGTGGGATAAGTTCAATATTAAAAATTTAGGGGAATATTTCGATTTATACTTAAAAACTGATATTCTTCTTTTAGCAGATGTTTTCCAACAGTTTCGTGCTAGTTGTATGGAAACATATAGTTTAGATCCCGCACATTATTACACTCTACCAGGATATACTTGGGATGCTATGCTCAAATATACTGCTATTACATTAGAATTATTTACCGATATAGATATGCTAATGTTTATAGAGCAGGGTATTCGAGGGGGTCTTAGTCAATGCACTAAACGTTATTCTAAAGCGAATAATAAGTATATGGAAGATCACAAAGCTGATGAGCAATCAAAATATTTAATGTATTATGATATGAATAACCAATATGGTTGGGCAATGTCGCAATATTTACCATTGGGGAGGTTCAAATGGTATGAAAACCATAATTTTAATATTATGCATATATCAGAGACATCGAATATTGGATATATATTAGAAGTGGATTTAGCATATCCACAAGAACTTCATAACATTCATAAAAATTTACCTTTTTGTCCAGAGCACTCTATACCACCAACAAACAATAACTCAATACACAACACAACAAACAACAATAACTTTTAACAATAAATCAAAGTATATTATTCATTATCGCAATTTACAACAAGCTAAAAATGGTGTAAAACTCACAAAAGTACAAAGAATATTACAGTTTAACCAAACACCGTGGTTAAAACCATATATTGATTTAAACACAAAATTGAGAGCTGAAGCAAAAAATGAATTTGAAAAAAATTTATTTAAATTGATGAATAATGCAGTTTTTGGTAAGACTATGGAGCATGTTCGTAAACATTCCATAGTTAAATTATTAGCAAAATGGTTGGGACGTTATGGTGCCGAAGCTCTCATATCAAACCCCAACTTTAAAGCGGTTAGCATTTTTAATGAAAACCTTGTAGCAATTGAATTAAATAAATCGGAAATTTTCTTTAATAAACCGATTTATGTTGGTATGTGTATTTTAGATTTAGCTAAAACAACCATATATGATTTCCACTATAACTATATGAAACCTAAATTTGATGCCAATTGTACCATTTGTTATACAGATACAGATTCATTAATTTATGAAATAATTTATCCTGATATATATGAAATTATTAAAACAGATTGCTACACCCATTTTGATACTAGCGATTATCCTCCTAATAATCCATATAACATTCCACATGTTAATAAAAAAGTATTAGGTCTTATGAAGGATGAGAACAATGGGATGATCATGAGCGAATTTGCAGGTTTAAGATCAAAAATGTATGCTATTCGATTAGAAGGTGGAATTCAATCAAAAAAGTCTAAAGGTATATAAAGAAATATAGTCACAAATAAGATAGAATTTGAGGATTATATAACATGTTTAGATACTAATATTGAAAAAATTTTATCACAAAATTTAATATCCTCGAAAAAACATAATGTTACTTCAATATAATGATAAGCGATATTTAATAAAAAATTCTTATGAAACATTACCGTGGGGTCATTATAAAATTGTTGATTGAAAATACTTTACACACAATGTAATTTAATTTTGTTTACTTTTATTTAAATATGATATTTGAATAATTATTGTGAATACCGAATGCTCTAGCTATTTCATTTTTAAAAATTTTTAGTTGTAACTATTGAATATGTTAATAGACTTAGTTCTAAGTTTGAAATGAAATAAATAAATAAATATGTAGCTATATAAAATAAAATAAAAAATATGTAATAATTAAAAGTAAAAAATAAAAAACAATGTTTTATTATGAAATGATTCAAAAAATAAATTTCCCTTGTACCCATAGTACTATTATAGTAAAATTGTATGTTGCCAATAGCCACTGCTGCTACAATAGCCACTTACTTTAATTGATTTTGTATCACTATTAAATTAATTCATACTTAACTAGTTGCAAAACTGAGAGATAATAACGGTAATTCATTGAATGAATCAAAAACTATAGTAAAGGAAGAATCAATTTTAATTTTACTACATAGCCCTCATAGCCCACAAACATTTATTACATAATACATATCCATTTTATGATTGAAATTTAATATACCTATATAGAAAAAATTCATCATTATCTAAACATACATATAATATAATAAATACATCATTTGCCGATATTTTTCTAAGTTCTATCCTATATTTAGAATTTTGTTTTGCTGTTTTAATTGTGTGTGTGTATGTGTGTGTGTGTGTGATTGTTTCAACACAATATAAATTTTAGGTGAAGTGCTTATCTGTAAAAAGGATGATTTTGAAATAGAAAAATTCAAAAATTGCTGATTTAGTTTTTAAAAATAATAATTAGAGAAAAAACAAAAAATATTAAAATAATAAGAATTGAGTTGTGTAATAAAAAAATACGGTAAAATGTATATAATATAATGTGAACCTTACTACATTGATTATGGAACTTGGAAAATATCGGCAAATGATATATTTATTACATTGTAGATCATGATGAATTTCTTCTATATATGTATACAAAATGTCAATTTTAAAATAGATAATGTGGGCTATGTAGTAAGTTTACTACGTGGCTCACATTATATCATATATATTTTAACGTCAGCAAAACATAAATTTCACATATTTAATCAAACAAAAAAAAAAAAAAACGAAAAAAGGAAAATTAAGTTTTATCGTTAGTAAAATTTCAATATCGTTTAAAGTTTCAGAATCAATGCAGTAAGTTTACTACACAATATTTATTTTGTATGATGCAATACTTACTTTTACAAAATATTGAAAGATTTACAAATGGGTTATTTCATAAGAAAAAGCTATCGATAAAAAATTTAATGTTGATAAGAATGTGTACTAACAAATAAATATTATTTCAAATTAATGCACACACATACACACAACCAATCAGTGCTAGTGGTAGTGTAGTTGTACCATACAACTTATATGTTCTTCTTCCTAATCAACTATCATAAGCTACGATGGCAACACTAGAAAACTCATTTTTTGTCTCCATATAAAGTTTGTATGAAAAAGTGTTCCAGAACTCTCATAGCTACACTACTAACTTTAAAACAAGATTTGCATTTTCTAATTTCTTCACAGATGCTTCTATTTTTTGAACTGGAAGGCTTATGGCTTTCAAAACATGTTTGACCACGAAATGTTCGATTACACTGCATACATAAAATATTTTTAACATTAAGTGAACAAGCTGGTGAGTTTTGACAGCTAGGGCAACTTTGCGAACATCTATGTTCATTCTTCTTAGAATACGAATATTAGAATAATATAGAGAATTTCTTAGAATAGAATAGAATATGACATTCTTCACAATAAAATGCTGTGCAAAAAACAGCTGTTAGTGAGGTTATTACATTGTAATGATTATTATGATATAACAAGTTAATTTTTTTCCCATTATTCAATCCTTCAAATATTATTTCTGCACCCCTTGTTCCATATTTATATACAACAATCTTGTGTTTGTGTAAAAATTTTTGAAATTGATTCAATTCACGAATTCCGCAACCTTCAGATGGAATTGTTATTTTTGATTTTTCTAATAATTTTAAAGCTGTTAAAGTTTGAAATTTGCCTATATTTTATCGAATTTTTTCATAATCATTAAATTTTTCAATTTTACCTATTGAAACAACAAGTGCACGCGGTAAACATAAATTATCGCTATTTTTTATTGCTATTATTCCTCTCCTTTTTAAGCATTCCTCATCAAAATTTGAATATTTATTACTTCTACCTCTACCAACGGGTAATTTAACATGGGTAACTGTTAAACAAAAAGTGTCTGTACTTAAACCTGTAGACGTAAACTAAAAATAGTTTATAATAAATGAAGCCAAAAATGTATTATAAATAACTACCTTCAGAATTACTTTGGAAAACATAGAAATTACATCCCAAACGTCGCTAAATTTTAGTTCATGAGCGGATCCAAAACTGAGATACGCAGGACCTTGATGTTCAAGGCTCTCTCCACAAAATGTTAACCCAATCTTATCCCTGGAATTCACATATTTCACAGCAATGTTGATTATTTGATGTATAGCATCCTTAATCCAGCTAATTGGTTCTCTATTGTCAGGTACGGATTTAATTACAAATTTTATTTTGTGCCCGTTCATATTAAACCGTTTAACAAATGTCGAATTTTCACTTTCGATTATATAAGGTGTTATAGTTTCGGTAAGAAACTTTTGCAAAATAATTTTTTTCGACATATTCTTTATACGAATTTTAGATGTTAAATGCTTGAATAACAGAATAATATTAAATTTTTAATACAGATTCACTCTGTTAAATGAACAATTTCATTGTAATCAGAGGTCGCTTTAAAAAATTATAGTTGTTTAACTAGAATCCCATCTCAATCCTATCTTAAAATAGAAAGAATTGAAAAACAAAAAGCAATCTAAATTTATGTTCAATACATTTTAATTAGTATAAATACATCGGGATTTTATACAAAAAATATCAGTTTAATTTCAAACAAGCAAGATATGGCACAGGAATATTTAAACTTCTTCATGACTTTAGAAGAGGCTGCAACTGCTACAACTGGTACTACTAGTACAGCTGTGCGTTTTCCTGCGAAAAGGAGAAAAGCGAAAAATGAAGATGACGCTTCTACTCATCTTCATCAACAACAACAACAACAACAACTACATCAATAGCATCATCATTAACAACAACAGCAACAACCGCAACAACAGCAACATCAACAGCAACAACAGCAACTACAGCAACAACAAGATTATCAGAGTAAGGAAATATCAAATCCCATCAGAAAAAGGAAACTGGTGGAATTAATTTAAAAAAAAAAAAATTTTTAAATTTTTAAAAGTTAAAGATATGGAGCCAAGTAGGCTCTATAAAATAAATAAAATTAAAAAGTTAAACACCGTTTAAGGTAGAAAATGGGTATTCGAGACCCTAAATAATATTATATTTATACCGCATCAAAAAGTTGGGGTATTTGAAGATAATGATTTCCGTGAGGAAATCGAAAAAAATAAATATTTCCTCATAAATGAGGAAAGCCAATTAAATTTAAAAGAAGAACGTGGTGATTTTGAATTCGCCACAAATCAGTAATAGTTTTAGCCTAATTTTATATAAAAAAATTAATTTAATAAAAAAAATTTTATTTCAAAGAAATTTTCTACTGTTTTAATTTTATTTTCATTTTTCAGATGTTAAGATTTTATTTCATTTTTCAGATGTTAAGATTTTTTTTATTTTTCAGATGTTTTCAACTTTTATTTTCAGGTGCTTATTAGAGTTTTATTTTACAGATATTAAACAATATTTGTTGAATTTATCCAAGTATTATGTGTGTCATCAAAACCTAGCCATTTAACAAAAACTCTATTGCCTTGCTTTTTCAGAATTTTTTCTACAAGATAAGTATTTGGGTATTTTACAGGTGTAAGCTCAGCTTGATAAAAACCCCCAGAAATTAGCGTATCAGTATAGTCCGATAATTGATATGTAACAGGATAAGTATTATTGATTTTATCAATCTTAAATACTTCAGTTGACCAATTCGGTTGATAACCTTTTTCGAAATGACCTTTATATTTACTTATTCTTACAAAATTTCCAGTTTTATATTTACTTTTTTGAAAAATTTTAGGCAGTATATACATTCCGCAGTATATTTTTTTCGTTTCGTTTTTCTTTGTAATTTTTTCAGGAGGAAGTTTTGTTGTGCTATGTTTTGTTGAATTATATTCTTTTATTAATGATTGTATAATAGGTAACCATTTATAACTCCCGTTTAAACTAAATTTTTTCCACATAGAATTTTTCAATGTACGGTTAAATCGTTCAACAATTGATGCTTTTAATTCGCTAAATGTGTAATAATGATTGATTGATTTTTCTTTCATATAATTTTGAAATTGTAAATTAAAAAATTCCTTGCCTTGATCAGAGTGAATATTTTTTGGTATAACTTTAGCTCTAATAATAATTGTTTTTAAGGCATATAAAACATTTTCAGCATTTTTTGTTTTCACAGGTTCAGCATAGGCATATTTGTAAAAACTATCAATGACCGTCAGCATATATTTATAACCATTATTAAATTTTTGCATAAGGTATCATTTCGACTAAATCGATTTGCCCTTTACTCATTCATTTAGACCTTTCTGTTTAAATTTACTTTTATACTTTTCTACATGAGTATATAACTCAACTTTTATTTTCAAATTTAACTCATTTCCATTCTGACTGCTCAACAACTCACTGAAATGCTGCCTGATTCCACATCATTTCCATTTAAAGAAACTGTAGATGATGTAAATACACAAGGTCAAATACAAGAAAATGAAATTACGTCCACCATGGACGACGAAGATTTAGCAGAAACTGAGGAATTTATACCACCGTTCCAGATAGTTGAATTAGAAGACGAAGAAGAAGAAGTGAAAGAAGAAATTGAGGAAGATGAGGAAGCAGTTCCATTTAATGAAATTTGGGACATAAATAATCAGCAGGGAGATCTTGATTATTTCAATGATTTAATAATCCTAAATAATTTTAATTAAATAATCATAAAAAAAACCGTTTCTAAAATAATAAAGGTGTACAGAAAAATATTTGTCTATCCAAAACATATAAATAAAAAATAAAAATTTTTATATTATTTGTTGTGATTTATTTTGTTTGTTTTATGTAGTATATTACAGATTTGTTCCTTTAAAATTACAGGAATTTCAAAAAATAACCTTGAATAATTACATTGTACATTAAAACGTTGTATTGGTACATAAATTTCTCTTTCGAACCTAAATACTTGTTGTACGACACATAAATTTAGATATTCCCGAACATAGTCTTTTACATTTAACTCAGCAGATTTATAATAGGTCATCACTGCGTGAAGAAAATCGTTTAAATTGTAAAACTGCTCTGCTTCTTCTTTGTTAATACTTATACTTTGCCTGTTCGCTGATTTAAGCTCAGGATGAAAGTTCTGTTTTATATCTTTTATTATCAGCTTATCGAGTTTTTTTGTTAAATTAGTAATAAAATTTATTCCATTCATGATATTTTAAGACAATTGACTTTTTACCAATACGGTGAATTATACTTGAGGCTTCAAATGACTCGCAGTCAAATCCAACAGCAATTTTTAATGTATGACTCTTATTGAGAAAATATGTGTAACTTAGCAATAAATTTGTGTTCTGACCTGGTGCTTCCATTCCTTTAATTTTACTAAAACCTGTTTATATTGTTTTTATTATTTATACGTTTTAGGAACACAAATTTGTAATGAGTTATATTTTCTAAATACATTTTGGAAGGTATTTAAAATATACTTATTGTTTTCTAGTTGATTTCCTTTATTAAATTTTTTTTAAAAAGCATTCATACTATAACCGCAACATCTATACCACGTATAAACACAACAATATTGCCCACAGACATCTGAATAATTACTTTGTAACTGTTTCTTATTAAAGATTATACATTGGTTTTTTAAGTAACTTAAAAATTCTAATTTATCTGGTTTTCTACCAAAGGAATCAAAATATTCAACACAGACATTCTTTGGCTTAAAAATAGCTAACCAATGTGTTCCCGGATCTTTTGATTTATCAGTGTTTACAATTAAAAAAGTTTGTTTTTCAATTACTCTGGGGAGTTGATCCAGAACAAAAACTACTTTAAAAAATTTACGTGTGTGTTTGTTACATCTTAATACGTCACTTATCTCTAGGGTATTCATCAATCAAATTGATTCAAGTCATTTACTTTAGTTGTTTCTTTAACATAATTTGATAAAAACTCTTTTTTGATTTTTTTATTTGTTATAATAACATCAAATTTTTCTAGTATTTGACAGAGCTCTTTATTTATTTTATCGTTGTACACATTGCACTTGTGGCAACATCAGATAATGCATTAATACCAGTAGGTATAGGAGCACTTTGGCATGGGAAAAAATAAGCCCATATCGCACGACCTAGTTTTTAATATACCATATCGCACGCCCACGCAAATTAACCTATATTTGAATGACCTTAAGTTTTAGAGAAACCGGCCGTGTTGTGACCTGGATTCTGTTAGAAATTGGGGTAAAACAAGTCTTTTAGAGCTCTTTGATTGTATATTATAATAGATCAACATGAAAATAGTTAGCAAAACTATTATATGTAAATATTAAAGCACGTGTTATTTAATATTGGTGAACTAGTTTTACAGTGTATCTTTAAGGAATGCGTGTTTTTTTTTGTGTTGGTTTACTATAGGAAGAAATACAAAATAACAATTAGCATCTTCGTTTTTTTTACCAGAATAAGAAAAGTTGAATGCAAATAGATTGGTATAGTATAGTATAGTAAGAACGTAGAATATATATCTACATATATATGTTGCATATAAAAAGGTTAAAAAGAAATTTAAAATAGAAATTAGCGTCCAAAGGTACCTTTTCTTTTTTTCGTTTGATTAAATCTGGTTTTGTTTACAATATTTGTATATTATTTAAAAGATACAAAAAAAGGTAAAAGAATAAATTGAATTATCAAGATAAATTTATTAAGAATATATTGCATTCTTAAATTTCTGAATACCTGGTATAGGATGGCTTGTATGTTATGAAATTAGAAGGTCAAAACAAAAAGGAAAATCAAAAGGGTATTAATTTCTATGTAGAAAATTCTAAAATAGAAACTATGTAATCAGAAGATTTAAATTGAAATTTGTAATTATGTCATACAGATGGTAGACAAATTACGTTTTCGTTATGTATTAAGTTGAGTATGCTTATTTTTTCTAATTTTCATTTTAAAAATTAATTTCTCGTTTTACTTTTTTTCGTTCTAATTAGGTGATACGAAATATAATAGTACATTGCCTACTTATATTGAATCATCTATTCTAATTTTTTTTTTTTTGTGTTGGTTAACTAGTTTTACTATAGGAAGAAATACAAAATAACAATTAGCATCTTCGTTTTTTTTTTTTTTTTTGCAGAATGTCTCCTTTAGATTACTATGTAGTATTTTAAAAAGGTAGAAAAAGAAAGAGGCAAGAAAAGTTGAATGCAAATAGATTGGTAGAGTATAGAAAAAACGTAGAATATATATCTACATATATATATTGCATATAAAAAGGTTAAAAAGAAATTCAAACTTTATTAACTTTAATGTACAAAATATAAAGTGCATTTTATTTTTAGAGTATTACAAAAATCTCTTTATACCCGTACGATAGGATCGGGTATAATAAAATTACTCCTCCGTTTGTAACACCTCGAAATAAGCGAGCTAGATATACCTTCAAAGGTATGGATCGGATCAGAAAAAAATTCTAAGATTTCTGAGCCATGTCCGTCCGTCCGTCCGTCCGTCAGCACGCTAACTCAAAAACTAAGAAAGCTAGAATCTTGAAATTTACACAAAATTTTTTGGGAGTAATTTGTAGGTTCCCTATTTTTTTTGGTTGAGTTTGGACCAAGCCTTAGGGTAGCTCTCGAACACCTAACTTTTAGATCCCCACATTTTTTTTGCAATAGAGCTACGCAATTCTAGCCGCTGATAGATCTCACAAAAATATTAATTTTATTTTTAATAACTTTTTTTTGTAGCCCCACCCGTTACGGAGCTACAGCTCCCCAAAGGTTCAAAAAAGCTCTATATTTAAATTGTTATAGCACAAGTTTTGTAAGGTATATGTTCATTTTGAAAACGCCAAACGATTACTACTTTTATTAGCTTTAAAACTATATATACAATATATATATATTTGTGGCATACGGTGTCTTAATTTACCGTTATGCGAAACTAAAATTTTGCAAAATCCTTTAACCCTTCTATCTTCTAAACGGTTTAAGTTGGAAACTTGAAATTTTGACAGAAGTTAGATCTTTGAAAATAAGTATGAGTCATTTCAGAAATTTTTTTTGTATCACCCCCCGTTTAGGAGCTGTAAGGGGTCAAAAACTGAAAATTTTCTATTTTTAAACACCTGTAACTTGAACACCTGTTAGAATTTTTTTAAAGTAATACATAAAAATTAAAGCTTCAACATTATATTCTTATTTTTGTTAACAACTTTTTTTAATAATATAGGGTTACTTTATAATTGACGAAAGTGTTACTTGATTTTTTCAAATTTTCTAACAAAATTCTTCAACAAATTTTTTGCATTTTGTTTTACTCGATAATTTGAAATTGTTGAGGATATAATGCGTAGTACATAAAAATGTAAATAAATATACAACATAACGGTTGCTTGAAGAATTTTTATTTATATGATATTAATATATATACATACTTATATAATATCATGTTTATTTACATATCGCATACGTCACTAGTGAATGAGTGATAAGAGTATAGATGTATATTATATAGCGCCGTATTTACATACATATATGTATTTTATTGTACTTATAAGAAATTATTCTGTCAATGGAATATTTAAATATAATATAATATAATATTTAAAATTATATTTACTATTTTATACTAAGTAAATTTAATATACATTTACCTCTTAGTATTAAATGGTACTATAGAATATTTGAAAAAGTTTTGGATTGATAATCGTTATGTGAAAGGTTAGAATCTGCTTTCGAAGAATGTACATATCACCATATAGTTTGAATATATGTACAACCCATAGTTCTAGAAATTATAAAATTCACCCAAATTATTTTAAAATACTAAAATATTAAAAAAATAATATTGTGAGCAGAGTGACAGGCTGTTAACATACTAACGGTTCGTACGGGTATCTAAGAGTTGACAAAGGCAACTGTATTCTTCCTCGTTTTAAATATGTTTTTACGATGACTACTACTTAAAATTGTAGATATGATGGGTCCAATGATCTTTATTCGCCTTTGAAATCTCATTCTATCATTTGTTGAATCTCATTGCATATTGTTGCCAATGATTTTTCCGAGAAGAATTGTAAGCAAAGCTCCATACATACATAACTTTAATTTGTAAAGTTGAATTAAATCGTACTTTTCTAGTTGGATTATTTAATTCCATTTGATCTATATATTTATGTTACAAATAAAAATTTTTTTTTTGTTTTTTGTTTTTTATTTTAACACGTTTTCTTTAAGTAAGTACATATAGATATTAAAACTATTTTTAATTGCACATCTTAAACTTGAACTTACATTATGTGTTGGAATAGGACACATAGATTTAAAATGTTCAATTTTTAACAATGATGACATTGTATTGGTTAAATCATTTATTTTAGTACTATCTATGTATTTTTCAAGAAAAAATTTTTTCTACTTTCCTTTAACGTAAATTATATCAGCTGATTGTAAATAGTACTTAAGTATATCCCTCAAACATAAGTATTCTACTGTACCACTATTCCATTTTAATCCATTTATTTTATTTTCAGAATATTGAATATTGTATTTTGTTTCATGATTAAGTTCTTCTTCGGGGTAAGCCGCTTTAAAATGATATACAATTGGAATCAAACTCCCCTTTTTAAGAATAGCCAATTCCTTTATAAAATATTGCTTTTGATTTCCTTGTACAAATTGTAAGTCAACAATGAAAATTTGTTGGTTATCCATTATGAGTGTTGATGAATGAATAACCTTTTGAATGAATGAAGCAGGACTTTATATTCTCTTTCTGAGTGAACATTTTGGTATAAATATAGGTTTGCTATCATGAATAATTAATTATTTAATTATGTTTTTTCACCCATTTACAATGATGGTGGCTGGGCCAATTTGTTGTGGAAAAACTACTTTTATTCATAACCTAATAAAATTAAAAAATAAAATCATACATCCGCAAATCAATAAAATTATTTGGTGTAACCCAGATAAAAATGCAGTAC
This sequence comes from Poecilobothrus nobilitatus, assembly GCA_947095535.1. NCBI lineage: Eukaryota > Metazoa > Arthropoda > Insecta > Diptera > Dolichopodidae > Poecilobothrus > Poecilobothrus nobilitatus. The sequence continues at coordinate 141,462,725 of OX352772.1, read as the reverse complement.
CGAATGATATAACAGATCTTGAGTATAGCAACATTATTCCTGATTTTAGTGATAATAGAAACTCTGTATTAATTGTGATAGATGATATGATGTTAAATTCTTATGATAGACATGTCTGCGAACTATTTACTAGAGGATCGCATCATAAAAATTTATCGGTAATATTTGTAACCCAAAATATATTTCATCAAGAGAAATTTTCCAGAGATATTTCACTGAATTGCAAATACTTAATTCTTTTTAAGAATCCTAGAGATAAATCACAGATATTACCATTAGCCCGTCAAATATATCCGAATCAGGTCAAGGAATTTGAGAAAGTATATAATGAAGTGACATCTAAGCCATATGGTTATATATTAATAGATCTTACTCAAGAAGTTAATGATTTATTTAGATTGAGAAGAGACATTTTCGAGCAAGATTTATGTTATTGTACAACAAATCAGTTCGAACAATATGCAAAAGAATATGAAACGATTGAAAATCAACCGACATATATTGCACCTGTTAAAAAATTCTAAACCGAAATTCCAAAGAGTTATTATAAAACATTGTGAACCAGATGTAATTAAAACAATTTGTGAAATATCGTTAAATATTTTAAATGGTAACTGTAAGTTGAATAAAAAACCAAAAAATCAATTAAAAAGATATAAAAGGGAGTTTAGATCATTCATTTGTTATAAAAAATCAATAAATAATAAACGAAAAATTATTGTTCAAAAAGGAAGATTTTTACCTACTCTTCTTTGTGCAGTTCTTTCAGGGTTGATTGGAAATCTTATAAAATGAATAATTCATCATTTAATAAAATGATAATTCCCAAACCGGAAATATATGAAAAACTTAAACAAAATCCTAATCTTGAAATTAACCAGTTGGATAAAAATATGAAAAAAATTATGTTAAATAAGCATTTGACTGATATCCAGAAATGATATTTTTTACGGCAAAACTTGTTTAAAAAACAAAATCAGAGCAGAACTCTTCCACAAAACAGAGAAAAAGGAAAAACGATACTAATGGAATCAAAAAGTACTCAAACACGTGTAAAACCATTACTTAAAGATGCAAAGGTACAAACAGATTCTGTTAAATATAGAGACATTAAAATGCAATTCCATGAGGAAGAAATATATGAGGATACCCCTGATAATGTGTTTGAAGACGAAGAAAATGAAGAAAATGTTTTATCAAAAGCAATGTCTGCTGCAACAGCGGGGGAACGGTTAAGAAAACGAAAATCAATTAGGAGTAAAAATGTTCAAATATTTGAAACAGATACTGGTGATATAATAACAGTTCCATTAGATAGTCAAAGTCCACCAACGAAAAAGGAAAAAACTATAAATAGATCTCCAAAACGTTTATTGCGATCAGTGAAAGCAGGTGATACTCAAACACAACTTAATTTTTCAATTCATAAAAATAAATCTACAAGTTCATGGACAACGTACAAGTAAATGATGAATTTTACGTCACATTACTCAGTGATTCATCTATGAATTTTTACCCCGAAAACACATTATCAACTTTTACGAATAAAATGGATAAATATATGATCGATTCTAATTGGAAAGTTGGTGTATCTGGAATATATGCTAATGATTTTATTCCAAATGTCTATGGTGAGGAATGGGAAAAAAGTACTCAAATATATATCACTGGTATGCAGACAAACCGTATTGGTGTTGGGACTACTTATATACCATATAGTAACTATCAAATGATATGCAATTGGAAGGTTCTGTTACTTCCTACTTTAATTCAAAATATTCGACCATTATTAGGATTTTCAAGAAAAGAAGTTTTACGTCAACTAATTTGGGGTATTTTTAACTTTATAAATGATGATACAAACTACGTAATACCAAACAAAGCTAAGGAGTTTCCAAAAACTTTAATATACACTACTATCTGTTTAAGTAAGCAAAAAGTTAACATCAAATTAAGAACAAATTTCACTTACAGCTTAAATGGACTTTTAAAAACATGTTTTGATCAAGCTTTCGTAAAATTAACTGACCCTAAAAAATATAAACCTCGTGTAATTGAAGTTTTTAAATTGTTTATTGATAGCAAGAATTTAATTCCTGTAGAGAGACCAGATATGTTTTTTATATACACTGATATTATTGGACCACAAAATATAGGTGGTAAAAATGTAAGATGTTTAAGAACTGTTAATACAGAAAATGCTTTTACTAACACAGTAAAAGAATTTAACATAATTCAATATTGTAATGTTGAAAATTCATTTGATAGTATTCCAATGCTCTTATGTGATAAATATGGTTATAAAATAAATTTTAGTGATAGTAGTATTCCTACAAAAATTGTATTACATTTTAAAAAAGTATAAATAAATGTCAGTTTGTAAATTTTAATATTAATTTTATTTTAAACGTAATGGAAAAAGTGTATTACAGATATTATTTAGTACAATCCGGAAGAGATCTTGATGACATTGGGCCTTTATTGCATTCTACCATACCTTACCAAAGAGGTCGCGGATTAGGAAGTTTTTTTGGAGGTCTTTTTAAGTATTTGAAACCTATATTTGCTTCACGTGCTAATATATTTAAAAAAGAGGTCATTAACTCTGGTATTAGCGCTTTATCTGATATTGCATCAGGGGCAAATGTAAAGGAAGTTGTTCAAGATAGAAGTAAAGAAATTATGAAAAATGTAAGACGCGGAGCTGTTAGGAAGCTTACTGAAATGTATGGATCTGGTAAAAGAAAAAGGAAAACTATAAAAAGACTTAACATTAGCAATTCAAATTATTCTATGTCAAAACGGCGTAAAGTTAATAAGAAAAAGAAACTAAAAGATATTTTTAACTAATCATGGTGGAATGTATGAAATCTGAATTAGATATTTTTAAAACTCAACCTATTCAATCCAGTATTTTACGATCTGAGGAGATTTCTTACAATTGGATTGGATTGCTTCCCTAGACAATCCGTCAACAATCGAATTTCTATCATTAGGTCATGGTGATACATATAGAGATTTATCTTCTGTATATTTACGATTAAAAGTACAAATTTTAAAAAAAAATGGAACTCATTGGAATAATGATAAAGGAACTGATGGAAGACTAATAGCATAACCAAGTGTTGTTAATAATCTTCTTCACTCTCTAATAAAACAGTGTAATGTACAGTTAAATGGTAAAAATATAACCCCCTCAGACGGTAATTACCACTACAGAGCTTACATTGAATCATTATTAAATTATGGTACAGATGCAGCAACAACACATTTGGAATGTGCCGGTTGGAATCTGGATAAACCAAATATAGCAAAATTTGACAATGTTAGTTCAAAGGAGCGCCAAAAAGCTTACCAAAATAGCAATGTTGTAGAGCTTATGAGCAAATTACATGTAGATATGTTCAATAAGTCAACTCTTCTGATAAATAATGTTGATGTTAGAATAGTTTTAACATTAGAAAAACCAGATTTTTTCTTTTTCGGAGATGATTCTGATGAATCTCAATTAAAAATTGTAGAAGCAACATTGTTTATGAGACATGCAACTATTAATCCTAGTGTATTATTAGCACATAATGCTGTTATTGAGAAGTCGAACGCCAAATATAATTATAAACGGGTAGAAGTAAAAAGTTTTACGATTCCTTCTAATAGTACAACTATTTCGCTTGATAATGTATTTATTGGTCAGTTACCAAACACGATATTATTTTGTATGACAGAGAATGCCGGTTACTCTGGAAAAAGATCAAAAAATCCATTTAATTTTATACACTTTGATATTTCTCAATTCATGTTATATGTAAATGGAGTAAAAATACCTAATACAATAATTGAAACCAGTTTTACAGAAGAAAATAATTGTTATACACGTGCATATCATACGCTATTTTCTGGTACAGGCATGTATCATAATGATAAAGGTCATCAGATAACAAAATCTATGTTTAGTAATGGATTCTTTATATTAGCTTTTGATTTAACTCCAGATGCATCAGGAAATGAAGTGTGTCATGGATTACTTAATCAAGGCACTGTCCGAATTGAAGCAAGGCTATCAAAACCGCTTCCATCAACTCTATCTGCTATAGTTTATGAAGAATTTGATGCAAGTTTACAAATTGATAAAAATCGAAATGTGTTCACAAATCTATAAATAGATTACTTAAGACTTGAATTTGAGTATTTGTTAAGATGTCCTTAACCTGTGCACTTGTAGATGTAACATTTTGTTGTGATGATAAAAACAACTTATTCGCGAAAGATATTTGCTTACTTGAAATTAAAGAACCTTGTAAAAAATTAATAAAAGAGTTTACATACAAATTTCTAACAAAAGAACTAAATTATCATCTTGAAAATTATACTTTTGGAACTGTTCACAATAATAAAATAAATAACGATCTAGACAGATATTGGAGAAATTTGATATTATTATAAGAAATGAAAAAATAAAAAAAGATTTCTTAATAAATTACACTAACGAAATAAGTAAAGTGTATGATTTAAGTTAATTTGATTCATGAATACTTTAGAATTAACTAATATATTAAGATGTAACAAATACACAAACAAATTTTTGAAAGGAGTTTTTGCTTTGGATAAATTACCTAATATAGTTGAAAGGCCAACATTCATGATTGTAAACACTGATAAAGCCAAAGATCCTGGAACACATTGGTTAGTTATTTTTATTCCAAAAGATGGTTGTATAGAATATTTTGATTCTTACGGTGGCACACCAGATAAACCAGAAATTCTTAATTATTTAAAAAACCAATGCATAATATATAATGATAGGCAATTACAAAGTAACTTTTCAGATGTATGTGGACAATATTGTTGTGTTTACGCTTGGTGTAAGTGTAATAATATAAGTATGAATAAATTTTTAACACAATTTAGTAGTGTTAGTTATATCCATAATGATAATCTAATTTTAAAACTTTATAACAGCATATTTGGGAAAAAGCATATTCAGAGCTGTGTTTCTAAACAAAAAATATAAATATATATATCTAAAATATTGCGGTTTTTTAACTCACTTTAAAACAACTGTGAGAGGAATAGTATCATATACAATATGTTATTGGCCTATACCTACTTTTCTAACGAAGCACATACGGTAAAAATTGTTGTTGGTTTTCATACAGAATTAATAGAAGCAACAATTTCATTACACCGCGTTGGGAAAAAATTAATGTTTATTAATTATGAAGATTGGTTGGAATTTTATCAGCAATATCATCTACATCCTAAAAATAAAGTTTCCTGCTTACAATTTGGTATAAAAGCTGGAAAACCACGGTCATTTGTACTAAAAGATGAGGAAATTGATAAATTTCGTAATCTATTTAATTTTATCCACTTAGTAATGGTTTACAACAAAAATGCTGAAGGATGTGTAAAAGAATATGTAAGAAAATATATTAGAACGTGTGTGGAAAACCAGCAAACTATATTAAAAGATGAAATATACATTCCATTAAACCGGTTTAATGTTCAATGTAATTATTCTAGATTATTTTTTGAGATTCCATTTTTATTAAAAGAGTATCTATTAAATATTTAAATATAAATCAAGAGAATAAAATGTTAGAATAAGATTAAACTGTATAATAAATTTATAATAAAAAATTTTAAATAAACTTTATTTACTTTTGTTTTTACAATTACAATAAAATATGGCAATAGCAAAAACAACACAATAAATAAACAAAAATGTAAAAAATAATATTAAACATCTACAATAATACGGATATAATGTGGTTGGTTGCAAATTCTCTTTATCATTGTCCAAAGATTCAGAAACTTGCCCTCTTTCTACAAAATTACTCCATTTGAAATGTTAAAATGTTGAATAACCAGACTTTTTGAGAAAATAAAATAATATGTAAAAAAAATATTTTTTAAAATATGCTTTTATCGAAACCAAATTCGCCCCCTAAAAAGTAGAAAATAAAATTGATTGCAAAACTTTAGCTTTTTTGACTGTTATAATATAAAAGTGAATTGCTAGTACAAGCATTTTGGACTGTTATAATATAAAAGTAAATTGCTGGAATAAGGTTAAATAAAAACCTAGGAAATTTGAGGTTCGTGTTTCTTTTTTATTCCACATACATATACATACATACATATTTACATACATATTTACAATACGTAGTTTTAATTTTTTGTGTTGACAAAATTTTGTTTGTAAATCATAATGCGTAATGCGCAAAAGCATAATTTTGAAATGCTCTTTACTTTTTATATTCTTTTCTATGTACAAAAATAATATTATGTATGTATGTAGTTTGAATTTGGTAATTGGAATTATTTTGAATAAAATTTTATTTGTATATCTATATACACAATATACATAATAAATGTTCCTAAATAAAACACATAAAACATTAATTTTTAACGACATGCATATTCAATATGCAATAAAGAATGTTAACAACAAATATTCTGATTTAAATCCTAAATAAATGTTTTAAAACAAAATAATTTAGCAACATAAAAATATTTTACCTATATATTTTGTGTTTTGCTAAATCCTAATACAAAACAAATGTACACATCAAGATTGATTGAACTAAATTATTATAGGAGGAAAGATCAAATAATATGTGCATATTATACATAAAATTTTATTAAAAAAATGTTGATGAATACAGTTAACAAAAAAAAAAATAAATGTACGTACACGAATTGGATTCGAGCCAAATCACTTTTACTTTCAAAACCTGTACACTCTCCTCTGCACTATACAACACTTAAATATTTAATGAACATATTACGAACATAAAATCTTAATTTTTAACCATGTATATTCAATATGCATTAAAGAATGTTGACAGCAAATATTTTGATTTAAATACTAAACAAATGTTGTAAACAAAATAACTTAGCAACATACATAAAAATATTGTATGTATGGATTGTGTTTTGCTAATTATGCTAATACAAAACACCAGAAAAGATCTAAAATATAATGTGTATGTTTGTATGCATGAATAAGAGATAAAAATGTAAGTTTTAAATTGATATATACAAAAATGTATACATATTTTATTCAAAAAATGTTGATGAATAGATAGATAAAAAAAAAAAAATGTTGTATGTGAACTGGATTCGAACAACATGATCCCCACTTTTGAAACCTGTACACTATCCTCTGCACCATACACACTTACAAATGTTGCTAACAGATTACGAATATAATAAAAAGCGTGACAGAATGACAAATAAATAAATAAATAAATAAACCGACAGCGACGAGTTAATATAAAAGCATATAATTAAGTATTTTTTTTTATTAATTTGCAGTGTTACTAAGATTAGAACTGACAACTGACTGAATAAAAATTCAAATTTTGAAAAGGTATAAAAAGAATGTATTATCTTTATTGGTATTTATTTTAAGAATGGATGTGGAAGATTTCTTAGAAAAATACTCATTTACATTATTAGATGAACACAAAACTTATATTTCAAATTTATACAATTATTTAGAAAAATTTGTTGTTAAAGAACAGTACAGTTCAAAATGTGGTACACATTTTAGTTGCTGTCCTTGGGCTTATAATAATTGTACGTCAGGGCCTGACACTTGTGAATGCTATTTTGTAGAAAAATATAACAAAGAATTAGAAAAGTTAATTAAATAGTATAAGCATAATGTCAAAAGCTCCAATTGTAATGGAAATTCATAGACCAGCAAGGCGTAGATATCGTAGAAGGAAATTCTTACAAAGAGGTTTAAATGATACTTGGCAAATTGATTTAGTTGAAATGATACCATACGCAAAGTTTAATAATGGCTTTAAATATATTATATTAACTGCCATAGATATATTTTCTAAATACGCATATGCTGAACCTGTAAAAACAAAGAATGTTGAAAATGTTTTAAATGCCCTGAAATCAATTTTTGAGCGCGCTAAAGTTATACCCAAAAATATTCACTCTGATCAAGGCAAAGAGTTTTTTAATTCACAATTCCAAAACTATATGAGAGAAAAAATAATCAATCACTATCATACATACAGTGAATTAAAAGCATCAATTGTTGAATTGAAATTAACACAAAGTATTCTTACAACAATTTGTAGGTTCCCTATTTTTTTTGGTTGGGATCCGACCACAACTTCGGGTACCTCTCGAACACCTAACTTTTAGATCCCCACATTTTTTTTGAAATAGAGCCATGAAATTTTAACTGCTGATAGATATCATAAATATATTAATTTTATTTTTAACAACTTTTTTCTGTAGCTCCACCCGTTACGGAGCTACAGTCCCTCAAACTTTTAGAAAGCCCTATTTTTAAATACATATATCTCATGTTTTGCTTAAGATTTTCTCAATCAGAAAACGTCATTCGACAGGTATTTTCTTTAAATTTGTAAATTAGTATCAAAATTATACATTTTTTTAAAATTTAGTATTTAAATTTACCGTTATGTGAAAACCAAATTTTGCATGATTTTGCAACCTTCATAACTCCGGCACGCTTCCAGATAGAGACTTGCAATTTTGAGAGCAGAAAGAACTTCTAGAATTAGTATAAGTTTGCACAGGAAATTTTTTTTGTATCACTCCCCGTTTAGGAGTTGTAAGGGGTCAAAAACTGAAAATTTCCTATTTTTAAACACCTGTAACTTGAAAACCTGTTAAAATTTTTTTCAAGTAATACACAAAAATTAAAGCTTCAACATTATACTCTTATTTCTGTTAACAACTTTTTTTAATAATATAGGGTTACTTTATAATTGACGAAAGTGTTACTTGATTTTTTCAAATTTTCTAACAAATTTCTTCGAATTTTTTGCATTTTGTTTTACTCGATAATTTGAAATTGTTGAGGATATAATGCGTAGTATAAAAAATTATAAATAAATAAACAACATAACGGTTGCTTGAAGAATTTTTATTTATATGATATTGATATATATACATAATTATATAATATCATGTTTATTTACATATCGTATATGTCACTAGTGAATGAATGATAAGAGTATAGATGTATATTATATAGCGCCGTATTTACATACATATATGTATTTTATTGTACTTATAAGAAATTATTCTGTCAATGGAATATTTAAATATAATATAATATTTAAAATTATATTTACTATTTTGTACTAAGTAAATTTAATATACATTTACCGCTTATAGTATTAAATGGTACCATAGAATATTTGGAAAAGTTTTAGATTGATAATCGTTATGTGGAAGGTTAAAATCTGCTTTTGAAGAATGTATAAAGTTTGACCATATGTACAACCCATAGTTCTACAAATTATAAAATTCACCCAATTTATTTTAAAATACTAAAATATTAAAAAAATAATATTGTAAGCAGAGTGACAGGCTGTGAACATACTAACGGTTCGTACGGGTATCTAAGAGTTGACAAAGGCAACTGTATTCTTCCTCGTTTTTTTAATATTTTAGTATTTTAAAATAATTTCGGTGAATTTTATAATTTCTAGAACTATGGATTGTACATATATTCAAACTATATGTTTATATGTACATTCTTCAAAAGCAGATTCTAACCTTCCACATAACGATTATCAATCCAAAACTTTTTCAAATATTCTATAGTACCATTTAATACTATAAGCGGTAAATGTATATTAAATTTACTTAGTACAAAATAGTAAATATAATTTTAAATATTATATTATATTTAAATATTCCATTGACAGAATAATTTCTTATAAGTACAATAAAATACATATATGTATGTAAATACGGCGCTATATAATATACATCTATACTCTTATCATTCATTCACTAGTGACATATACGATATGTAAATAAACATGATATTATATAAGTATGTATATATATCAATATCATATAAATAAAAATTCTTCAACCAACCGTTATGTTGTTTATTTGTTTACATTTTTTTGTACTACGCATTATATCCCCAACAATTTTAAATTATCGAGTAAAACAAAATGCAAAAAATTCGAAGAAATTTGTTAGAAAATTTGAAAAAATCTAGTAACACTTTCGTGAATTATAAAGTAACCCTATATTATTAAAAAAAGTTGTTAACAGAAATAAGAGTATAATGTTGAAGCTTTAATTTTTGTGTATTACTTGAAAAAAATTTTAACAGGTGTTCAAGTTACAGGTGTTTAAAAATAGGAAATTTTCAGTTTTTGACCCCTTACAACTCCTAAACGGGGAGTGATACAAAAAAAATTTCTGAAATGACTCATACTTATTTTCAAAGATCTAACTTCTGTCAAAATTTCAAGTTTCCAACTTAAACCATTTGCCTAAGTTACAGGTTTCTAAAAACAGCAAATTTAAAATTTTTGAGGCGTAATAACTCTTAAAGAGGCGGTGCTATCAAAAAATCTTCTGAGAAAATTTATACTAATTCTAAAAGTTCCTTCTTGTCTCAAAATTTCAGGTTGCTATCTCAAAGCGTGCCGGAGTTATAAAAAAAGAAATAATATGCAAAATTTGGTTTTAACATAACGGTAAATTTAAATAGTAAATTACAAATTATTGCATAATTTTGATATTTTTTTGTAGGGACAAGAATATTTCCGGTCTTCTAGTGTTTTTAGATTGTAAAACTACTACGCAGAGCCTGAGATATATACATCTGAAAATAGGGCTTTTTTGCAATTTTAGACACCCAAAATTTTAGAACTTAGGAACCCCATAAAATTAAAAGAATCCATTAATACACATAAAAATATATTACTGGAGCTTTCAATTTTTTGTCTTGCCGAAGAAAAATGTGTATAGGTGCCTAAGTTACAGGTGTTTAAAAATAGAAAATTTTCAATTTTTGAGCCCTAATAGCTCATAAACAGGGGATGGTCCAAAAAAAAGCAAACTTATACTAATTCTAGAGCAAACTTATACTAATTCTAGAAGTTCTTTCTGCTCTCAAAATTTCAATTCTCTATGTGGAAGCGTGCCGGAGTTATGAAGGTTGCAAAATCATGCAAAATTTGGTTTTCATATAACGGTAAATTTAAATACTAAATTTTAAAAAAATGTATAATTTTGATACTAATTTACAAATTTAAAGAAAATATCTGTCGAATGACGTTTTCTGATTGAGAAAATCTTAAGCAAAACATGAGATATATGTATTTAAAAATAGGGCTTTCTAAAAGTTTGAGGGACTGTAGCTCCGTAACGGGTGGAGCTACAGAAAAAAGTTGTTAAAAATAAAATTAATATATTTATGATATCTATCAGCATTTAAAATTTCATGGCTCTATTTCAAAAAAAATGTGGGGATCTAAAAGTTAGGTGTTCGAGAGGTACCCGAAGTTGTGGTCGGATCTCAACCACAAAAAATAGGGAACCTACAAATTGTTGTAAGAATACTTTGTGTTAATTTCAAGACTGTAGCTTTCTTAGTTTTTGAGTTATCTTGCGGACGGACAGACGGACGGACGGACGGACAAAGCTCAATCGACTTAGAATTTTTTTCTGATCCGATCCATACCTTTGAAGGTATATCTAGCTAGCTTATTTCGAGGTGTTACAGACGGAGGAGCAATTTTAATATACCCGATCCTTATCGTACGTGTATAAAAATAGTATTTAATAAATTTGAACATATTTGATATTTATTTGTGCTATTTATACTAAAATTTTTAAATAAAAATTTAAACATTATATTTCTAATTAATTATTAACATTAGATCTTTTATATCCATAGCGAAATGAACTACCATCTTCCATAAATTTACGTTTTTCTAACCTAGTTTGATATTTTTTTATTTCAGGAACTGTGATAACTTATGCTCTTTATTACGTCGAATATTTTGTGAAAGTATGTACATATCGTTGTCTTCCTCCACATTTACCACCGCTTCTTTAATTGTATTAAAATTAATTTTTTGGGAGGCTGTATAGTTTAAACAAATTCCTTTAACTTTACAAACTAGTTTTTCTTCATTGTCGTACTGTGAACTTTATATGCATAGTTTTTAGGGCCTCCACTTACAAAATCTGTAATGTAACTTCCAACACCATAACATTCTAGTTCATCGGTCATATCTCCTATAAAATCCCCTGTTTGGGGTTCATATTCTCCTGTACGACTTATATATATTACGGAATCAGTGTCATAATATAAAACTCTATCCTTTAGTTTTTCTAAATAACTATATAATTTTAATCGAGCTTGAGTAGTTGTGTAAGCTGCAATACATACATTTACAGTAGATAATGATTCACCTGCTTCTTCTTTGTACTGCCAATTAACTATAATGTTTTCCTCACTTACTGAAAGAATACCACAAACGTCTATAGATGGATTTGTTAACATGTCATATAAATCCTTAGGTTGATTAATAATTATTGTTTTTTGTAAGTTTTCTCTCTGTCCAAATTTACCCCAAAATGAATTAAGCATTAATTTTGCAAAAGATAGTAGTTCCTGATTATTTACAATTTCATTAAATTCTAGTTGAATATTTTCATTTCTAAAAAAATCCGTTATATACTTCTCTTTCTCTTCCTTTGTTATACAGTTACTAGGCCATCCCGATGCCTGTTGTTTGATTTTTAAAAATTTGTTCATCATTTGTGTGAAAAGACCATCTGTTTTTGTTACACCATTGTATTGACATATGTTGTAACTCCATATTTCATAAATTTCTAATATTTTATATTTCAATTCAAGAGCTTTTAACACTTCATCAATAATCCATGTTCCAAGTAAAGCTCTTTCGTTATCATTATGTAAACAAAATTCATTTAGGTTGTTTTCCTCACTACATGTGCGACATAAGGAAAACATTAATTTGTTGTTGTGTTTTACAGGTAATACTGGATGTACAAGATTTTCTGTTGGTAAAATTTTACATTTTATAAGTCCATTCAAATCTTTTAAATTTTGTTTAGTACAATTAACGTTTCCTACATAAACATCCGGATGGCCGACAGGAAATTTTCCATATTTGCAAACTCATGGATATAAAGAACAAATATCTATATATTTTATTTTTTATCCTTTTTTGCATTTGTAGTAGTTGTAAACATTATCTGTGCGACCACCATAAAAAGAATTCCGAGGTTTTAATGGTGAAAGTTGTACTAATGGATGGTTATTTAAGTAATTCATGTTGCTTTTACTTATTTGACAATAAAAATCACATTCCCACATTTCAATTACATTGTAATCTAATCTTTTCAACCTATCAGATTTTCTAATAGTTCTATCATATCGTTCATTCATTGTATCATTTTTATCATCATATAAATATGAATTACGATTACGTAGAAAACAGTTAGGATGACCGTGATAATAACATCCGTAAAATTCAAAAACTTGATTAGTTTCTGAACAAAAACCATCAACTTTTACACCGGCTACGACAGCTTCTTTTTATTTAGCAGCATGTCTAATGTTAATATTCCGTTTTTCCTCCTCCCAAACCAACCATTGAATAGCTGTCTTTGATTGGTTATCTGAATACCTATACCCGTTTTTGGGTATTAAACCAATCGTATCTGGTTTTAAAAAATTACGTCTAAATGCAAGATTACAAGCAGACGCTATAGTTGTGGCCTCTAGAAAAGGTACAACGTTACATTCTCTAAGAAAAAATTCTCTGAACTTTAAGCATGATTGCGTTAGTATTGCTACGTCATTTATACAATATTTTACAATATCATTTTCCATATAGAATTCATCATTTTTGTCATCTTCATACCATTTCAGAAATATTTCACGTTCGTTAGTTTTCATGGTATCTGGGTTATAATATTCAACAGGTGGTAATGGTCCAATATAATTTTTATTTTCCGTTGTATTGAAGAGATGCGGGAAATATTCTTTTTTCAAATCAATGTAAATCAAAAGCCTTTGGTAATTTTGATAATGCCATTGCCAAGTAATTAATTGAGTCTATAAATTTTATGTTATCTAATAACATCATGATAATTTTTGAACCTCGCATAATTAGTTTAGTTTTTAAAGAGGTTTTTTCTAATATAATATTTAAAATAAATTGATGGTCAAAAGATTGTCCATTATGTGCTATTACCACGACAGTCATCTCCATTATGTACATCAGAAATTGCTCTGTAATATTTCCCTCTTTAATTCCTCTTCTTTTAAATTTACATGTTTCACAAAAATATAACGAGGACAACGAAATACATGCGTCACATCTTTGCTCGAAGACACACAAATTTGGTTCATGTAGTTTAATATCTGATAGAATGCCTCTTATGTACTTCTCTCCAAAAGCTTTTTCTTGTTGTGTTTCCAAATCGTAAAATATATAAATAATTTTTTTTAGTTTAGGTTGATTTTCAATCGTTTCATATTCTTTTGCATATTGTTCCAACTGATTTGTTGTACAATAACACAAATCTTGCTCGAAAATGTCACTTCTCAATCTAAATAAATCATTAACTTCTTGAGTAACATCTATTAATATATAACCATATAGCTTAGATGTCACTTCATTATATACTTTCTCAAATTCCTTGACCTGATTCGGATATATTTGACGGGCTAATGGTAATATCTGTGATTTATCTCTAGGATTCTTAAAAGGAATGTATTTGCAATTCAGTGAAATATCTCTGGAAAATTTACCTTGATGAAATATATTTTGGGTTACAAATATTACCGATAAATTTTTATGATGCGATCCTCTAGTAAATAGTTCGCAGACATGTCTATCATAAGAATTTAACATCATATCATCTATCACAATTAATACAGAGTTTCTATTATCACTAAAATCAGGAATAATGTTGCTATACTCAAGATCTGTTATATCATTCGGTACTGCATTTTTATCTGGGTTACACCAAATAATTTTATTGATTTGCGGATGTATGATTTTATTTTTTAATTTTATTAGGTTATGAATAAAAGTAGTTTTTCCACAACAAGTTGACCCAGCCACCATCATTGTAAATGGGTGAAAAAATATAATTAAATAATAGCAAACCTATATTTACACCAAAATGTACACTCAGAAAGAGAATATAAAGTCCTGCTTCATTCACTCAAAAGGTTATTCATTCATCAACACTCATAATGGATAACCAACAAATTTTCATTGTTGACTTACAATTTGTACAAGGAAATCAAAAGCAATATTTTATAAAGGAATTGGCTATTCTTAAAAATTGGAGTTTGATTCCAATTGTATATCATTTTAAAGCGCCTTACCCCGAAGAAGAACTTAATCATGAAACAAAATACAATATTCAATATTCTGAAAATAAAATAAATGGATTAAAATGGAATAGTGGTACAGTAGAATACTTATGTTTGAGGGATATACTTAAGTACTATTTACAATCAGCTGATATAATTTACGTTAAAGGAAAGCAGAAAAAAATTTTCTTGAAAAATACATAGATAGTACTAAATAAATGATTTAACCAATACAATACCATCATTGTTAAAAATTGAACATTTTAAATCTATGTGTCCTATTCCAACACATAATGTAAGTTCAAGCTTAAGATGTGCAATTAAAAATAGTTTTAATATCTTACTTAAAGAAAACGTGTTAAAATAAAAAACAAAAAAAATTATTTTTATTTGTAACATAAATATATAGATCATATGGAATTAAATAATCCAACTAGAAAAGTACGATTTAATTCAACTTTACAAATTAAAGTTATGTATGTATGGAGCTTTGCTTACAATTCTTCTCGGAAAAATCATTGGCAACAATATGCAATTAATAGAATGAGATTTCAAAGGCGAATAAAGATCATTGAACCCATCATATTTACAATTTTAAGTAGTAGTTATCGTAAAAACATATTTAAAAAGAGATTTTTGTAATACTCTAAAAATAAAATGCACTTTATATTTTGTACATTAAAGTTAATAAAGTTTGAATTTCTTTTTAACCTTTTTATATGCAACATATATATGTAGATATATATTCTCTACGTTCTTACTATACTATACTAATCTATTTGCATTCAACTTTTCTTGCCTCTTTCTTTTTCTACCTTTTTAAAATACTACATAGTAATCTAAACCAGACATTCTGCTAAAAAAAAAAAAACGAAGATGCTAATTGTTATTTTGTATTTCTTCCTATAGTAAAACTAGTTAACCAACACAAAAAAAAAAAAAAATTAGAATAGATGATTCAATATAAGTAGGCAATGTACTATTATATTTCGTATCATCTAATTAGAACGAAAAACAGTAAAACGAGAAATTATTTTTAAAATGAAAATTAGAAAAAATAAGCATACTCAACTTAATACATAACGAAAACGTAATTTGTCTACCATCTGTATGACATAATTACAAATTTCAATTTAAATCTTCTGATTACATAGTTTCTATTTTAGAATTTTCTACATAGAAATTAATACCCTTTTGATTTTCCTTTTTGTTTTGACCTTCTAATTTCATAACATACAAGCCATCCTATACCAGGTATTCAGAAATTTAAGAATGCAATATATTCTTAATAAATTTATCTTGATAATTCAATTTATTCTTTTGCCTTTTTTTTATATCTTTTAAATAATATAAAAATATTGTAAACAAAACCAGATTTAATCAAACGAAAAAAAGAAAAAGGTACCTGTGGACGCTAATTTCTATTTTGAATTTCTTTTTAACCTTTTTATATGCAACATATATATGTAGATATATATTCTACGTTCTTACTATACTATACCAATCTATTTGCATTCAACTTTTCTTGCCTCTTTCTTTTTCTACCTTTTTGAAATACTACATAGTAATCTAAACCAGATATTCTGGTAAAAAAAAAAAACAAAACGAAGATGCTAATTTTTATTTTGTATTTCTTCCTATAGTAAACCAACACAAAAAAAAAAACACGCATTCCTTAAAGATACACTTTAAAACTAGTTCACCAACATTAAATAACACGTGCTTTAATATTTACATATAATAGTTTTGCTAACTATTTTCATGTTGATCTATTATAATATACAATCAAAGAGCTCTAAAAGACTTGTTTTACCCCAACTTCTAACAGAATCCAGGTCACAACACTTCCGGTTTCTCTAAAACTTAAGGTCATTCAAATATAGGTTAATTTACGTGGGCGTGCGATATGGTTTATTAAAAACTAGGTAGTGCGATATGGGCTTATTTTTTCCCATGCCAAAGTGCCCCTATACCTACTAATACCAGAGTTAATAACCTCTTTTTTTAATGTATTAGCTCTAGACGTAAATATTGGTTTTAAATATCTAAAAAGACCACCGAAAAAACTCCCTAACCCTCGTCCCGTGTGGTAAGGTACATTTGAGTGTAACAAAGGACCAATATCCTTAAGACCTTTTCCTGATTGAACTAAATAATATTTGTAGTACGCTCTCTCCATAATGAATAAAATAAAATATAGTTTTGTAAAATCGCTTTTAGTTATACTTTTTTAAAATGTAATACAATTTTTGTTGGAATTGAACTATTGGAAAAGTTTATTTTGTATCCATATTCATCACATAAAAGTAATGAAATGTTATTAAATGATTTCTCCACATTGCAATATTGAATATTACTGAATTCTTTTACAGTATCAGTGAAAGAATTTTGTATGTTAACAGATCTTAAACACCTTATATCTTTATCACCTATTTTTTGCGGTTCAATTATGTCTGTGTATATAAAAAATATTTCTGGTTTACTAATGGGAATCAATTGTACACTATCTGTAAAAGTTTTGAAAGCTTCTATTACACGTGATTTATATTTTTTCTGTAATCTGTAACTTTATAAGATACTTGATTGAAACATGTTGTCAAAAGTCCTTCGAGGGTATAAGCGTAATTTGCTCTTATTTTTATATCTATTTTAGGCTTAGTAACACATATTGTGGTGTAACTTAAATTTTTAGGCATCTCCTCAGCTTTTGTTGGTTGTGTATAATGAACTTCATCGTTTATAAAATTAAAAATTCCCCAAATCAACTGTCGTTCAACTTCTTTTCTTGTAAACCTATTAAGTGGGCGTATATTTTGAATTAGTGTTGGTAGTAGAAAAACTTTACAGTCGCATATCATTTGTTTTTCTATGTATGGAATATATGATGTTCCAACTCCTACAATATTTTTCTGCATACCTTTAATAAATATTTGAGTACTTTTTTCCCATTCTTCACCATACACATTTGGAACGAAATCATTAACATACATTTCTGAAATACCGACTTTCCACCTTGAATCACACATGTATTTATTCATTTTATTTGTAAAAGATGATAATAAATTTTCTGAATTATAGTTCATAGATGAATCACTGAGTAAAGTGACATAAAATTCATCATTTACTTGTATATAGTCCATGAGATTTATTTTTACGAATTGGAAAATTAAGTTCTGTTTGAGTATTACCTACTGCTAACCTTAAAACACGTCTTGATGAATTATTCAACTCTTTGCTATTTATAGTTTTTTCTTTTTTCGTTGGTGGGGTTGGGCTATCTAAAGGAACAGTTATAATGTCTCCTGTATCAGTTTCAAAAATTTGTACATTTTGATTTCTAATTGTTTTTCTTTTTCTAAGACGTGCTTTTGTTAAAACATTTTCCTGAATTTCATCATCAAATACTTCGTCATCAGCTTCTTTTTCATATACTTCTTCTTCTTCAGGAACAACTTGTATTCCAACATTCTTATATTCAGGAAAATGCGATTGAGTTTCCGCATCTATATACATTGGTTTTGTACGAGTTTGAGTACGTTTTGTTTCCGTAATTTTTATTTCCTCCACTTTATTTCTAGGAAGTTGTCGTTTTTTGTTTCTTATTTTAAATAAATTTTGTCTGTATAAATACCATTTTTGAGTATCCGTGAGATGTTTATTTAACAATATTTTTTTCATATTTTATCCAATTCATTGAGTTCAATGTCTGAATTTTGCTTCATTCTTTCATAAATCTCAGGTTTTAAAATTATCATTTTATTAAATGTTGTATTATTCATTTTATAAAATTTCCGATTATCCCTGATAGTATTGCACCAAGAAGTGTAGGTAAAAATCCACCACGTTGAATAATAATTTTTCTTTTGCTATTTAAAGATTTTTTCCGGCAAATAAGTGATCTTAATTCTTTTTTATACTTTCGTAATTGGTAATAATTTAATTAATTTCGTAATAATTTTCTTCTTTATATTACAACAGGTTCTACCACAGCAGGATGGCCCCGCCACCATCATTGTAAATGGGTGAAACAACATAGTTGTATTAGTTAAAACAATCATTGCTAACCTATATTTATATGAACAGCTCTTTTTCGAAATGAATATAAATGTAAATTTAGTTATTTCATTGAACATTCTTTTACAAACCTTCGACATGGTTAAACAAGTTTTTATAGTTGACCTACAATTTTTGCAAGGAAATGAAAAACAATATTTCCTAAAAGAGTTAGCCATACTTGAAAAAGGAAGTTTAATTCCAACTGTGTATCATTTCAAAGCACCGTACCCCGCAGAAGAGCTTAGTCAATATGGGAAATATAATAACCAGTATTGCGAAAATAAAATAAATGGACTTAAATGGAATAACGGTTTAGTTGAATATTTAGATGTAAAATGTATATTAAAACACTATTTAGAGTCAGCGGAAAAAATTTATGTTAAAGGAGAACAAAAAAAACTTTTCCTTCAAAAGTACATTGACAGCGTTAAAATAGAAGATTTAAGCAGAGACTTGCCATCATTACAAAAGATTGAAAACTTTAATTCAAATTGTCCTATACACTAATCAAACAAGAGTTTCAGATGTGCTGTTAAAAATTGTCTTAATGTATATATGCATCTTTTAAAAGAAAAAATGTTAGATTAAGACCTTTAATTTTCATACTTGCACAATATGAATTTAAATAACAAAAAAAAGTTTACTTCAACATAAAACAAGAAATTCACTTTATGCATGTATGGGTCTATGCTTACAGATCAGCAAGGAAAGGTCATTGGGAAGAATACGCACGTTATAGAAGTAGATTTCAAAGACGTATAGAAAAAGTTGATCTCGCTATTTCTAAAATTTTAACATCTGATCATCGTAAAAAAATTTTCCAACACAGATTTCTGTAAAATTGTAAAATATTTTCAAATACAAAATTATTTCAAACATATAAATAAATTTGTTTTATTTTTGTTTTCAAATAGGTACCAAAAGCAATTAACTTGCCTTTTTGATTCCTTACAGTATAGAATGTAACGCAATAATAACAAAACCAAGTAAATCAAAGATTTCCTGTTATTTTCTCAATGTTATTATAGAACAGAAAAAATCTTACATAACAGATGCACCTATAATTCCATAATTTTTTATTTTGTTATTTTGCAGCTGTAAAACTATAATAACAACTTACAACAATTATTAATCTTCTTTAATAAACAAAAATACACTTTGTACCTACTTCTTGTTTACGTTTTGTTACATCTTGGTATTCAAAAGTGCCTATGAATATTTTTCTTATTAAATAATAAAAACAAGTTTTTTTCGTTTCTTTTATATCTCATTTTACGTATGTAGGTATATTTTATTAAGCATGCGATTTTGCACAATTTAAAAAAATAAACTTGATTTGACCTGAAAAAAATCATCTTTCTATTTGTATGATATCCTATTACAAAGTATCAATGAATTTATTGAAAAACCTAAATATTTTAAAACTTTTTCAGTTCATTAACCTTGCCTAACAACTTATACAGTACCAACAACCTTCATTTCCTACTATACAACCACTTGCAACTTATAAGTTAACAACCCATGCTTATAACCTAAACCAAAACAAAAAAAACAAGTTTTTGCCCTACTAACCAAGAATAACCTACATTAAACCCATCAATCAAAATATAGGTCAGTGGGCGTGGTCTTCGGTACGATATGGCATGATTTTTTCCCATCCCCAAGTGCAGGATTACCTACTTATCACCTCCAAAAATAGATAGTATAATTAGAAATACGATGCAAGAAACCATCCCTAAATGCTCGTACTCAAAAAACCCATTAAATAAATACAATTCTGCAAAATTACAAAAATTATTAAAAAAGAAAAGTAGTCTATGAAATAATATAAATAGAATTTATAAGCAACATTTAAACTTCTCCACATATGAAATTGTACTATTAAAAAGTATTCTTAAAAATATTAGCACACTTATAAAGCAACAGATTAACCTCGAAGTCAGCGCATACTGGGAAAACTGAATTAAAAAAATTAATCCTAATAAAACCCATGGTATGTTTCCGGAAATAAATAAAATATTTCGAAAAAAATTGAATTTGGAAATTAATTATTTGAATATTGACCAAAATGAATTAGAATTACTTAACATCAATAACATAAACAGTGCTACTTTAAATAAAACAAGTGATAATAAATATATATTTAGTAAAAGAAAAAACACACATATATAGGATTTTAGGCTCACATCTAGAAAGAACACATAAACTAATGAATATTGGCAATAACCCCTTTTATAATCTAGTTACACAAGAAATAAATAGGTTTAAGAGTTTAAACGAACAAAATCGATATAATAATATTTCCCTCACTAACTTTAATAATACTAATAGATCATCAATTCAAAATTCAGAAAATGGCCCATTTATTACTCAAGAATTACTTAAATTAAAATTTAAAAGCCTGAAAAATAAAACTTCCACCGGTGTCGATAACATATCTAACATAGTTCTTAAGCACTTAACCGACAAGATTATTAGCAAGTACCTAATATTGTTTAATAATTCCATTAACTTTGCTTATTTCCCTAAAATATGGAAAACAAGTAAAGTCATATATTTCAAAAAACCAGGTAAAGATCCAAGAAGCCCAAATAATTATAGACAAATTAGCTTACTTCCAAATATAAGTAAGGTATACGAGTCTATAATTAACAATAAAATAACCATCTTTAATAACGAAAGTAAAATATTACCAGAAAATCAATTTGGTTTTAGATATCGACATGGTACAATTCATGCAATCACTAAATTTACGTCTGACATATGTTGGTTCGTTAACAAAAAATACTGCGTAGCTGCATGCACAATAGATCTTGAAAAAGCTTTCAACAGCATTTGGCTAGATGGATTAATTTACAAATTAGTTGAAAGAAGATATCCAACGTATCTAATAAATATAATTCAAGATATGATAACCGATAATGAATTCATTGTTGCAAATTATCCGACAATTTCTAATTTAAAATTTAAAAAATAGATAATGGATTAATGCAAGGAACTGTCAATTCACCAATTCTTTTTTCTATATATATAATAGATCTGTTAAATTTATTAGACAATATATCAGGGACAATTTTCACATTAGCTTATGCTGCTGATTTGTTAATATACTCCGCCAATGAAAGCGTAAAAAACACCCAAATCAATGTGCAAAAGATGTTTGATACCGTTGCAAAATATTGTAAACAATGGATATTAAAAATAAACATAGAAAAATGTGAATCTATATTATTCAGAAACACAGTAGATAAAGTAAATTTCAACATAAAAAAAATTGGAAACAGTTCCAACTTAAATATAATAATCAAATTATAACAAAAAAAAAAATTATCAAATATTTAGGAATATACTTACATCAAAACCTTATTTATATCGATCAAACAAAAAATACAATCTGCAAAGCTAATAAAGCATTTTTGGCAGCAAAAAGATTGTTTTATAATAAAAATGTACACGATCGAGTTAAAGTTATATCATATTTAGCTTTAATAAGACCAATACTAACATATGGAGCCCCCATATGGTACAACATAAGTTCAAGTCTAATGGAGAAGATACGGATGTTAGACGGGCAACATGTAAAATAATAAATTATAATCCAAACATATTAAGTAGTAGGGATTTAAAATACGATATGTTTCTCCCAATTAAAGACAAACAAATCAAAAGAAATTATTGGTGGTTGGGCAATACTCAAAATAGCTAAAAAGCACAGAAAATATAGATATTATAAGTATATTACATAATAGCTTTAGTACAATAGATTAAGTAGGATAGTTTAGGTTAAGTTTTAACAAAAAAAAAAGAAATTTAATAATTGGTTTTTAAATTTGTAGGGATATCAGCAATATTGTTTCCCCTGTCAACCGATGTCCCATAGTCTTTCTTCATTGCAATAGATTTTAAAGTATGCACCTTATTTGCATCAATATTTGCTGTTTCGTTATTTATAAGTTCAAATATTTCGTCATAAATACTTTTACTTTCAGTATTGGTTACAGTTTTCTCTTTAATTTCAAATTCTGAAGAAAAGATTTGATTTTG
Organism: Poecilobothrus nobilitatus; assembly: GCA_947095535.1. Taxonomy (NCBI): domain Eukaryota; kingdom Metazoa; phylum Arthropoda; class Insecta; order Diptera; family Dolichopodidae; genus Poecilobothrus; species Poecilobothrus nobilitatus. Next base: position 141,439,447 of record OX352772.1, on the reverse strand, counting down.
AAAATGAAGCGTGGATTCACCTATACAACAATTTTAATTAGTTTAATTATTTTTTTGATTTTCATTTGTATTATCTAACTGCGAACCGTTTAATATTGGTGAATGTATTAATATATTTTCAGTCACAATTGCCTTTTCTTCTGGATTTTTATTTATAGCAACAAGTGTTGGTAAATTTTGTAAACTCCTTTCCTCACATTTAATGTATTTTGGTGCATTAAAATTGTCATTATAATCTTTGCAAGAAAAACTTCTTTTACATTTTTTTTTTTTAAATTTTCTGATTCGGAATTTGAATATTCTTCATAAAGCTTTTATTTTGTTTTGGCTTCTAAGTAGCTTTTTATATGTGTCTACAGAATAATGCAAGGGTACTTTTCCGAATCATCTTCTGCATTTGCACATTTTTTTATAGCATTATGATAATTTTTGGGCCAAAACACGAAATTATCTATTATCCATTTGGTGCAGACAGTTGAAACTTCTTTGTTACCCTCCAAGCCAGTCTCAATTACGGAAAACATTATTCTAAAATTACAAAAAGAAATATGAAAGTGATAAAGATCATAATTAATATTAATTAGCATTCAAAAATCAAAATAGGAAATTAAAACATTTAAATGATAATAAAATACAGAACTGTAAAATAAACAAATACAGAACAGCAAAGTAAACATCTACAAAAATAAAACATTTTATAGAAAACTCTTATTATTATTTACCTATTGTATTTCCTATTTTTACAATATTTATATAATTCTTCTCAGTTGCATAAAATTTTCATTATATAAAATGGAGTATGGAAAAGAATGTGTAGTAAATATCTGCAGTTTTTTTCATGGCGAAAAGTTTTTTCCCGATGTCATTTAAGTTCCATTTGCTCATAGGTTTTTCTTCCAAAGATGCTCGATATATATCAAAATTAATAGAAGCAATCGGTAATTTGTAAAGATTTCCTAGTTTTTCAAATTCCTTTCCCCAAAACATAATATTATTATGAATGCTTTGAGCATACAGAAACTTGACGATCTTTTTCTGTTTTGTTAAAATCCAACAGTCTTTCTCGTTGTTACTAAAACTTGTGTCTCGAAGAAGTATTTTATAAAAATACGTTTTGCCATTTGAATGTATTTTGCTATTTTTTAAAACTGGATATTTGATAACTATATTGTTATTTTTTTGAAGTAATGTATCTGTATTATTAATTTCGAAAACTCTGTTACATATTTATGAAAGTGGGTGTTGTGGTTTTCTAAGCAAGCATTTTATTTTGTACATGTAACTTTCAAATGCAAAAGCAGAAAAATTATCTAAAGACCCAAATTCTTCAACGTCAGCTGCTAAATGCGTTAAGCAGTACATATTATATGTTAAATGGTATTTCCCATAAAGTATACTGACACCTTCAACAAACTGTTTCAAGATTTCATTTGCAAGATCAACTTTTGTTTTAGAAAATTTGGGATGGCATAAAATTAATATACCCAAATGAAGAAGCAAAAAATGATTGTATTTCTCTTTTACCAAAACATTTTTTAGTACCAAAGGGCCAGAATATAAGACAAAATCCCTAAACTCAGTAGCTTTAAAATATGAAATTTCTGAAAGATCTCTTATTTTTCTTTGAAAATTCGAAGGCTGTGTACAAGATACTGATATCAAATTGGCAGAAATTATTTTTATTTCATTAACGCATAAAAGTGATGAAGGCTCTCCATTTATCCACAAAATTTAATAGTTTCTTGACTACTCCAATACAAACTAAGTGCATGTAATCTAAGGGAAATTGCTTTACCATATAATAAGAAGTTTTTGGATAATTGAGTCATGTTTGTGGTGTTCTTTGTCCTCCTTGTTTCTAAAAGAGGAATCTGTTCGTAATTTCGCTTGTGGAGTTATTGGATTGTGTCATACGGTTTTTCGAAATTCTCCTTCAACTGTACATTTTAAACATCCCAAATATCCATTGTGCGATTTTGTACCAAGTATACTGGATCTTGCAGGAGCATCGCAAATAAAAGCTCTGATTTTAACTTGAAAAATTTTGTTATTCCAAGAAAATCCATTTAAGCAAATATCCTTTAACTCATTTACAAGTGAAGTTAAATAATGGTTAAAGTAATTTGGTTTATTGTAAACATGATAAATCCCAATTACAAACGGTTTAGTAATATTTTGCACATTCACAATTTTCCCTAATACAGGCCAAAAACAGATCTGATTACTTTTTGAAATCGGAAGTCCAACAATATTGATGTCTAAAAGTATTTCTGACGGTATTGTTCCTAAGCAAGTGCAAAGCGATTAAAAGAATTCTGCACAACCAATATGAACATATTTTCCTGGAGGACAGTTTAGAACTTCTCTTGTTTTTGGAGTTTTTAGAAGAGTTCGACCATCAACAGGTACATTCAATCTCAGTTGATTTTTCATAAAAGATAAAAGTTCGTTCAAAGCATTAATTCGTACATTATTTTTAACTGCCCAAGTTTGTAAAAATTCCTTTATAATAACGGCTTGTAAATCTAGCTCTAAATGCGAAAAAATATTGTTTTCTATAACGTCATCTGCCTCTTTTAATTCTAAATCTGGTAACATATTTTTGTTTTTAAAATTTACCTCAGATTCTTTATTTGCCAACATTTGAATTTTTTCATCAATTTTAGCATTTATGGCCGTATTATCTTGACTATCAGGATTACTATTTATACAATATGTAGATCATCCTATTTCCTCTATTAAATACCTCTACCTCTATTAAATAGCCTTGTTTTGATTGACTGCATGGATAAGCATTGCAACATTTTCAAAAAACAGTTCTATTCGAATAATAAAATTCAATAATAGTACAACATTAAAAAAATTCAGTGTTAGTAAATGTGGAAAAATAGATACCAATAATACCAATCTCATGAAATCGTATTTTAACTGCAAAAGACTGAAGAAATATTTGAGAAAACCGTATTTTAACCGTAGTGGACTAAAAAAAAGTACCACCTTAAATAATAAGATTTTTCAAAATTATTAATATTTGAAACGAATGCTGCAATAATAAAAGAATTAATATACCAAACATTTACAGCAAGAAACCGTATTTAAACTGTAAAAGACTGAAGAAATATTTGAAAAAACCGTATTTTGACCGTAATGGACTGAAAAAAGTACGATATTAAATAATAAGGTTTTTCAAAATTATTAAAATTTGAAACGAATGCTATAATAAAATAATAAATTATATATATAAAAAAATCAAATACTTATGTATATATAAAAAAAATTAAATATAGATAAAAAAAATTAAATATACATATATAAGAAAAACTTATTTCTTCAAAAATTGCCTTTTTATTTAATGAAAACTGCACATTTTTTTAAATAATTGATCAGTTTGTTTAGACTATTGAAATTTTTTTTTTTTATTTTGAATTCACTTATAATTTGATTAAAAATGTATGTATTTTTAATAATTTTTTTATTTTATAATTTAATTAACACTTTTCTTTAGAATTAGTTTTTTATTTTAATTTATTATTGAACGTTATTATTATCAAATTTTTGAGCATTCGTAATAAATTTTTTTTGTAGTTTCGGTTGTTGTGTTTTTTTTTTGTTTTTTTTATAATTTTGAAACTGGTATTCCACCAATGTTAAACCATAAAAAAATAGTTTTTTTTTTTAAAATAATATAGATGTTCAACAGCATATCGAGTTATTACGAATAGAACGATAGAATTTTTATGCATTTATTAAAAGATTAAAATATAATATGTATCTAGATTTAAGCCTATTTTAATGTTATTATTGCACTGATTTGAATTTAAGTGAATTTGATTTAATGATTAGAAGATAGAAAAAAAAAATGTATACACTCTGTACGAGCTTCACAGAGCTCGTTTTGAGAAATTAATAAATAAATAAATGAAATGAAATATTCCATTTAATACCACGTGCATTAATTGTTTTATTCCTAACTTCACCAATTACAATATTGAACAGGATAGGGGAGATTGGGTATCCTTGTCTAACTCCATTATTGATATTGAAGGGCGTGCTCGGTTTTCCTTTGTATAGAACTTGAGTTTCCGTATTCGTATGCATGGACCTGATTGTGTTAATTATTTTGCCTTTTATCTGTAGGGCTTTCCAAATTGCATATCTTTTAAGTGTATCAAATGCTCTTCTGAAGTCAATAAATACCAGATATAATGGTGAGTTATATTCATTTGACTGCTCTATTATAACTCTTATGGTATTGGAGTGTTCTGTGCAAGTTCTCTTTTCTCTTAATGCTGCTTGTTCTTTTCTTAGATTACTTTCTATATAATCTTTATTCTGTCATATATGATTAGTGCAAGGATTTTATTAACTGAGTTAAATATTGTTATACCCTTTCAGTTATTACATATGCTAGAGTTACCCTTCTTAGGAATTTTTACTATGATTCCTTTTTTCCATTGTTGGTTTAGTTATTCTCTTGCCCAAATCCTAGATATTATAATTTGTAGTGATCTTGCTCTTTGTAGAGAGTCGATCTTCGGGATTTCAGCACTTATTCTGTTAGATGCTTCAGCTTTATTATTTTTCAATTTACTGATCGTATCGCAAATTGCCCTCGTTATTGACGGACTTGAGTTAATTCCATTAGGATTATTTTTTCGGTTGTTCCAAATATTGTCTTGCCAATCTATGTTGTTGTTATTCATTTCCAGGAAGTATTTTCTCCATCTCTCTATTTGTTGTTGCGAAGATGTTATTATTTGTCCATTCTTATTTCTTATTGGGCGTTCTTTATTTGGACCATTATTTGGCAGCGTTTTTATCTGCTTGTAGAGTATTTTACTGTTATTTTCATCATCTGCTTGTTTTGCATAGCTGGCTATATTATTATAGTACTTTGTTTTATCTTTTCTTGCTGATAATTTGGTTTTTTTACAAATATTTGTATTTTCCTCTTTTAAGTTGGTGTTGTTATTGGTTAGGAGTTTCTTTTTTAGATCTCTTCTTTTCAGGATCATATTCCACGTGTTGTCCGATATCCAGGTTTTTTTCTAATAATTCTTCATACTTAGGGTTTCTTCACTTGTCTTTCTGAATATATCTTGCCATTTATCTTCAGTGAGGTTTCTTTTCATGTTTAATTTCTGCTGGATATTTTCTATATTTCTTCTCACTGTTTATGTACAGCACATTTACTTTTTTCTTTTCCTTGATCAGTTTACCTGAGAGATTGGTTAGTTTTAATTTTATATCACAGGTAAGTAGTATGTGATCTGTTTGAGCATCAGCTCCCCTCCAGACTCACACCCATAAGGGATGATCTCCACTTTCTGTTTATGCATATTTGCTGTATTTGATTTTCGTTCTGCCATCTGGAGAGACCCAGGTGTATTTATAGATATCTTTATGTGGGAATAATGTTCCTCCTATTACTAATTCGCGTTCTCTACATAAATATCTTAATCTGTTACCATTATTATTTAGGGAATCTAAACGGTCTATACCGGTTTCTCTATATTTTTCTTCTGGATTCCTATTTCTAATTTTAGTATTGAAGTCGCCCATGAGGATTAGGATATCAGACCGGGTTGTATTACAAATGGTGGAGTTGATTATAGAATTCAGCTTTATTATCTTCATCCGTTATTTCTGTAGGTGAGTTACTTTCTTAATTTAATACAAAAATATATGATATAAATATTCTGTAAAAGGCGTTTAACTTTGATTTTAAATTCACTAAAGTCCACCTTAATTCAGATTCGCACATATATATTTAAGTTAAGTGTTTTAATATAAATTCTTTCTAAAAAAATTACTGTTTAACTAAAATCCACCTTATTAATTATTATTCAATTGATAAATTTAAACTGAAACTTAACCAATATCTAACAGCTAATTTATAGTATAAACAGCTGTATTTATATTATTGCAGGTATAACAATTTTACATTATTTCGAAATTATAATTTCCTCTGAAAAATAATTAAAATATTGTAATTTGATATTTAAAGTAAAATTATTAAAACAATCTTAAAATTAAAATTATTGAAAAAATTAATCTGCTGACAAAGCGTCTTCTTAACTCTTCCCTGCTAAAATATCCACGGCCCATGGATTAGAATTTTGATCTGACTGGTTGGAGATTTTCAATTGATGAATCTGTTGCTGTTGTTTACATTGAAGTATTTGGTGAATCCCTGTGATTTCCGAATGTTTTCTTTATAAAAATGATTATAACTGCAAAGATAATCGATGAAATAACAAGTTTCTGTACCGATTGATGAGGCAGGCTATGAAAAGTTTTTCTAATTTCTTAACGTTGTTCAGGTGTAGACCGTGTAAGTAGTCCAGGTTTGGTTTTATTTTAAGTTCACTTGATTCGTTGTGCATAATAGGGTGTAGAATTTGTGATAATTGAACCTCTTTATTTGTGAGTACCCTTTTTTTTAGATTTATTCAAGGACCTTATCTTTTATTTTGGTAGTTTCATTTTGCAATTGTATCAGAAAATTACCAAGTAGTTGTTTTTCGGTATTATTGGCCATAACATTTCTACTAAAATTGTTAAGAAGGATTACGTCATCACTTAAAGACTCAATTTTTTCATTCTTATTGAACTGATGTTCACATTCCGAGTTGGATTCTTTTAGGAGCTATGATACATAATGGTTTTACTTAATTTTCTTAATTTGATTTATTTCCCAGCTGATAACTTTGTTGAAATGTTTGCAATTTTCAGCAATTTCATATATTTCTTTTAAATGAATTAGTAAATCATGGTAATCCAAGTTTAGTTGTGTATTGCTCCTTATTGTAGCTCTAATTTTTATATGATTGTACTCAATTTCACTTGTTTTGGGTAAGTTAATGATATAATGAAGAGTTGCGTTTTTGACTGCTATGGGCGGAGTTGCGTATTCCATTACTTCTAGTATGTTTGAATAAAGTAAATTTTCTGCTTCTATTATAAGATGTTGAACTTCTCTTTTATTGAGTAGATTAGTGTTTACTATATTTGCTTTTGATACTTATTTTATTGAAGATTGACTGTTGAAATTCTATGCTAGAATCATCGTTTAATTGTTATGTGATCCTCGTTATATATATTTAGCAATTGTTCGGTGGTATTAATCAAAATATGATTAATTTCGTATTCCTTGTTATTATTTTGAATTAGCTCATTGTGGTATTTTAGCAATGTGTTCTAATCATATGCGTCTGAGTTGCCTGCAATCCATTTCCAGGCGCTACCTAACCAGTGTTTTCGCCTTGTTTTTTCTGTGAGGTCTTTGATGAGTTCGTCAACTTTATGGCATTGGTATAAAAGCTTAGATCTAAATAGACTTTTCTCATTGAGGTGTTCAATCTCGGTTGCTGTTCTTGTGAGAATTTCATTATAAATTTTAAGATCTATTTCGCGAATTAATTTGAAGTTTCCGTTCACAATGTGTCCTAAGCCTTGCTTTATTGTAATTGTTGGTGATTGAATTCGTAAATGCGAAGGGCTCTTGTTGGTACCCATAGTAGAAAAAAAGAGACAAATCATATATGAGTTAGCAGATTTTTTTAAGTTAGCTTTGTGAAACCGTCTTGCAGATTCTGTTGTTATTGTAACTCTGTCGTTTCTTGCTACAACTTCTTTTTTGTATAGTGGTTTGTGTTTCCCTTTTATTTGTTTGTTTCTATAAATATCTTGCAATCAAGTTTTGCAAGTCTTCAGGAATTTTGATTCCATTTATAACGAAAGGTGACAGTTTTTCTTTTAAAACCCTTATAAGTTCAGATCTAGTAATTTCCATAAAACTAATGTAATGTCTGTTGAAATTGGGATGCGGTTCTTCATGTTCTGTGACTCCATTTGCTACTGTCCTTGTGAATGTGGTCTGAGATCAGAATTATCGTCTTCTGCGCTGAGAGTTGTTGTCATTGATGAAGTATTTTATTTGTTTTGATCCATTTCAGATACTGTATCGGCTGAAGAATCTTCATTTTCTTATCTTGGGCTTGATAACAAATTTGCCTCGAGTTTCGTTCTGGATAGTGAACCTGCCGGCCTTATATATAAATTCATAGTTGTACTCTTCAAGCCATGATTTAAAACGTTTTAATTTAGCGTTGTTATTGCTTAATGGTTACTGATTGATGGTCGGTTAATATCTTAATCCTCTTTGCGCCATATAAGTAGTTGCGGAATTTTTCCAGTGGCCATATAATTGCAAGCATTTCTCTCTCGTTGATGTACGTTATGGGCCTATTTTTGCCTATTTTACCTTGGGATAGAACAGCTCCTATTGCATTATTTGAGGCGTCTGTCGGGAGACTAAAATGTTCATTAAAGTCCGGAATTATAAAAAGTTTCTGATGATTATAATAATTCCTTCAAATTTCGAAAAGCAGTAAACTTATCTGCTTTAAACCTTATTTTTATATTGTTGGACTGGTTTAATTTAATTTGAGCATTTTCACTTCTCGTCAAGTTGGTTATAGGTTTAGCATTTTTCGTCTGTAATAGTTAGGATGCTCAGAAATTCTGTTTTATCAAGATTGACTTTTAGGTTTGCTGTTTGTAATTTATTGAATACCCTTTCAATATTTTGAAAAAAATATTCACCGTTTTTACCACCAAAGATGATCACGTCGTCGATGTATTCATAGCACATTTTTCCGATATATTAAGTAGATCGTCGATCATGCGTTGGAAGATTGCGGGCGAGTTTTTCAGTCCAAATGGTTATCTCAAAATTTAGTATTTTCCATTTAGTGTGGAAAATGAAGTTTCTGGATGAATTTAGTATTTTCCATTTAGTGTGGAAAATGAAGTTTCTGGAATGTCTTTTAATTTCATCGTTATCTGGTGAAATTCAGAAGCTAAATCGATAGTGGTGTAAAACTTAAAGTTTGCCAAACTAGCTATTGTTGAAATTATATCTCGAATAGGGTAGATATCCGAAACTGTAACTGTCTTTAACCTTTTGAAATCGATTACGAGTCGATATTTTTTTAAACCTAAAGCTCTCATTTTTTTTTCTACGATCCTTATGGGTGAATTCTATGGACTTTTTGAAGGTCTCATTATTATTTAAACTTTTGATGTATTTGCTTTTCTACTTCCACTCTCATATGAACAGGATATGCATAAACTTTAAAGGTTCATCAGTTGTAGTTTTAATTTCAGCTTCTACAGATGTGTCGATGGTTTCTTGATTGTTGATTGAACTGAAAAGGTCATTGTAATGATTTATTTACTCTATTTAGTTTTTGTGTTTTCATCCAAGTGGTTCTCTCGAAATGCGATGCTGTTGACTTGGAGAGATGGGTTCTCTTTTAGTGGTATTTTTATTCCGGGAGCTATTGTAAGCGTGTGATTTTTGCGGTTGATTGTGTCACCGCTTTGAGTGTGTCACTGCCTATTATCCCATCGAAATTGTTGAACCAGTTGGTATAAAGAATTCTGTTTTTAGGATGTTCCCAATATATTCAAAAAATCTTACTACCATTTTCTTCATTATTTCTATATCTGCTCCTGCTGACTTAATTTTGAATGTTTTGTTTATTGGTATTGCGTTTGGTGCTAATTCTGGTTTCATCAAATTCTTGTTTGCAACGGTATCTATCAAGCATTTAAGAATTTCGTCGTTTTTTGTAATACTTTCTAAGTAGAGTATGCCACTATTGAGGTTTGGCTCGTAAAATTTATTTGCTGTTCATCAAATTCCTTTTCTTCTCCTTCTTGGTTATCGTAATTTTAGATGTAATCTTTGTAACTCTTATCGTATTTTTTCAAATCAGTTGTTTCGAGATTGAAAATTCTTTGTTGATTTGGTAGCACACTTCATCTATAATTGGTATTATTTCGAGCTCTCGATAATTCACTTTTTGACGGATCAACCTCCATCGATAAATTTTTTGGTTGTGCCGGTCTTTTAGAAAATATTTTGATTTGGTTTTGGTTTGGTTGATATGTGCTTTGTCTGTTGATTGTATTGCACGTAATTATTCCGAATTTGTGGGTATGCGTTTTGTTAGGTTTGCTTATACGTATTTTGAATATTTCTTTGTTGTGGTTTATTTTGGAATCGTTTCTTCTTTATAATTTGATTCTTTTGTTGTGCCATGATGTTGGAATTTTGGCTGTAGATTGTGATATTACGAAAATTACATCGTTGATTACATCTGCGTTGCAAATTTTCGGTTTTATTTTATTTATGATTAAGGATATTTGGTTGTTTACAGTCTCAAAAAATTCTTCTATTGTTTGATTTCCTTGGTGCAGGTTTGATAATTTGGCGTTCCAAAGATAGTAAATCTAGGTTGTCGGCGTAGCGTAAGGACTGACAATTTTTGATATCTTCCCAGCTGTCATCAAAGATGTTATATAATATTAAGACTGAGTCTGCATTTCCTCGTACATTTCGTCAAATATTTTATAAGATAGACCTGTATATGTTTATTTCTTACTATTTCGCTGTCTTGCAAAATGCTTCCTACATTATTACCCAAGATAAATAATGTAAAGGGTTGCCAACGAAAGTTTGTAACTATTTTACAGCATCTAGTAACTTCCAGCTATCCTTTAAATCTTGTTCATTTCTTGGACGCTGTAATTGTTATATGCTGCTTGTACTGCTTGTTGATTTAATCTTACTTCAATATTTTCTAGGCGAGCTGTTAAATTTATAATAAGCTCGAGTTAGGCATTTCTTGCACCAGTTAGTTGTCTAATAGATTCTTTAATTTCTTCTACTGCGTTTTCAATCATTTCAGATATTTTTGCTTATTATTTAGTTGAATTTAATTCAAAAAAATTTTTTTGACTATTTTCTTTCATTTGAGGAAAGGATAGACGTTCCCTTATATATTAAGAAGATTCAGCTTCTTCGTATGGTTGCTTTGAAATATAACGTATGATTTCTTTTTAGTGCAAAGCTTTTTTTCTCGCAAAGGCCCTACGATTATAAAAAGGCAGTACGCCGACCAAAGGCGGTACGATTATATTTACTTCGTATTATAAATTGTGTTCCCACGGTTACAATAACTGAATACTAGTTGCACTCGGAGTTTAGTTAAGTTCTCATAGGGATAACTTTATTTTCCAAGGTATTAACCACTGTGTTCTCATGGTTACAACTGCGTCTTTTTGATGATCGACAAAAATGTTTCCACGTTGTGCTTTTTAGGGTACGACTGGAATGTTCTTTAATTGAAGCTTTTAGCTTCGAATATGTATGAAAATGGTTAATTTTATTTTTCCTTTAATTTCTATTATTCCGAAAAATATAGATTTTTCTTATATATATAAACTTTTATACCAGGAACTCCGAGTTTGGTGAAATGAAATGAAATTTATTTTAATAGTTTTAGATTATTTAATGTTAGGTTCCGCAAGTAAACAGGTATAAGAACTATTTACCAAAGGTTTACACTATTGTAATTTAGCTATTGTATTGTTAAAGCAAAACGTTGTTCATTCTCACGAGATATTTCATTAAATTATAAATATTTAGTGCTTTCCAAAAAGCCTTGAACCAAATCACAGATTTTTCTTCTTGCTACGCAACTATATCCGGAAAATATAAAGAGTTCTTGAGAGTATATTATGAGTCGACATCAAAGTCGCATGGTTTTATTGTGTTAGATTTAACGAGAGAAAAAACGAGTTTGAAACTGTCAAAGTAATAAGTCACTAAAATTTCGCTCGGATAAAATTAATTAAAATTAATTATTTAAGAACAATATTTATTTAAATAATTTATAAATTCTTAATAATTTTTGTTGAAAATACAATATACAAAATATTGATAAATAATAAATTTTTCGGAATTCACGCGTATTATTAAATTACAAAAAAAAAAAAATCTTAAGTTTTATTCGTCATATAAACTGTCTTTTCGCGCCATCAAAAACACAAAAGAAACAATATGAGCAAAAATCAATGTATTATTTGCAAAAAAAATTTCACATCAAGAAACATTGGATTAAATTATAAAGGACCATGTCAGGCACCACATTACCTGAAATATGCTGGAATCAGCGAGACAACTTACAAGAACATAATTTCGAGAAGAGTAAGTTGGACGTGTAACGTATGTTCTGCTCAAGCTAATGTAACAATAATTGATGCAGTTGATGTAATTGTAAATGAAAGTAGTTCTGATGCTGGCAAAATTATAGAGCAACATAACATGTCAGAAACCAACGATTCTGTTGAGGAACTATCTTCCTTTAATTTTCAAAACTTTATTTTGGATAAAACTTTAGCTGCATTTCTGAAAAAACTTGCAAATGTAGTAATTGACATCCGAAAATCCCAGAAGTTTAATTCAGATCAACTGGATGATTTGATAGAGCAAAATAAAGAGATAAAAAGAGATAATATAGAATTAAAAAAACAATTGGCTAGGGTCGAAGACAAAAATTGTCAACTAGAATATAAAATAAACAAAATGGAAGGATTATATGATGAAATATTCCAAGATGAAATCAGAAATAACATTGTTGTAGCAGGTCTTCCTAATAATTTGGATAATCCAAAAGAAATAATCCTGAAAATAGGGGAAAAAATTGAGTCCAAAATAACAGTTGTAGATATTGCTAATGTAAAGCCACTGTGGAACAAAAATACAAAGGCAACCAATGGACTATACCTTTTGGAACTAAAAACAAACTAATCGAAGGAAGAGTTTATGGATGCTAAAAATAAATTTAAACATATATTTACTTCTGAATTGAATATTGGCAACGATAACAAACATATTTTCTTTCAACATCAACTTAAACCGTTTCAAGCTAACCTGTATAAAGAGCGAAAGAGATTAAAGTATCCACTAAACTTGCGATTTCTTTAGATTAGAGACAGCAGAATTTTTGTACGTGAAAAGGAAGGAAGTAAGGTTTATAAAATTTCTTCGTATAATTATATTATTAGTATTCATAAAGTTTTCACTTAATTATTATTCTTATTTCAACTTAATTAACAAAAATTATTATATTAAATTATCTAAAATAGTATGTAAGTTTATTTGTGATTACAACCTAAAAATTTTATTTACTTTTCTAAACTTTTTGCCAACCAAATATTTTTTTAAATATTTTTTTAAATACTTTATCAATCAATATCAATATTCATTAATTAACAAATTACACTCACAAATTTTATGCTCAATACTTTGCTTTTTTTTATGTAAAACATTACTTGAAATAATACGTAAACTTATTTTGAATTTTTATAACCTAAAAACATTATTTATTTTGCTAAACATTTTGCTTGACAAATGTTTTTTTTAATAATATTATCAATCAACATCAATGTTTTAAAATTAACAAATTGCACTCAAAACTTTGTTGCTCAACAATTTTCTTTTTCTTACCTAAAACATCAAAAAACAAGTAAAAATAACAGTAAGTCGATGCAACCGACTTATTTATACCCTACACCTAAAAAAATCAAATTAAATTAAAAATCCATAATTTATTTTAGTTAGGTATTTAATACAAGCTAAAAAAAATAAATGATGTTACAACCTTTGTACAAAATTTCAGGTTTCTATCTTTATTAATTTCGAAAATATGATTGTTAGGTCTTGGGAAGTGTGTGAAGGCACGCGGACCACCACCCCAATTCATCTCAAATTTTAGAGACATGAACAGGGTAGAACATTCTTATATCAAATTTCAAGTTTATATATTTATTAATTTCGAAGACATGCTTGTTTGGTCTAAGGAGTTGTGTGGCAGATACCCGAACAACCATTCTGATTCATCTTAAATTTTGGACAAATCAGGGATTCAGGAAACAACACCCTTGTACCAAATTTGAAGTTTCTGTCTTTATTAATTTCGAAGATATGCTTGTTCGGTTTTGGGAGTTGTATGGGAAGTAACCGAACGACCACTCCAATTCATCTCAAATTTTAGGCAAATCAGGGATTTAGGAAACAGCACCCTCGTATCAAATTTGAAGTTCCTATGTTTATTAATTTCGAAGATATGCATGTTCGGTTTTGGGAGTTGTATGGGAGGTACTCGAACAACCAGTCCATTTCATCTCAAATTTTGGGGATATCAGGAATTCAGAAAAACACACCCTCGTACAAAATTTTAAGTTTCTATCTTTATTAATTTCGAAAATATGAGTATTAGGTTTTGGAAGTTGTATGGGAGGTACTCGAACGCATGGTCTGATTCTGCCCATTTACAATCCCCGCCTTACCTTAGTCATTGTTAACCTACAGTATAAATTTCATCAAGATAGCATCATTATTTTTTGAGTTATCAGACATCGGACATCGCTAAATCGACTCCGGCGGTGATCCTGATTCAGAATATATATACATGTCTATACCTAACTCGCTTCCTTTTGGTGGTTACAAACACCATACCAAAGTTAATATACCCTATACTTAATGTGTTAATGTGTAAACACGTTTTTAATTTTTGACAATTATTTATTATTCTTAACTTTATTATTAAAATTATCATTTTTTTCTAATATTATAAACTTAGAATTAACATATAATAAGAATTTTAAATTTATTTTAAACTTTAAATATATTTGCACTTTACTTTACTATGGAATTGTTCAATATATAAATCTCCATTGTATAAATCTAAATTGCTTTTAATAATTTTTATTATTATATTTACTTTTATTATAAGACGTATCATATTTTTTCTTATATTTAAAAACATAAAATAAATTATACTAGAATTTATAAAAAATTTACACTATGCAATTATAATAAATATTACACAATTAATATTTAAAATTAAATTTAATCTATACGACTTGATGAACAGAAATTATTGTATACTAGTCAAAAATTATTATAACACTGAAAGAGTGATTATATTACATCAAAGCGCTCATAACTATATTATTAATATTATCGAAAAAAAAATAGCAACAACAATTGAAATAGGTTTTATTGTCTTTATAATTTCTTCATTAGCATTACATTATCTTAATATATTATTACGATTTTTATACATTTTTTACAATGAATGTGACAAGTCTTGATTATGGTATGAAAATACAAAATTTTACAGGGTCATTCGAAAATATATTGCATAGCTATAAAAAAAATTTTAATATAGTTTATCTTAACATACAAAGTTTAAAGAAAAAATTGTTTGAAATTGAATCTTTAATAGCTTCATATAAATGCGACGTGCACATTATTATACTATCGGAAATATGGTTGAAAGAAGAAGAAAATACATTTTTTTTATTTACCAGGATATATTGCATATTTTTCTTATAGAGAAGATTCTTACGGAGGTGTTGCAATATTTGTGCAGAATTCTATAGGTAGTACAATAGTAACTGAAACAGAGTATTATCAATCGAGTTTTTTGATTGTTAAATTATTAAAATTAAACATCAATATTATTGCGTGTTACAGATCTCATTACACAAATTTATAAATAATTCGACGAAAACTTTATAAATAAATTTGTCGAAATTATTCTTTCAAATAAAAACTCTATAATAGTAGGTGAGTTTAACATTAATTTATTAAATGAAAGTGATAGGGATGCACGTTTCTATTGTAATACTCTTTTGAGTAATGGGTTTTCCATATGTAACCAGACAAAACCAGAGTTCGCAACAAGAGTCGGTATCATGTGAAAGACTGTCATTGATCATTTAATTACTGATATGCTAAATTAGGAGTATTTTTTTCATATCGCGGGGACCAATTTATCTGACCATCAAATGTTTTTTATTGGTGCTGACTTAAATCCTATTAAAGAAACTTTAATCATTTAAATAAATGATGAGCGCTTAACTAAAGATCAAATATGGAATAGTCTGAGCTCTTATGAAACTTTTGATGAAGTGGTTGAAATATTAACTCAATTAGTCAAGAAATATATTTGTATTCTTCAGGTAAAAAAATTTAAAAAGAAACATGAGATGACTGAGGAAATATTACAAATGATGAAAATTCGTGATTCATTTGGCAAATTAAAAAAAAAATATCCTCATAATCCACGTATTGCTGAATAATATAACACATCGAGGGGAAAAGTAAAGAAGCTGTTGTATTTAATTCTGAACAAATCAGGAAAGATCCAGGAAACTCTAAAAGATATATAAATTACTGATTTATATATCAGGGGAATATATAAATCAGTAATGTTGAATACTAATGTCCAAACTCTTAATAATATTGTAAACGTTATTAACCATGAAAACAGATTAACATCCTTTATACATCTCAATAATATATTGCACCCGGAGCAATACTGATTTGAAAAGAACTCAAGCACAACATCCGCTTGTCTATCTCTGAATGAATTTATAACTAAGAGCACGGATAATGGTAAATTCACTGCTTGTATCTTTATTGATATGCAAAAAGTATTCGATTGTGTCGATCACGACATTTTACTACATAAATTGTCTTGCCTGAACTTTTCTCCTGAACAACTAAAATTCTTTGAATCATATCTAAAAAAAGGGTCGAAATGTGTCCGTATTGGTAATTCCATAAGTCAAATTGAAACAATAAAGAAAGGCGTGCCACAAGGTTCAATATTAGGCCATGTTTTTAAATTGTACATTGATGACCTTGCAAGTCTTAACTTAAACGGAGTTCTATCACTCTTTGCGGATGACGCAGTCATTACATATTCAAAAAGCAATGAATCTGACTTGAAAAATTCAATATTAGAAGATCTCGCAGTAATCGAAGAATTTCTCCACAAGAATAAATTATTATTTTATGTAAAAAAACCAGAATTTTACTTTTTGAGAACAAAATATTTCATGAACCTATCTTCCAATATAGAAATTTAAAAATAAATGTAGTGAGAAGTCATAATTATTTAGGTCTTGTTATTGACTCCATAATCAAATGGGAAGAGCATATTAATTATGTTTGTAAAAAAAATTTCACCATATGTATTTATCTTAAGAAGTTACAGTAATTTTTTTGATAAGAAAACACTTTTTGTAATATATTCTTCGTATATTTTGTCTAATGTAGTTTATGTTAATCCAATTTGGAGTGGGGCACCACAAATTCACCTAAAAAGAATTGAAATTCTAATAAAAAAATCGATCAAAATAATTCATAAGTATCCCATATTGTATCCCAGCAGTATGATCTATTGTCAAAAATACCTCAGTTTTGAAAATATCTATAAACGCGAAACTTATATTTTGGCTTTCAAAATAATAAATAACAAAATCAAACATAATTTTATACTACAAAAATATATAGATATTCATAACTACGACACCCACAAAAAACGCAATTTTTACTTATCATTATTTAAAACTGATAAACAAAAGACAAAATGTCTCTTTAATTGTTTAAAAATATTTAATGATTTACCGAACGTTATCAAAGCAATTGAAAACCTGTCTTTGTATAAAAAAAAATTGTTGAAATCATATACTCCGCCTAAATTGTATGTTACTGTGGGTTCTTAATTCAATTCAGAAATTTTGTTACACCATTCTATGATAATTTGTAATAAAATAATATACTCTTTCATGATGAAAACAAAGCAGATTTATATAATATAGTAATATTGAGTGCGAAAATAAAAATGTTAATACATATATAAATATTGAGCGAAAATAAAAATTAAAAACATGTAAATTACTTTTGAAATACTTTTAACCATTTAAAACCCGACGGCTTCGGCTTGGGTAAAAAAAAATGGGAACTGTTTATATTTACTTTTATATTTAAAAATGTTTTACTATAAAATTAAATTACTTGAAATAGTTATAATTAAATTATGTAGATTTGAATTAAAATGTAACTAGTAAGTAAGATATAAATTTGAAAATAAATAAAGTAAAAAAAAAGAAACCCAAAATCTTAACGATTTAATTTGTATTAGAACAAAAATTTTTTCAAAGTATAAACTTTTTCTAAAAGTTCTAATAATTTCTTAAATTAACAATGGTGGGCGGTTTCCATTTAATTAGGTCAATTAATAAAACACGTTCGTTCAAATTTAATGTACTTCAACGACTGTTCTAATTTTATTTATTTCATTACTTTCGTCTTCATCATCTGGACCTAAACAACACCATAATTTCATGTTATCCGAAGCGTATACACCCCTATATGATCGCGCTGTTCGATGGGTACCTGGAACATCTTCCACCAAATACCGATAATTTCCTATAATTTTCGTAATAATAAGCGGTCCTTTGAATTTTGCCGTAGCTTTTTAGATTGCCCTGTGGCGCTAGCTTCATTATTAACCACAACTAAATCATCGATTTCATATGTTTTATATTATATATATAAATTCATATATATAATATAAATTCATCTTCGTCGTGCAATTCACCATGAAGGTGTAGAATAATTTTATTTTTCAGAATATCTCGAGGTTTAAAGTCGAAGACGATTTCATATGGTGTCTTTCCGGCTGTTGTTGACGTCATTGAGATAAAAGCCAATTGGATGCTATTGGATAACCTTTTATTCCAATTTCGCTCATTCTGGACACTTGTTGATAACGAATTTGAGATCGTCCGATTCACCCGTTCAATTTGCCCGTTCGTCCTTGGCGTCTTTACGGCTACATGAATGTGCTGTATTGCTTTTTCATATTTGTTAACGTAGTCGCGCATCTTAGGAAACCGCTACCATTTTTTAATTTTATCTAATGTTTTGTCTACACTGAAATGCCAAACTTCATCATGGCATTCTCGCACTATCCTCCATCGAACCTTTTTTCGCACTTCAATATGAAGAGATATATCATAAATTTTTTTAAATAACCGATTATCTTCCGTACAATATTCTTTTTTTATATGTTTGTCAATTGGATTCTTTTGTAGTTTTTCAAAAATCTCTTGTAAGCTAGGATCCTGCAGTTTCAACCTGCATTCTACTCAGAGCGTCCAGATGATTCATCCTACTACCGCTTCAATGATCTAATGTAAAATCGAAATCCTGTATCTTTAACCACCATCTCGCTAGTCATGGTATTAATTCTTTTTTACTCATTGTTGACTTTAACGCTGCACAATCAGTTAATACTTTAAACTGTTTTCCAATCAGATAATACTTCAATCATTGTAATGGTTCAAGAATGGCCAATGTTTCCAATTCGTAGATATTGAATTTGTTCTCAGATTCTGTAGTTGATCTACTAAAATATGCAACAGGTTGAAATATTTTATCCTCCAATTGTAAAATAATACCAGCTAATTCACTAGCACTTACACCAGTATGCACTTCATGCACTCCGTTAACATTATACGAAGTCAATATTGATTCATCCATTAACTTTTCTTTTAGTTTTAAAAACGAATCATTTTGCAAAGACATTTTGGGTGTATTTAAACTTTTCGTCCTTTTTCAGCAAATCAGTCATCGGTTTTGCTATTAGAGCAAAATCATTGATGAACTTCCTGAAATAACTGCACAAGCCTAAGTATTGTCGTACCTCCTTAACGCTCATCGGTACTTTAAAATTCTTCACCGTCTTCACTTTAATTTCAGATGGAGTAATTCCTGTTGGCATTATTTTACGCCCGATATACTGCTTCTGATACGTTACGTCCGAGATACTGCGAGATAGCTTTCTGCAATTCTTCTTCTATATTGGGGTGAAAATATTTCTTTTTTTATTCTTGAATTTAATGATCTTTAATCAATACAGAGTCGTTCATCGACGTTTTTCCTTTTTGCCAACAATTCCGGACTGGCATAATCGGAATTCGACATCGTTATTATATCATTTTTAATTAAATCATCAACCATTTCCTCGATTTTATCTTTCTTGGCATAAGGCACTCTGTATGCTTTTTGTTGAACTGGTTCGTCATCATCTAATTCAATTTCCATTTCTATTTTATTCATTAACCCGAGTTCTCCTAAATTTTTTGTGAATAATACGTGTTATTTATTCAACGTTTTCATCAACTCTTCTAGTTCATTATGGTTAATATCTCCTAGCTGTAAATCATCTTTACTTATTTGTTCAATATTTTTAACTTTTCGTTAGATGTGTTCATTTTCGATACGAAAGATTTGTCGTTCTAATAATAATACGTTATCTTCTTTAATCATCCTTATACCTGGTAAATCTAAAATGTCGCGACCAATTAAAAAAGAAAATGACATTGAATCATTCTGTACGACGTATACTTCAGCTTCACATTCATATTTATTGTACTGTTGACTGGTGTTATTACTTTTATTATATTGTTGTGTATTAAAATTACTTTTTTGAAACTGTTGATAACGATAATTCTTGTTCAGCCTTGCTTACGAGTAAATTATTGTCGTTTGGCTTTATTACATTCAATATTTTAATTTATGTTTCGTTCTGATATCTCCTTTTTTTTAAACAAACTATATTAGAAAGATGGTTCATTTAATTCGTTCCGTTCAATTGTTTAATTTTAGCAGCTTCCTTTTTTATAGATATATATTATTAATTACGTTCAATGTGCATATGTTACGTCACCTTCCCTTGAGAGTTTATATTCATTTATTGAAGTTTAACAAATTTATAGGTCGGCAAAAATCCTCAATCCAAACCCTCGTGGGTGCCGACGGGAAATAATCACCATCTAGATGGTTAGGTACTAAGGGAAAGGCAAACTGGGTTTGTCTTTATTTATCCTACTACTGCACCTCGGTTTTCACCGGAACCATCGGCTTAGGGTAAACCTGAGCCGGATTCAAAGGCTTTATACGATCCGTGACGATGAACACCCGGGCTGTGGGTGCAGTCTTAAAAATAGTCCGGTCGCGAAGGGAGTATTCAGCGTACCTAGCGACCCTCCGACCAATTTACTAGCCTTACCTTAGGTATACGGATCCTTGAAAAGGGCGGACCTTCCTTTTCTTCGTACTCGTGGGTTCAATTATGGAACAAAATATTTAAAAAAAAATTCGAAAAAAGGGCACACTAGCAGTGCTTAGAAAACTCGCGAACAACAAAAGACAGTATGCAAAATGCGTCGAAACAAGCCTTCTTTGATAAACGGTCAGCCTATAAAATAATTGAGAGGTTAAGATCTCTCAATGTTGAACAGTTATCTGAGGTGCAAAAGAATTCGTTAGCCTGGGCTAAAACAGTAGCAGGCCGGGTCAAACCCCAAGAAGGAGAAATACCAGGTTCATCGAAGCACCTTATGTCCAAGAGACAGAGATCACAAGATGAGCCACAGGAATGAACTCCAAAAAGGCTAGGTGGCTAAGGAGCAACCAGATCACCAAGCCTCAAGGTTAGTCAGTGAAATTACCAAGGATAGTTTAATTCTGGCAATCATTGATGACGCGTTAGAATATGAAGCTATTTCTCCAAGTAATTGGAAGAAGGTTGTTGTTTCTATAAACGTCAAACTTCTTCCAGATAGTGGAACAATATCCGGGACCACCACCCTTCTGTAGAGACGTTGTCTGGCATCAGGGCAACGTCAAATTGAGAGTCTGCGCTGATCAGAGATCAGTAGTCCTCTACAAACAGGTAATATGAAAGATGGGAAGTCTGTGACCGGGGACCGGGGACCAGACTCAAATCCATATGTAGGGAAAAAATCCCTAGCAGGCCAAGAGCTAGGGTGTGGCTGCCTAAAAAATCTGCATCTGGTTAAAAACAGGTTCATGGACTCAAGATAACAGGTAATACGTTGTTATATAATAAATAGATATGCAAACCTAGAGCGTGCATTCCTATTTGCTACAAATACTTTAAATATAACTTTTATCTTTAATTACAATAATGATGTTCTGGTCGCGGCAAGAATAGAGCTAAAAAACTCAAGGCTCTGGGTTGTTGCGGCGTATCTTTCTCACGACTCGCAGAATTCATTTCATCCATACAATCTTGCAATGTTGGTAACGCATTCACTTTTATTTCAGATGGAGTAATTCCTGTTGGCATTATGTTACGTCCGAGATAGTAGTATTAACATTAAGGTCATCATAGGAAACGACGCGAATGCTTATCATGACATCTGGGATAGTTCGGATACCAACGAAACAGGTGAGTCACTTTTTGATTACATTTTACGTACTAACCTTCTTATCTCTAACATTGGCAGGAAGCCTACCTTTGTTACTAGTAATAGGCAGGGAGTTCTAGACATAAACTTAGCGTCAGACTTCATTTATTCTAAAATACACTCATGGGAAGTTTCTGACGAGCCTTCCTTTTCAGATCACAGATATCGTGAGTTCTGTCTGGATGAAACTCCCCCAATAAAGTCAGTCTATCGAAACCTTAAGAGAACTGACTTGACCAAATATATGGACCACCTAAGTCAACTCTTATCTCTTTAACTTCTGGAATTTCTAAAAATATTTAGGATATAAATGGCCTACTAAACGTTTTTACTAAGGCCTGAAATTAGTCCTTAGAGCATTCGTATACCATCAGTAAGCGTAGGGGAAAACCTAAATCACTTTGGTGGAATGATGAAATCAAAGGTCTAGGGAAAGATAGTGTAAAAGCTTTTAATAATGCCAAAAAAACAAATGAGGCACGGGAGTGGAGCTCTTATAAAGCGGCTCTTAGTCAGTTCAAAAAAGGCGAAAAGAGATACCTGGAGACTATTCTGCGGAAGTTTAGAAAACGTATCCGAGGCATCTAGACTTAGAAAAATCATATCGACAAACCCCATGGTCCCCAGTCTTCTTAAAAAAGTGGATGGCAGCTGGGCTACCACAAGCAAAGAGTCGCTTTACTTTCAAAAACCCATTTCCCTGGGTGCACAAATAATAGCTCAGAAGTGGTTTGTCTGCTGAATCCCCCCTCAGAGGTAGTGATTACAGGAGATAAACTACATTGGGCTATAGATAGTTTCAAGCCCTTCAAGTCAAGCGGACAGGATGGTATTATACTCACTGAGATCCAGCAAACTTGATTTACTACCCTTGGCTAAAAAGCATTTTCTGTGGTAGTGTTAATTTGGGGGATATCCTCCCTTCTAAAAAACCTTACAAAGTTTGAGCGACATCCATATCTGCTGCAACTTAGATAAAAATATGTTGTCAGCTTCTCAACATGCTTCCTGTAAAGGGAAGTCAGTGGATGCCGCACTTCAGACCTTGACTAGCTCGATTGAAAAATCTCTAAATTGCAAAGAATATACTCTTGCACCATTTATTGACATTAATAACGTCAATCACGCAGCAATTGTAGACACACTCAAAAGCCTAAGAGTAGAACCGGAGCTAAGAGGACTGATTGATAATATTCAAAATAGCAGGGCCATCAGTGCTAACATAGGCAACGCTTCTGCAAAAATGTTTGTGAAGAGAGGGACTCTGTAAGGAGAGGTGCTATCTCCGCTTCTTTGGAATGTGGTAGTAAACAAACTGCTTAAAATCTTGGAAAAGGCGGGCTGCACAACAATCGTCTATGCGGACCAAGTTGCTATCGTTGTGTTATGGATAAATAAAATAAAAACTCTCTTTTTTTTTAAATGAAGTTAATTTTATTAAAAAACATTTATGATGTTATTTGTTGACCATTAAACTCTGAATGTATAAGGTTACCAGTTTTAAGTGGTACGCTTGGGTCAAAAGATATCATCTTAATTTTGGTCAATGTGCATTGCACATCTTAAATTATATTATTTCTACTTTCTTACCTATTAAAGAATGTACAAATGCATTTTGATTGTGGAAATTAATAAACTGACCTGTTTCAATTTTACATTGTAAATTTATTTACTTATAACTTCACTATATGCATAATATTACTGAATCATAATTTTGATTTTAGTATGTCATATTTAACTGTGTTAAATAGAATCATATTTCAACAACATATGAATTAATATGTTAGTGAAATATGATTTGTTTTAACCACTTATTATTATAATTTATCATTAATTAATTTACCATAAACAGTATCATGAACCTCAAATCGGTTCATAACATTCCTCTCCCTTTGGAAAAAAAATTCATACCGTATATACTATGAATTTTCGGCATTTAGAGAAAGATCTAATACTTTAAATTGAAAATTGTAACGTCAGTCAGAATTTTTTTAATGCTTAAATTTAAAATGCAAAGAAAAACATTTACTAAGGTCACAAAAAAAATTTTTATATTTTAATAATATTTAATTAATATTTATATTTTAATGCTAAACATTTTAATGAATTTTTAATGCTTATATTTAAAATGTAAAGAAAAAACACATTTTCTAAGCTTACAAAAATTTTTATGTTGACAAAGTAGGTACTTATAATTGTTTTGCTAGTTTTTGAGTTGAATGATCATATTCAAAAATTCTTTATTAAATTTTTTATTGACATTGATTTTATTACTTTTTGTTGTTTTTTTTTTTATATAAAAAAAAATAAGTGTATATAGATTTACTTGTTTTATTACATAATTTTTTTTTTACTCATTTTATTACATTTTTTTTTTGTATTTTTCGTTTTTTTATGAAATTTATTACATAACTTTATAAATGATTTAAAAATAAACTCTATATTTAGTGGTATATGAGAAATTATTCTTTTTTTTTTTTAGTTTGTTTCTTTTTTATTTTCCTATTTTTTTACTTCATCTTCTTTAATGCTCTCCTGTAGGAGGATGTTTACTGAATTACCAGTATTTAAATTTTGATCAGTTGATATTTTATTACAGTTTATTTTAACATATTTATTATATAAAATTGACTATTATAAGGAAGGAAAGAAGAGAAAATATAGAAATCAAAGAAGTGTGTAAGTGTGTTATCGTAGTAGGTTGTTCAACGTCAGTAAGTTTAATTGATTGTAATTCTGTACTGAATTCGTTTAATTTAAAAACCTTCATATTGCTAATAGCAGGTAAAATTGAAACTATGTTTTGTTTAAGTTCGAAAGTTGTTTTGTTTAGAATAAATTCATAAGAGAAAATATTTGTATGGGATATTGATATTGCTACTTGAGATTGTAAATTGACAGTCTGGGTAAAAGCTTTGCAATTAGGTTTCAAAGTAAAAATTCCACTGTTATATAATTTTTCAATACTTATATCATTTCCACAAGCGATTTTTATATTAGTGTGCTTAGGTAATTTATACAACCAAGTATTGGGTTGGTTAAAGGTTAAACCATAATTTCCGGTCTGATTTAAAAATTCTGATTTAACATTCTTTCGGTGCAGTGTAACCTTCCTTTAACTTCATAACACAATTTTGCTTCAGACTATTATAGTAAATAAAATTTTGTTTACATATGAAATTTTCTTAGTGATTTTCTCCGTGAGTTTATACATTGCTCCATATCTGAACTACCAAGAACTATGTTTCGATGCAATTCATCGTTTATACTTATAAAATCTGTCGTTAGGTCTTTGAAATAAAATGTGTTATATTTTGATTTGACTGGTAGACTAGTTACTTTATGCAGACTTCATTTATTCTAAAATACACTCATGGAAAGTTTCTGACGAGCCTTCCTTTTCAGATCACAGATATCGTGAGTTCTGTCTGGATGAAACTCCCCCAATAAAGTCAGTCTATCGAAACCTTAAGAGAACTGACTTGACCAAATATATGGACCACCTAAGTCAACTCTTATCTCTTTAACTTCTGGAATTTCTAAAAATATTTAGGATATAAATGGCCTACTAAACGTTTTTACTAAGGCCTGAAATTAGTCCTTAGAGCATTCGTATACCATCAGTAAGCGTAGGGAAAAACCTAAATCACTTTGGTGGAATGATGAAATCAAAGGTCTAGGGAAAGATAGTGTAAAAGCTTTTAATAATGCCAAAAAAACAAATGAGGCACGGGAGTGGAGCTCTTATAAAGCGGCTCTTAGTCAGTTCAAAAAAGGCGAAAAGAGATACCTGGAGACTATTCTGCGGAAGTTTAGAAAACGTATCCGAGGCATCTAGACTTAGAAAAATCATATCGACAAACCCCATGGTCCCCAGTCTTCTTAAAAAAGTGGATGGCAGCTGGGCTACCACAAGCAAAGAGTCGCTTTACTTTCAAAAACCCATTTCCCTGGGTGCACAAATAATAGCTCAGAAGTGGTTTGTCTGCTGAATCCCCCCTCAGAGGTAGTGATTACAGGAGATAAACTACATTGGGCTATAGATAGTTTCAAGCCCTTCAAGTCAAGCGGACAGGATGGTATTATACTCACTGAGATCCAGCAAACTTGATTTACTACCCTTGGCTAAAAAGCATTTTCTGTGGTAGTGTTAATTTGGGGGATATCCTCCCTTCTAAAAAACCTTACAAAGTTTGAGCGACATCCATATCTGCTGCAACTTAGATAAAAATATGTTGTCAGCTTCTCAACATGCTTCCTGTAAAGGGAAGTCAGTGGATGCCGCACTTCAGACCTTGACTAGCTCGATTGAAAAATCTCTAAATTGCAAAGAATATACTCTTCCACCATTTATTGACATTAATAACGTCAATCACGCAGCAATTGTAGACACACTCAAAAGCCTAAGAGTAGAACCGGAGCTAAGAGGACTGATTGATAATATTCAAAATAGCAGGGCCATCAGTGCTAACATAGGCAACGCTTCTGCAAAAATGTTTGTGAAGAGAGGGACTCTGTAAGGAGAGGTGCTATCTCCGCTTCTTTGGAATGTGGTAGTAAACAAACTGCTTAAAATCTTGGAAAAGGCGGGCTGCACAACAATCGTCTATGCGGACCAAGTTGCTATCGTTGTGTTATGATTATAAAATAAAAACTCTCTTTTTTTTTAAATGAAGTTAATTTTATTAAAAAACATTTATGATGTTATTTGTTGACCATTAAACTCTGACTGTATAAGGTTACCAGTTTTAAGTGGTACGCTTGGGTCAAAAGATATCATCTTAATTTTGGTCAATGTGCATTGCACATCTTAAATTATATTATTTCTACTTTCTTACCTACTAAAGAATGTACAAATGCATTTTGATTGTGGAAATTAATAAACTGACCTGTTTCAATTTTACATTGTAAATTTATTTACTTATAACTTCACTATATGCATAATATTACTGAATCATAATTTTGATTTTAGTATGTCATATTTAACTGTGTTAAATAGAATCATATTTCAACAACATATGAATTAATATGTTAGTGAAATATGATTTGTTTTAACCACTTATTATTATAATTTACCATTAATTAATTTACCATAAACAGTATCATGAACCTCAAATCGGTTCATAACATTCCTCTCCCTTTGGAAAAAAAATTCATACCGTATATACTATGAATTTTCGGCATTTAGAGAAAGATCTAATACTTTAAATTGAAAATTGTAACGTCAGTCAGAATTTTTTTAATGCTTAAATTTAAAATGCAAAGAAAAACATTTACTAAGGTCACAAAAAAAATTTTTATATTTTAATAATATTTAATTAATATTTATATTTTAATGCTAAACATTTTAATGAATTTTTAATGCTTATATTTAAAATGTAAAGAAAAAACACATTTTCTAAGCTTGCAAAAATTTTTATGTTGACAAAGTAGGTACTTATAATTGTTTTGCTAGTTTTTGAGTTGAATGATCATATTCAAAAATTCTTTATTAAATTTTTTATTGACATTGATTTTATTACTTTTTGTTGTTTTTTTGTTTATATAAAAAAAAATAAGTGTATATAGATTTACTTGTTTTATTACATAATTTTTTTTTTACTCATTTTATTACATTTTTTTTTTGTATTTTTCGTTTTTTTATGAAATTTATTACATAACTTTATAAATGATTTAAAAATAAACTCTATATTTAGTGGTATATGAAAAATTATTCTTTTTTTTTTTTAGTTTGTTTCTTTTTTATTTTCCTATTTTTTTACTTCATCTTCTTTAATGCTCTCCTGTAGGAGGATGTTTACTGAATTACCAGTATTTAAATTTTGATCAGTTGATATTTTATTACAGTTTATTTTAACATATTTATTATATAAAATTGACTATTATAAGGAAGGAAAGAAGAGAAAATATAGAAATCAAAGAAGTGTGTAAGTGTGTTATCGTAGTAGGTTGTTCAACGTCAGTAAGTTTAATTGATTGTAATTCTGTACTGAATTCGTTTAATTTAAAAACCTTCATATTGCTAATAGCAGGTAAAATTGAAACTATGTTTTGTTTAAGTTCGAAAGTTGTTTTGTTTAGAATAAATTCATAAGAGAAAATATTTGTATGGGATATTGATATTGCTACTTGAGATTGTAAATTGACAGTCTGGGTAAAAGCTTTGCAATTAGGTTTCAAAGTAAAAATTCCACTGTTATATAATTTTTCAATACTTATATCATTTCCACAAGCGATTTTTATATTAGTGTGCTTAGGTAATTTATACAACCAAGTATTGGGTTGGTTAAAGGTTAAACCATAATTTCCGGTCTGATTTAAAAATTCTGATTTAACATTCTTTCGGTGCAGTGTAACCTTCCTTTAACTTCATAACACAATTTTGCTTCAGACTATTATAGTAAATAAAATTTTGTTTACATATGAAATTTTCTTAGTGATTTTCTCCGTGAGTTTATACATTGCTCCATATCTGAACTACCAAGAACTATGTTTCGATGCAATTCATCGTTTATACTTATAAAATCTGTCGTTAGGTCTTTGAAATAAAATGTGTTATATTTTGATTTGACTGGTAGACTAGTTACTTTATGCAGACTATATATTTCTGGGACAAGAGGAATGGTTATTTGAACTATTAAGTGGTTTGAATGATGCATTGAAAAATTTATGGGACATTTTTCCCAATTGTGTCAATAATATATTTTGTATAGCTTGTATTTTTTCTGGATCAGGCTTAACTCCTTCATCCGAAATTACATGCCCTAATTATATAACCTCTTTATGTAGAAATTTACACTTTTCGGCTTGCAATTTTAAGTTATATTTTTCAAGAGCGTTTAATACGTCTATTAATTTTTTATTATGATCTTCTAAATTTTTGACATAAATAACTACGTCATCAAGATATACTAGACAACGCATTCCTTGTAAACCGGTTAGAACTTTATTCATCAATCTCTGGAAAGTAGGAGGTGCATTTCGTAGGCCGAATGGTATACGGTTAAATTCGTAATGACCTTGGGCAGTTATGACCTTAATGACCTTATCGGATTCCTTCACTTATATTAGGTGAAATCCATTTGCCAAGTACTTTGAATCACCTTTGAATCATAAAATACTTTGAATCACTTAGTTGTCCTAAAATATCCTTGATGTTAGGCAAGGGGAAAGCGTCTGGACTAGTGATTTCATTTAATTTCCGAAAATCTACAACTACCTGCCATTTCTTTTGTATATCTAAGCCGGATTTTTTAGGCACAACTAACAAAGGTGAGTTCCAAGGGGTAGAACTTGGTCGCACTATTTCATGGGAAACCATAGCATCTACTAGTCTCTTAATTTTCTCTTTGTGAATTTCAGTTAAACGATAGGGTCTAGTATTAATAGGTATTTTACTTGGTTCCGTTTTTATTTCATGGTTAATTACCGGAATATAAAAAATCACAGTCCAAATAGAACAGGTGATTGTATTCTCTACATAGATTAATTATAGAACATTTTTCTTCGAAATTTAAATGTTTCAACTTGAGTTGACTTCCAAATATTTTTAACCTGTTTTCACTGATACTATTCAAATGGTATTCTTTTAAATTATATACATTAAATATTGCAAGTGGTTCTAGTTTAATTGGGATATGCTTTCCAATCTCAACTGAGTATTGGTATTTAAAATGCTAATATGGATAAAAGCTACCGTGGGTTTTACAATGGTATTGGAGATGAAAATTCCTTGTTCGTTCATTTCTTCAAGATCTAAATGAACTACGGACTCTTCTTTTAAGTTTATAGGGCCGTATTTAATTAGTTTCTCTGTTGTAGGAGGTATAATCATTTTGTTTTCATTTATATCAAAATGGAATGTATAGTTTTTATTATTTAATTTGAAAACAGCTTTATTATTTCCGTAATCTATTACGGAATTTGTTTCTCTTAAAAAATCTTCTCCAATTATTCCATCTTGTGGAATAGGAAAATTTGTAGGTACTATATGGAAATTAATGGGATAGCATTGGTCATCAACCTTCAGTTGTAAAGTTGTAGTGCCTAAAGTTTTAATAGGTGTTTCCGAAAAACCTGCGATTTCGATAGTATCTAGTTCAACATATGTATTGTCATGTAATGCATGAACTTTTATTAAAGATACGTTAGCCCCTGAATCTATCAGAAATATACTTTCAATATTTTCAGTTCCTTCTAAGGTTAGATCTAAAGTTCTAGAAAAAGACTTGTTATCATGTTTGATAAAGAATACTAATGGATGCAAATACTTATTTGGTTCATATAATTTTTTATTAGGGTTGTTTTGAATTTTCCTCCGGAAACCTCCGGATTTTCGTTTTCTTGTGGATTTAGTTGTTGTTTTTTATTTTGAGTTGGATTTTCTTTTGGATTTAGACTTTCGTTTTTAAATAAATTTTGAGTTTTATCTATACTTAAATTTTCTTTTGACTTTTTGTAGAGATTTCGTTTGAGAAACATAATATTTTTATTTATTTTAATTCGCTCTCCTGGAGTCTTTCTCTCTCTCTCTCTCGGGGAAGTTTCCCGAATCATTAGAATTAATAATCGTTTCTTTTCTTGTTTTGTTATATGCTAAACGTCGGCACTCTTCTACCTTATGCCCACGTTTTTTACAATAATTACAAATAATTTCTTTTACCACGGATATATGTGGTTTTTGGTGTTAATTAGTACTATATTTATTATTACTATTATTGTAGTGGATACTGAAAGGTTTATTATTTGGGTGATTAGATGGAACATGGTTGGTTTGCCTACAATCCTTTGTATGGTGCGTTGTAGACTTGCAATTACTGCAATAGTTCTTTTGACCAGACTGTAGGTTATTTCTATAGTTCATTTTGTTTCGTTTTTCCTCTTCAATAGCTATGTCTATAGCATTGTAGAGGTTTTGTGGTCTTGCTGACCGGAGAATCACACATAATGGTTCTCTAAGTCCATTAACGAAATTATTTAAAATGATATTTTCATTTTGCCCATTAATGATTTTAGCCGCTGTTACTTCAATACCAGTTGTACTGGTCATGTTCTTCTAACAATTTTTCAGCCCTTTCTGCGTAAGTTAAAACTAAAAACTTAAAACAAAGGCAAAAACTTCACTTTGAATTATTTGCAATGACCTGTGTTTCTGAAAATGTGTCATTAGTGCTGTTTTCAATGATTCCCATTCGGTATAGTCTTTATATCTAAGAATAACGTTGTATGCACGTCCTATTAGACTTTATTATATCTAAAAATTCTCTTTTGGCATTTTCAGAACTAGTACGTTTATACTGTATGTCAGCCATTTGCAAAAATCTGTGAAAATCCACCGGTTTTCCATCAAATTCTGGTATTATTTTCATTGCTTGACCTACGTCAAATTTACTTTCAGATGTATTCTTAGGGGTAATTGGATCTTCTTCTTCCATTTTGGAATTGGGTCTTTGTTAATTTTTTTGTTGGTCAGTTAAAATTCTGGGTATTTGTCTACTTCGTAGACTTAAGTTTATGTTCATATATTTTCTTAGCAAGCTAAATGAAATAAAAAAAAACTTTGCTTTTTTTTTTGTTCTTTTACAATTTATGTTCTTTTCATTTGGTATAGCTTCTGCAGACTCAGATGAAACATTAAGCGGAAAAAAATGTCTTGTGTAGTACCAATTGAAAACGACAAAGAAAGAAAGTTCGTAATCTCAAGTTATCTACTAAAAAAAATATTGTCATAGATATTTATACAAGAATATTTATACAAGAAATATGAGAGTCGTATAATGTAGCAAATTACTTGTCAGGTTATTCGCCCAGAGAAGGAGTCAGAGTATAATAAAAATTTATATTATTTAAATTTTAATTTATTTAGAAGAAGTGGAGAAAAGAAAAAGGAATTTACAATAGGTTACTAAAAACATCAATTTAATCTGTAAAAAAAAAACATTTTGTTTTTTACAAGTGAACTTGATTAAATTAAAACAAATTTTAACTTCAAATTAAAAAAGAAATTATTTTATTATTTTTATTTATATTTTTTTTTTTGACTCTGATGTATTGTTGTATGTTGACGGATGTACTGTTGTATGTTGCTGCAAGTTGCTGAACTGTTGTGTGTACTACTGTTGATGTAGTGGGGGAAGCGATTGACCTTAGAAGATTTTCTTGTTTTGCTTTTATTTATATTTTTTATTTTGATTTTTTTTTTTTTACTAGCATTTAAAAGGTTTTAAAGTTTTTTATTTTTTTTTTTTATTATTATATTTTATATAATTCCCGTTATTTTTCATTTGAATATGTATATAAAACAAAAATTATTATAGTATTATAAATTTTAATAGTGTTTCATTATATGAAAGTTTTTTTTTTTTTTTTAGTATTAAAATTTTATTTTATTTAAAAATTTTTTTTTTTACTGCTGATTTCCTTTAAGGTTTAATATTTATTAAATATTAGTTCATTAATTTCACACGTTTTTTAGTTCGTTAATTTTACGCTGAGAAATTTACAAAATTTAATTTATTAATATGTAATCGTTAAAAATTTGTTATTTAAATTTATTTTAAAATTATTTAGTAATTTTTTTTTTTAGATAAACAGGCAGAAACTATATCCCGTTGTATCCCACCGCTGTCTCCAAAAATGTTATGGATAAATAAAATAAAAACTCTCTTTATACCCGTACGATAAGGATCGGGTATATTAAAATTGCTCCTCCGTTTGTAACACCTCGAAATAAGCTAGCTAGATATACCTTCAAAGGTATGGATCGGACCAGAAAAAACTTCCAAGTCTATTGAGCTCCTTCCGTCCGTCCGTCCGCCCGTCCGTCTGTCCGTCAGCAAGATAACTCAAAAACTAAGAAAGCTACAGTCTTGAAATTAACACAAAGTATTCTTACAACAATTTGTAGGTTCCCTATTTTTTTTTGGTTGAAATCCGACCACAACTTCGGGTACCTCTCGAACACCTAACTTTTAGCTTGGGTCTATTTAAAAAAAAATGTGAGGATCTAAAAGTTAGGTGTTCGAGAGGTACCCGAAGTTGTGGTCGGATCTCAACCAAAAAAAAATATGGAACCTACAAATTGTTGTAAGAATACTTTGTGTTAATTTCAAGACTGTAGCCTTCTTAGTTTTTGAGTCATCTTGCTGACGGACAGACGGACGGACGGAGAAAGCTCAATCGACTTAGAATTTTTTTCTGATCCGATCCATACCTTTGAAGGTATATGTAGCTCGCTTATTTCGAGGTGTTACAAACGGAGGAGTAATTTTATTATACCCGATACTTATCGTACGGTTATAAACATTTGTGATATTATTTGTTGACCGTTAAACTCTGACTGACTCGTCCATTCTTTGAACGTTATTATAAATCTTCGCGATCAGGAAAAGAAAATAGAAGAATATCAAGCGTTCCAGTTTTAAGTGGTAGGCTTGGGTCAAAAGATATCATTTTAATTTTGGTCAATGTGCATTGCACATGTTAAGTTGTATTATTTGTACTTACTTATCTACTAAAGAATGTACAAATGCATTTTTATTGTGAAAATGATTTACATTGTAAATTTATTTATTTATAACTTCACTATATGCATAATATTACTGAATCATAATATTGTTTTTAGTATGTCATATTTAACTGTGTTACTGTGTGACTGTGACTGTGGACTGTCAATTAATCCACAGAAAATCGAACTGGTTCTCTTTAGAAGAAAATATAAAATTCCCAAAATAAAGCCGCCTTCTTTAATTGGCTGCGCTCTTGCCTTTAGCGAAGCGG
This sequence comes from Poecilobothrus nobilitatus, assembly GCA_947095535.1. Classification (NCBI taxonomy): domain Eukaryota; kingdom Metazoa; phylum Arthropoda; class Insecta; order Diptera; family Dolichopodidae; genus Poecilobothrus; species Poecilobothrus nobilitatus. The sequence continues at coordinate 141,405,676 of OX352772.1, read as the reverse complement.
TGCAAGTTCTGGCCCTAACTCTAGACAGCAAGTGAAACTGGATGGCTAGCATCTCAGAAAAAGTAAAGAAGCTCACTTTACCACTCTACTCGTGCAAAAAAGTCTTTAGTAGGAACTGGGAGCTTCAACCTTACATGACTTACGGCTATACACATCCGTAATAAAACCCATTCTTATGTACGGAGTCCTAGTATGGTGGAAGGCAATTGATAAAGAGGTCAACCGCAAGGCAATTGCTAGGGTTCAAATAACTGCCACACTATGTATTAGTGGCTCCTTAATAACAACCCCTTCTGCGACATTAGATATCATCCTTAATCTATTGCTTGTAGAATATTATAGAAAATTTTCAGCAGCAAACACAGTAAGATTGAAAGCTACATCCCAGTGGATCAACTCACGAGAAGGTCACTCGGATATCATAAACCAATTCAAGTCCACTCCCGTTTTGGTGGACTACACTTCCCCCACTTATTTCTTCGGAAAATCACACGCGACGAGCATACCAAGCTGTGAGAGTTGGAACTCGAACACAGTGATGACTTTCGAAGGAGTACAATTCTACACGGATGGTTCAAAAATGAACAGCAGTGGAGGATGCGGGGTCTTCTATGCGTGATCTGAATATCAGTCATAATTTCCGATTACCACACCATTGTAGTGTGTTCCAAGCCGAAATTATGACAATCCAAGAAGTCTAGGCTCTATTGAATAGAATCGTTTTGACTGTAAAGCAAATACGCATTCTGTCAGATAGCAAAGCTGCAATTTTAACAGCTGGAATCAACATATACAACGTCGAAGACTATTATAAACTGCCGAAAACTTCTTCTTCTTAACTTCTTAAAGTTTTTAGATTCAGGGAAATGAAAAAACCGATGAACTTGCAAGAATTGGTACAACCAAGACTAGGCAAGACGAGGGGTACCTCTATCCACAAGCAAAACGTTACTTCGAAAGGAAATAACGGATATGGTAAATAACAAATGGTCAAACTTGATCTCTTGCAATATCACAAGATTGATATGGCCCAAAACCGATTTAAGACGATCCAATGATCTGCTTTCTCTTAAAAGAGCTGATATTGGAATGGCAATGCGTATAATCACCGATCACTGTCTAATAGGGAAGCATGCCAAAATACTTGGCTTATCCTCAAAAGACTATTGTAGAGCCTGCAAAGATGAAGAATAAGAGGAAACGATTCTTCATCTCCGTTACACAAGCCAAGCCTTGTCGGCCTTGTGTGTGCCTTTTTTATTGGCAGCCATCTTAACCTAACCTAATCTAACAAATTTATAAGTTCAATGTTTTTTTTTTTTAATTTTAATTTATTTATTTTTCTTTTTATTTATTTATCAATGAATTATCTCTAAAAGAGCTTAAGCACATATAGAGTATGTATTGTAAAATAATTTTATTAACTAATCAAATCCAACAAGTAGGTAATAAATCTGTACAAAAAAAAAATCTTATGAACTAATTATTAAAAATTAAAATGTTTTTATTAGGAGGAAAAAATTAAATTGAGAATCGAAAAATTTAAAGCGAAAACAACCGAATATATATTATGTATATACTTACATGCATGTCAAATACCAATGTTTATATTTATAATATTTTCAGTTATTTTCAAATTATTGTTATTTTTTTTTAAATTAATTTTTATTTTTGCTTTTATTGATGATGCATCACATGTTTTTATCATGTCTGGTATTTTATTATATGTGTTGATGGCCGTATAGTAGACTCCGTCAAGACCATTCAATTTCGCTTTTCTATTTATGTTGCGAATTAGGCTTACAGTGCGGGTTTTGTAATTATGTAATCCCTTATTGTGTGTTAATTGTGTATTTGAATTAATTGATTAAATTTAAATCGTCACCCTTTTTTATGCAAGTCTTCATCGTTCAAATTTTTTTTTTATACCCGTACGATAGGATCGGGTATAATAAAATTACTCCTCCGTTTGTAACACCTCGAAATAAGCGAGCTAGATATACGTTCAAAGGTATGGATCGGATCAGAAAAAAATCTAAGACTTTTGAGCCATGTCCGTCCGTCCGTCCGTCAGCACGCTAACTCAAAAACTAAGAAAGCTAAAATCTTGAAATTTACACAAAATATTCTTGGAGTAATTTGTAGGTTCCCTATTTTTTTTGGTTGAGTTTGGACCAAAACTTAGGGTAGCTCTAGAACACCTAACTTTTAGATCCCGACATTTTTTTTGAAATAGAGCTATGAAATTTTAACTGCTGATATATCTCACAAAAATATTAATTTTATTTTTTATAACTTTTTTTTGTAGCCCCACCCGTTACGGAGCTACAGCTCCCAAAGTTTCAAAAAAGCTCTATGTTTAAATTGTTATAGCACAAGTTGTATAAGGTATATCTTCATTTTGAAAACGCCAAACGATTACTACTTTCATTAGCTTTAAAAGTATATATACAATAAATATATATTTGTGGCATACGGTGTCTTAATTTACCGTTATGCGAAACTCAAATTTTGCAAAATCCTTTAACCCTTTTATCTTCTAAACGGTTTAAGTTGGAAACTTGAAATTTTGACAGAAGTTAGATCTTTGAAAATAAGTATGAGTCATTTCAGAAATTTTTTTTGTATCACTCTCCGTTTAGGAGCTGTAAGGGGTCAAAAACTGAAAATTTCCTATTTTTAAACACCTGTAACTTGAATACCTGTTAAAAATTTTTTGAAGTAATACACAAAAATTAAAGCTTCAACATTATACTCTTATTTCTGTCAACAACTATTTTTAATAATATAGGGTTACTTTATAATTGACGAAAGTGTTACTTGATTTTTTCAAATTTTCTAACAAATTTCTTTAACGATTTTTTTCCATTTTGTTTTACTCGATAATTTGAAATTGTTGAGGATATAATGCGTAGTACAAAAAAATGTAAATAAATAAACAACATAACGGTTTCTTGAAGAATTTTTATTTATATGATATTGATATATATACATACTTATATAATATCATGTTTATTTACATATCGTATCACTAGTGAATGAATGATAAGAGTATAGATGTATATTATATAGCGCCGTATTTACATACATTTTAATTGTAAAATTCTATAAGACCAGACAGTTTCGGGTAAGGTCAAAATTAATTTAAAATTTTTATATCGAATTTATATTTTGTATCAATTGTTAATAAAGAAAAAAAAAAAACAGTTATAAACAAAACAGGTACAAAAAAGAAATATAAAAACGAATATTATTTTAAATTAGTGCGGTAGTGTTTTTTTCTAATTAAATATTTTTATATATTTTAGATAGTAAAAGCAACATCCAAAGAACAGAAAAGAATTAGGGATATTTGGATCGTAATGGTGAATATCACAATAGCGAAGACATTCAATTAGCAAATATATTTTAGTAGACACATTTCTGAAACTTATCAACTGAAATTAAAAAATTACGAGATCCATAGTCGAGATTCATGGTGAATATCGCAATATCGAAGACATACAATTAGCAAATATATTTTAGTAGAGATATTTCTGAAACTTATCAACTGAAACTAAAAAATTACGAGATCCTTAGTCGAGATTCAAACTCAACGTTAGAAAAAAAGTAAAATAAAATTTGAACGATGAATAATTGCATAAATAAAGGCGATGATTTAAATTAACATACAATCTTTAGCATACAAAACAATTCCTTTTTATCTACATTTATAAGTTTTACATTGTTTGAAAGAGTCAAACTAGTTTTTTTTTTCCTAAGGGAGGTGAGAATTTTCCAAAGACACCAAGAATTTCCCCTTTGGTAGTGCCAGATTCTTACTGACTCAACCCACCTCTCCCTTTAGCCAATATAATGGGATGAAAGCCTTACCGGCGAACGCAGTATATTGGCTAGGGAGTGGGGATGGGAAAGGATAGGAAATGGATACGGAAAAATTCAATTGGAAGTGGGACTGTAAGGAAACAATGAATCCGCCTATTATTATTACTATTTTGCTAACAGTGACTAAAACTGTCACAACAGTTACAACATGTAGTAATAGTATATAGTACTACATGAGGTAATTATTGAAGGCAACCCCCACTGTCGTTGTAGCGGCTACTATTATTGGTATTAGTATTCTTATTAATATTATTATTATTTTACTACAGAGTCAGCGCCATCAGTGGATTACAACGTGCAGCAGTATATAACACCTTACTTGCATGATATAACCAAAGATGGCGTCACTGTAGCAGCTATCATTATTATTACTATTATTATTATTATTATAATTATTATTATTATTACTATTATTATTATTATTATTATTATTCTTATTATTATTATTGTTATTATTATTATTATTATTATTATTATAATTATTGTTATTATTACTATTATTATTATTAATAATATTATTATTGTTATTATTACTATTATTGATTATACGATATACATTATTACGATATAAAAGTACTACATATTTTTTATTTATAACCTGACCGAGGTTTTGAACCCAAGACCCTTCGATTGAAAGGTTGGCCACTTAACCACTGCACCATGAGTCAGATGAACAGTTTTTACAATTTATTTTACACCAAGTAAGCAGAATTAAAAAAATCAAACCAAATCCTCGTTCCATTTATAATAATCCTTCCATTTTTTAATCCTTTTTATCCATTCTTCAGCAGTTGTTCCATCTACATTCTTCGGATTAAATGTTGGTAAAATACTCAATAATTCATTTGGGGTGAAACTAATCTAACTCCCCGCTCGTCGTTCTATTCTCATCGTTCGATTTGGTATGCTACTGCAAATTCTCTCAACTTGATCATCATCTTCTTCACTACTTCATTCATCTATACTTTTTTCTATTTTGTCCTCATTATCGTTCATATTTTCCACTATTCGTTGTATCAATTGTTTTTAATTTCCACTCCGACTTAAGTTTAATTTAAATAATCGTTCTTTTAACTACTTGATGGTTAACTTTCCCAATTCTCGTTCATTCATGTTTATGAGTTAATTATTGTTGTTTGGCTTAATAACATTCGATATTTCAAATATTATCGTTTAGCTTAATTATATTTTAATTTCGATATTTTAATTTATATTTCGTTTTGATACCTCCTTTTTTTGAAACAAACTATATTAGTAAGATGGTTCATTTAATTCGTTCCGTTCAATTACTTAATTTTAACAGCTTTCTTTTTTATAGATATATATTACTAATTACGTTCAATGTATATATGTAACGTTACTTTGCCTTAAGAGTTCATATTTATTTATTGAAGTTTAACAAATTTACAGCTCGGCAAAAATCCTCAATCCAAAACCTGCTCGTGGGTGCCGACCGGAAATAATCACCATCTAGGTAGATAGGTGGATAATCACTAAGGGAAAAGCAAACTGGGTCTGCCTTTATGTATCCTACTAGGTATCCTAAAGATTGTGCCCCCTGGCTGGGGGCACAATCTTAAAAAAGCCCAGTCACGAACGGAGTATTCGAAGTACCTTGCGACCCTCCGGCCAATAATTAGTCTTACCTTATGTATACGAAACCCTGAATAGGGCGGACCTTCCTTTTCTTCGAACTCGTGGGTTCAATTATGGAACAAAATATTTAAAAAAAAGATTTGAAAAACGAGTTAGCCGGCACTTCCCAAGGGTCGGCAAGTAAAGTGACGAAACCGGGCACTAGCACTGCTAAGGAAACTCGCGAACAACAAAAGACATTACGCAAAGTGCGCCCGTCGAAACAAGGCTTTTTTGATAAACGGTCGGCCTATAAAATAATTGAGAGGTTAAGCTCTCTCAATGTTGGTCAGTTATCTTAGGTACAAAAGAATTCTTTAGCCTGAGGTAAAACAGTAGCAGGCCAGGTCAAGCCCCAAAAAGGACGAATCCCAGGATCATCGAAGGACCTTATGTCCAAGAGACAGAGATCACAAGATGAGCCACAGGGATGAGTTCCACAAAGGCTAAGTGGCTAAGAACCACCGGGTAACCAAGTCGTTCAGTGAAATTACCAAAGATAGTAATTCTGGCATTCAATTGGAAGATTGTCAAGCTAAGGGAAGTAGTTGGAGATTCGGCGCTTGTCATAGGCTATAAGAACTCTCTACAACCCCTGGCGAAAGGTAAAGAGGCATTAGTTACGCTTTTACGGCGGTAAAACTAAGTGTGTATAAGAAGGATGAGGTGGAAGCCTCAAGGAACATCGGTGAAAGCCCAAGTCAAGCCCAAGAGGCAGACTCTGACCGATCCGATGTCGTTGACGTAGCATCCTCCTCGGTTTCAAAGTGAGTGGATGACGTCAATAAAGCTGACTATAAAGACGATCTACTTCGATCTTATTCTGACAGCTTTGATGACGCCAAAACCTTCTCAATGGACTTTGAGGATGAAGCTACCGCTATTATGGTGGATATTAAGTATAGCTCAGGTAACGAAGCTACTCCAAATCAATCTGCATCACTCCATAGCGGCCTCCGCCCCACTTGAAATACACTTCAGAAGAACGGGCGAGGATTTTATCTTGATCAAAGAGCCATAGGTGGCTAAAAAACAGGTTCATGGACTCAAGATACCAGATTATACGCTGTTATATAATAAAGAGGTATGCAAACCTAAAGCGTGCATACCTATTCGCGAAAAAATACTTCAAATTTAACTTTTATGTTTAATTACAGTAATAATGATCTGGTCGGGGCGAGCCTAGAGCTAAAAAACTCTAGTGTCTGTGTTGTTGCGATGTATATTTTTCACAACTCGCAGAATTCACTTCGTCCATACAATCTTACAGGGCTGGTAACGGATGCTAGTAGGATTATGCTAGAAAATTGGGGTCATCATAAGCTGCGACGCCAATGCTCACCATGACATCTTTGATAGTTCGGATACCAACGAAACATGTGAGCGACTTTTTGATTACATTTTAAGTACAAACCTTCTTATCTCTAACATTGGTAGGAAGCCTACCTTTGTTACTAGTAATAGCCAGGAAGTTCTAGACATAAACTTAGCGTCAGACTTCATTTATTCTAAAATGCACTCATGGAAAGTTTCTGACGAGCCTTCCTTTTCAGATCACAGATATCTTGAGTTCAGTTTGGATGAAACTCCCGCAATAAAGTCAGTCTATCGAAACCTTAAGATAACTGACTTGAACAAATATAGTGAGCACTTAAAGTCAACTCTTCCCTTTTTAACTTCTGGAATTTCTAAAAATATCTTGGAATAAAATAGCCTACTAAACGTTTTTACTAAGGACTGAAATTAATCCTTATAGCATTCGTGTCCCGTCAGTAAGCGTAGGGTAAAACCTAAACCACTTTGGTGGAATGATGAAATCAAAGGTCTAGGGAAAGATGGTGGAAAAGCTTTTAATAATGCCAAAAAAGAAAATGAGGCACGGGACTTGAGCTCTTATGAAGCGGCTCTTAATCAGTACAAAAAAACACTTAAAAAGGCGGAAAGAGATACCTGGAGCCTATTCTGCGGAGGTTTAGAAAACGTCTCCGAGGCATCTAGACCAAGGAAAATCCAATCGACAAACCCCATGGTCTCCAGTCTTTTTAAAAAAGAGGAAGGGAGCTGGGATACCACAAGCGAGGAGTCATTGAAATTACTTTTAAAAACCCTTTTTCCTGAGTGCGCAAATAATAGTTCAGAGGTGGCTTGTCTGCTGAATCTCCCCTCTACTATCTCAGAGGGAGTAATTACAGGAGATAAACTACATTGGGCTATAGATAGTTCCAACTCATTCAAGTAAAGCGGACAGGATGGTATTATACTTACTGAGATCCAGCAAACTTCATCTATTACCATGGCTTGGCTAAAAAGCATTTTCTGTGGTAGTGTTAATTTGGGGCATATTCCAGATGAGTGGAAACAGCAGAGTAGTGTTCATACCCAAAGCCGGCTAAAGTAGTCATTTCCTTTTGGAGGACTTTCGGCCTATAAGCCTGTCAACCTTCCTTCTAAAAATCTTGCAAAGATTGATCGACATCCATATGCGCTGCAACTTAGATAAAAGTCTGTTGTCAGCCTCTCAACATGCTTACTGTAAAAGGAAGTCAGTGGATGCCGCACTTCAGACTTTGACTAGCTCGATTTAAAAATCTCTAAATTGCAAAGAATATACTCTTGCAGCATTTATTGACATTGAGGGAGCGTTTAATAATGTCAATCACGCAGCAATTTTAGACGCACTCACAAGCCTAAGAGTAGAACCGGAGCTAAGAAGACTGATAGCTAATATACTAAATAGCAGGGTCATCAGTGCCAACATAGGCAACGCTTCTGCAAAAATGTTTGTGAAGAAAGGACTCTGCAAGGAGGGGTGCTATCTCCCCTTCTTTGGAATATGTTAGTAAACAATCTGTTTAAAATCTTGGAAGAGGCGGGCTGCACAACAATCGTCTATGCGGAGCAACTACGTCATCGTTGTGTTATGGATAAATAAAATAAAAACTCTCTTTTTTTTTAATGAAATTAGTTTTATTAAAAAACAGTTATGATATTATTTGTTGACTGTTAAACTCTGACTGACTCGTCCATTCTTTGAACGTTATTATATATCTGCGCTATCAGGAAAAGAAAATAAAAGAATATCAAGCGTTCCAGTTTTAAGTGATACGCTTGGGTCCAAAGATATCATTTTAATTTTAGTCCATGTGCATTGCACATCTTAAATTATATCATTTGTACTTTCTTACCTACTAAAGAATGTACAAATGCATTATTATTGTGAAAATTAGTAAACTCATCTGTTTCAATTTTACATTGTAAATTTATTTATTTATAACTTCACTATATGCATAATATTACTGAATCATAATATTGCTTCTAGTACGTCATATTTAACTGTTATTGTTATGTTAGTGTATGAATTAATATGTTAGTGAAATATGATTTGTTTTAATCACTTATTATTATAATCTACCATTAATGAAGAAGAGTACCATGAACCTCAAATCGGTTCATAACATCCCTTCCCCGTTGGAAAAAAAAAATTCATACCGTATATACTATGAATTTTCGGCATTTAAGAAAGATCAAAAATTTTGTGAACAATTTAAATTAAAAATTGTTAAGTCAGTCAAAATTTGTTAATGCTTAAATTTAAAATGCAAAGAAAAAAGATTTTCTAAGTTCACAAAAAAAGTTTTTATATTTTAATAATATTTAATTAATATTTATATTTTAATGCTTAAATTTTTATATTTTAATGCTTAATATTTTAATGAATTTTTAATGTTTTAATTTAAAATGCAAAGAAAAAAACATTTTCTAAGCTTACAAAAATTTTTATATTGACAAAGTACTTATAATTGTTTTGCTAGTTTTTGAGTTGAATGATCATATTAAAAAATTCTTTATTAAATTTGTTATTGACATTGATTTTATTATTTTTCTTTGTTTTTTGTATAAAAAAAATAAGTGTATATGGTATTAACTTATTTTATTACATAATTTTTTTTTTTTTTTACTCGTTTTATTACATTTCTTTTTTGTGTTTTTATTACATATCTTTATAAATGATTTAAAAATAAACTCTATATTTAGTGATATAAAAAAATTTTTTTTTTTTTTTTTAGATTGATTCCTTTTTATTTTCCTATTCTTCTACTTCATCTTCTTTAATCCTCTCCTGTAGGAGGATGTTTACTGAATTACCAGTATTTGAATTTTGATCAGTTGATATTTTATTACATTTTATTTTAACATATTTATTATATAAAATTGACAGTATTATAAGAAAGGAAAGAAGAGAAAATATAGAAATCAAAAAAGTGTGTAAGTGTGTTATCGTAGTAGGTTATTCAATGTCAGTAAATTTAATTGATTGTACTTCTGTACTGAATTCGTTTAATTTGAAATCCTTCATATTGCTAATAGCTCAATACTTATATCGTTTCCACAACTGATTTTTATATTAGTGTGCCTAGGTAATGTATACAACCAAGTATTGGGTTTAGCAAGGTTAAACCATAGTTCCCGGTCTGATTTAATTACAATCTTCAGGTTTAGTGTAACCTTCTATTATCTTCATAGCACAATTTTGCTTCAGACTACTATAGGAAACTAAATTTTGTTTACATATGAAATTTTCTTCGTGATAGTTTATACATTTCTCCTTATCTGAATTACCAAGAACTATGTATCGATGCAATTTATCGTTAATAGCTATATAATCTCTTCGTTAGACCTATGAAATATAATGTGTTATTTTTTGATTTGACTGGTTGACTAGTTACTTTATGCAAACTATATATTTCTGGGACCAGAGGAATGGTAATTTGAACCATTACGTGGTTTTTAACATGTAGAGGTTCGACAGAAACTATTTTATTGAGAAGTGGTAGATTTAATCGGTTTATACGTAAAGGTAAATTTAAATGATAATTACCTTCTAGTTGAATATCTTTTATGCATTCAAAAAGAAATTTCGCATTGAAAAATTTATGGGTCATTTTTCCCAATTGTGCAAATAATACATTTTGTATAGCTTGTATTTTTTCTGGATCAGGCTTAACTCCTTCATCCGAAATTACAAGCCCTAAATAAAGAACCTCTTTATGTAGAAATTTACACTTTTCGGCTTGCAATTTTAAGTTATATTTCTCAAGAGCGTTTAATACGTCTATTAATTTTTTATTATGGTCTTCAAATTATTTCCATAAATAATTGTGTCATTAAGATATACTAGACAACGAATTCCTTATAAAGCGGTAAGAACTTTATTCATATCTCTGAAAAGTAGGAGGTGCATTTCGTAGGCCGTATGGCATACGGCTAAATTCGTAATCTTCTTGGACAGTACTAAAAGCTGTTTTAGACTTATCGGATTCCTTCACTTGTATTTGGTGAAATCCATTTGCCAAGGTTAAGATCGAAAAATAATTTGAATCACCCAGTTGTCCTAAAATATTCTCGTTGTTAGGCAAAGGGAAAGCGTCTGGTATGAAGATTTCATTTAATTTCGGATAATCGACCACTACCCGCCTTTTCTTTTGTCCACCTGAACGGGGTTTTTCAGGCACAACTAATAAAGGTAAGTTCCAAGGCCTAGAACTAGGTCAGTAGTATGGATATGCCAGTTCTGGTGCAGGAGGAGCTTTTTTAAAGCTTTTAGTCCTCCTAAAAGTATGCAAATTTTTTTTTTGCATATATTCGTCGAAAAACTATGCAAAATGAGTAAAAAGGTTTGTGTCTTTGATATTTTAAATTAAAAAATCTATAGTGCTGAATATTTTAAATTGGTATAAAAATATGAAAACTTTTTAAAGTTTGGTTTAAAAATTTCAAAGCTTGGTTTAAATACAAAATTATTATAAAAGTTTCAACATATTTACCAAAAGTCAAATTTACATTCTATTATAACAATTTTAGTTCTCCTAACCTTATTTAAAAAATTAGTAGGGTGAAGATATGAAAAGTTTTTAAAGTTTATTAGTATTAAAGTTTATTGATTATTCTAAATTTAACTTAGTGGTTAGTACATCAGTTATGTTTTAATTTGAAATTTAAAAAGTTTAAGCTATGGTGCTGAATATTTTAAATTAGGATTTAAAAATTTCAAAGTTTGGTTTAAATACAAAATTATTATTAAAGTTTAAATATATTTACCAAACGTCAAATATACATTCGATTATAACAATTTGAGTTCTCCTAACCTTATGTAAAAAATTAGAAGGGGGAAGATATGAAAAGTTTTTAAAGTTTGGTTTAAAAGTTTTTAAAGTTTATTATTATTAAAGTTTATTGATTATTCTAAATTTAACTTAGTGGTTAGTATATAAGTTATGTTTTAATTTGAAATTGAAAAGGCTTAAGCTATGGTGCTGAATATTTTAAATAAGGATAAAAATATGAAAAGTTTTTAAAGTTTGGTTTAAAAATTTCAAAGTTTGGTTTAAATACAAAATTATTATTAAAGTTTAAACATATTTGCCAAACGTCAAATTTACATTTGATTATAACAATTTGAGTTCTCCTAACCTTATGCAAAAAAATTAGTAGGGTGAAGATATGAGAAGTTTTTAAAGTTTGGTTTAAAAATTTCAAAGTTTGGTTTAAATACAAAATTATTATAAAAGTTTAAACATATTTACCAAAAGCCAAATTTACATTCTATTATAACAATTTGAGTTCTCCTAACCTTATGGAAAAAAATTAGTAGGGTGAAGAGATGAAAAGTTTTTAAAGTTTGGTTTAAAAGTTTTTAAAGTTTATTATTATTAAAGTTTATTGATTATTCTAAATTTAACTTAGTGGTTAGTAAATCAGTTATGTTTTAATTTGAAATTGAAAAGGCTTAAGCTATAGTGCTGAATATTTTAAATTAGGATAAAAATATGAAAAGATTTTAAAGTTTGGGTTTAAAAATTTCAAAGTTTGGTTTAAATACAAAATTATTAAGAAAGGTTAAACATATTTACCAAAAGTCAAATTTATATTCTATTATAATAGTTTTAGTCCTCCTAACCTTATGCAAAAAAATTAGTAAGGTGAAGATATGAAAAATTTTTAAAGTTTATTATTATTAAAGTTTAAACTTTAATATTTACTTGAAAAAAAGTTTGATTTGAATAGGTACATAAAGAAATGTATACAAAATAATTTTAAATGAAATGTTTTGTTATAATAAATATATTATTTATAAAATAAATAATAAAAGTTTTGAGCTAAACGGTTGAAATATAATGAAATATTATGAACTTTGAGAAGTTTAATAGTTAAATTAAAAGTTATAAATAATCAGATAAATTCAAATTTTATCTAAAGTTTTACTGTCAATTATATTTTTATATTTAACAAACTTTTTTTATTTGTCTCTGGTTTTATTTAAAGCTTTCAACAGCTTAAAAACTTCGCTAAGCTAAAAGTGATTAAACACACTTAAGATTCGATTTTTTTTTTTCTGTAATAATAAAAAAACAAGTTTGTTCCTGTTGTTTTAAATTATACATATATATTTTTTTTTTTTTAATTATCTTTAAATTATATTTTTTTTATTAAAACTTTTTTTATATAACTTTATTAAAATTTCTTATACACCTGAATTTTTGACAGTACCTATATAGGACAAACAGGTAGAAATTTCGCGATTCGTTATTCGGAACACTTTAGAGAACTTAATAAAGTGGATTCCAAGTCCAATTTTGCCAATCACTTAATGGAAAAAAATCATTCTAGCAATATAAATAACCTGAAAATCTTACATATTGATAAAAAAGGTAAAAAGTTGGATTTATTGGAATCTCTAGAAATTAAAAAAGCTATAAAACAAAATAAATCAATTTTGAACGAAGAATTAGAATTGCGAAATTCACCTATGTTAAATATAGGAAATATATGAAATCACCTATGTTTAGATTTGTAATTATTTAGTAGGTATAAATGTAATATTAAAAAATAGGAAAATTATTCATGTTTAGTATTAAATTGTATTCGCCCTGATGATGGCAGTGATGCCGAAATATATATAAATAAATATATAGACTTTATAATAAATAAATATAATATTTTAACAAAAAACAATATAAAATATACGAAAAAAAATATTTTAATAAAAATAAAATATTAATAAAATTATTTTGTTGACAAAAAGTATAAATGAAAACAAATTTTTTACTCTATAAATCTAATAAAGATGTTCCACAAACTTACGGTTGAAAAAATTCCAGGATTATGTATTTGTTTGTTAAGTCAACTAAAAGTTTGGTTGACTTACTGCAAAATTTTACATTTTCCAAATTTTTTTGATGTTTTAATAAACTATCATTTCTATTAAATAATTTTTTATATATTTCATAATTATGTTTTTATTGTGTTTCACATTTATGTCCTTTTAAATTGCCAGATCTTGTAAACACTTTTTCACATTTATCACATTCCAATTTAATTCATTTGTTTTCTGAACTCATTTTTTTTTTAATTTTTTTTAATTTTTTTTAATTAAAAGCTTTTTTAATTTCTAGAGATTCCAATAAATCCAACTTTTTACCTTTTTTATCAATATGTAAGATTTTCAGGTTATTTATATTGCTAGAATGATTTTTTTCCATTAAGTGATTGGCAAAATTGGACTTGGAATCCACTTTATTAAGTTCTCTAAAGTGTTCCGAATAACGAATCGCGAAATTTCTACCTGTTTGTCCTATATAGGTACTGTCAAAAATTCAGGTGTATAAGAAATTTTAATAAAGTTATATAAAAAAAGTTTTAATAAAAAAAATATAATTTAAAGATAATTAAAAAAAAAAAAATATATATGTATAATTTAAAACAACAGGAACAAACTTGTTTTTTTATTATTACAGAAAAAAAAAAATCGAATCTTAAGTGTGTTTAATCACTTTTAGCTTAGCGAAGTTTTTAAGCTGTTGAAAGCTTTAAATAAAACCAGAGACAAATAAAAAAAGTTTGTTAAATATAAAAATATAATTGACAGTAAAACTTTAGATAAAATTTGAATTTATCTGATTATTTATAACTTTTAATTTAACTATTAAACTTCTCAAAGTTCATAATATTTCATTATATTTCAACCGTTTAGCTCAAAACTTTTATTATTTATTTTATAAATAATATATTTATTATAACAAAACATTTCATTTAAAATTATTTTGTATACATTTCTTTATGTACCTATTCAAATCAAACTTTTTTTCAAGTAAATATTAAAGTTTAAACTTTAATAATAATAAACTTTAAAAATTTTTCATATCTTCACCTTACTAATTTTTTTGCATAAGGTTAGGAGGACTAAAACTATTATAATAGAATATAAATTTGACTTTTGGTAAATATGTTTAACCTTTCTTAATAATTTTGTATTTAAACCAAACTTTGAAATTTTTAAACCCAAACTTTAAAATCTTTTCATATTTTTATCCTAATTTAAAATATTCAGCACTATAGCTTAAGCCTTTTCAATTTCAAATTAAAACATAACTGATTTACTAACCACTAAGTTAAATTTAGAATAATCAATAAACTTTAATAATAATAAACTTTAAAATCTTTTAAACCAAACTTTAAAAACTTTTCATCTCTTCACCCTACTAATTTTTTTCCATAAGGTTAGGAGAACTCAAATTGTTATAATAGAATGTAAATTTGGCTTTTGGTAAATATGTTTAAACTTTTATAATAATTTTGTATTTAAACCAAACTTTGAAATTTTTCATATTTTTATACCAATTTAAAATATTCAGCACTATAGCTTTTTTAATTTAAAATATCAAAGACACAATCCTTTTTACTCATTTTGCATACTTTTTCGACGAATATATGCAAATAATTTTTTTTGCATATTTTTAGGAGGACTAAAAGCTTTAAAAAAGCTCCTCCTGCACCAGAACCTGCATATCCATACACTATTTCATTGGAAACCATAGTGTTTACTTGTCTCTTAATTTGCTCTTCGTGAAGTTCAGCTAAACGATAGGGTCTAGTATTAATAGGTATTTTACTTGGTTCCATTTTTATTTCATAGTTAATAACGGAGTTACGGATAAAAAATCACCGTCCAAATAGAACAGATGATTGTATTCTCTACATAAATTAGTTATAGAACACTTTTATTCGAAATTTAAATAGTTCAACTTGAGTTGACCTCCGAATATTTTCAACCTGTTTTCAATTATACTACTCAAATGATTTTCTTTTAAATTATATACATTAAATATTGCAAGTGTTTCTAGTTTAATTGGTATATGCTTTCCAATCTCAACAGAGTATTGGTATTTAAAATGCTAATATGGATAAAACCTTGCGTGGGTTTTACAATGGTATTGGAGATAAAAATTGCTTGTTCGTTCATTTCTTCAAGATCAAAATGAACTACGGACTCTTCTTTTAAGTTTACAGAGTCGTATTTGATTAGTTTCTCTGTTGTAGGTGGTATAATCATTTTGTTTTCAATTATATCAAAATGAAATGTACAATTTTTATTATTTAATTTGAAAACAGCTTTATTATTTCCGTAATCTATTACGGAATTTGTTTCTCTTAAAAAATCTTCTCCAATTATTCTATCTTGTGGAATAGGAAAATTTGTAGGTACTATATGGAAATTAATGGGATAGCATTGGTCATCAACCTTCAGTTGTAAAGTTGTAGTGCCTAAAGTTTTAATAGGTGTTTCCGAAATACCTGTGATTTCGATAGTATCTAGTTCAACATATTATCATGTGATGCATGAACTTTTATTAAAGATACGTTAGCCCCTGAATCTATCAGAAATTTGCTTTCAATATTTTCAGTTCCTTCTAAGGTTAGAATTAAAATACTAGAAAATGTCTTGTTATCATGTTTGTTAAAGAATACTAATGGATGAAAATCCTTATTTGGTTTATATAATTTTTTATTAGGGTTGTTTTGAATTTTCCTCCGGAAACCTCCGGATTTTCGTTTTCTTGTGGATTTAGTTTTTGTTTTTTATTTTGAGTTAGATTTTCTTTTGGATTTAAACTTTCATTTTTAAATAAATTTTGAGTTTTATTTAGACTTAAATTTTCTTTTGACTTTTTGTAGAGATTTCGTTTGAGAAACATAATATTTTTATTTATTTTAATTCGCTCGCCTGGAGTCTCTCTCTGGATGATCCAGGCTGTGGGAAGTTTCCCGAATCATTAGAATGTATAATCGTTTGTTTTTTTGTTTTGTAATATGCTAAACGTCGGCACTCTTCTAGCTTATGCCCACGTTTTTTACAATAATTACAAATAATTTCTTTTACCACCGATATATGTGGTTTTTGGTGTTAATTAGTACTATATTTATTATTACTATTATTGTAGTGGATACTGAAAGGTTTATTATTTGGGTGATTAGATGGAACATGGTTGGTTCGCCTACAATCCTTTGTATGGTGCGTTGTATACTTGCAGTTACTGCAATAGGTCTTTTGACCAGACTGTAGGTTATTTCTATAGTTTATTTTGTTTCGTTTTTCCTCTTCAATAGCTATGTCTATAGCATTGTAGAGGTTTTGTTTGCTGACCGGAGAATCCCACGTAATGGTTCTCTAAGTCTATTTACGAAAATTATTTAAAATGGTATTTTCATTTTGCCCCCCAATGATTTCAGCCGCTGTTTCTTTAATTCCAGTTGTACTGGCAATGTTCATTACTTCTAACAATTTTTCAGCCCTTTCTGTGTAAGTTAAAACTGTATCTCTTGGTGCTTGAGCAAAGGAAAAAAATTCACTTTGAATTATTTGCAATGACTTGTTTGTCTGAAAATGTGTCGTTATCATTTTCATTGCTTGACCTACTTCAAATTTTAATTTCAGAGCTATTCTTAGGGGTGATTGGATCTTCTTCTTCCATTTTGGAATTGGGTCTTTGTTTATTTTTTTGTTGGTCAGTTAAAATTCTGGGTATTTGTCTACTTTGTAGACTTAAGTTTATGTTCATATATTTTTTAGCAAGGTAAATGAAATGAGAAAAAACTGTGCTTCTTGTTTTTTTGTTCTTTTACAATTTATGTTCTTTTCATTTGGTATCATTTCTCCAGACTCAAGAAATATGAGAATCGTATAATATAGCAAAGTACTTCTCAGGTTATTCGCCCAGATAAGGAGTCAGAGTATATATAAAAATTTATGTTATTTAAATTTTAATTTATTTAGAAGAAGTGGAGAAAAAAAGGAATTTACAATAAGTTACTAATAACATCAATTTTATTTATAATAAAGAAAACCTTTTGTTTTTTACAAGTGAACTTGATTCAATTAAAACAAATTAAAATTTTTAACTTAAAATTAAAAAAAAATATTTTTTATTATTTTAATTTGTATTTTTTTTTTTTGACTCACTTACTTGTCAACTGTGTACTTTTAATGTTGTATGTTGCTAAAAGCTGATGTATTGTTGTATGTAGCTGGAAGCTGATGTACTGTTGCATGTTGCTGAATGTACTGTTGTATGTTGCTGCAAGTTGGTAAACTGTTGTGTGTACTAATGTTGATGTACTGCTGGAAGCTAATGTGTTTTGATTTTTTTTTTTTGCTTTTATTTATATATATTTTGTTTTTTTTTTGTTTACTAGCATTTAACAGGTTTTAAAGTTTTTTATTTTTTTTTATTATATTTGTCATTTGAATATGTATATATAACAAAAATTTTTATGGTATTATAAATTTAAATTAAGTATTAGTATTTTATTTTAAATATTATTTATTAAATATTAGTTCATTATTTTACATTTACAAAATTTAATCTATTAATATGTAATCGTAAATAATTTATTATTAAATTATTTAGTAATTTTTTTTTAGATACAACATCCCACCGTTGCCACCAAACATGTTATGGACAAATAAAATAAACACTCTCTTTCTTTTTATATGAAATTTGTTTTATTAAAAAACATTTATGATATTATTTGTCGACGGTTAAACTCTGACTGACTCGTCCATTCTTTGAACGTTATTATATATCTGCGCGATCAGGAAAAGAAAATAAAAGAATATCAAGCGTTCCAGTTTTAAGTGGTAGGCTTAGGTCAAAAGATATAATTTTAATTTTGGTCAATGTGCATTGCACATGTTAAGTTGTATTATTTGTACTTACTTGTCTACTAAAGAATGTACAAATGCATTTTTATTGTGAAAATGAATAAACTGACCTGTTTCAATTTTACATTGTAAATTTATTTATTTATAACTTCACTATATGCATAATATTACTGAATCATAATATTGCTTTTAGTATGTCATATTTAACAGTGTTAAATAGAATTAAATTTCAACAACATATGAATTAATATGCTAGTGAAATATGATTTGTTTTAATCACTTATTATTATAATTTACCATTAATGAGTAGAGTATCATGAACCTCAAATTGGTTCATAACAGTTGTCAATGGCAAGTTTCCGGACAGTCTCAGAGACGTTTTGCAACTTGCACTAAACAAAATAACAACATGCGCTACAGACTGTGGACTGTCACTTAATCCACAGAAAATCGAACTGGTTCTCTTTAGAAGAAAATATAAAATTCCCAAAATAAAGCCGCCTTCTTTAATTGGCTGCGCTCTTGCCTTTAGCGAAGCGGTGCAAGTTCTGGGCCTAACTCTAGACAGGAAGTAAAACTGGATGGCTAGCATCTCCATTCGTATGTACGGAGTCCTAGTATGGTAGAAGGCAATCGATAAAGAAGTCAACCGTAAGGCAATTGCTAGGATTCAAATAACTGCCAAACTATGTATTAGTGGCTCCTTAATAACAACCCCATCCTGCGGCATTAGACATCATCCTTAATCTAATGCTTGTAGAATATTATAGAAAATTTTCAGCAGCAAACACAGCCATAAGATTGAAAGCTACATCCCAGTGGATCAACTCACGAGAAGGTCACTCGGATATCATAAACCAATTCAAGTCCACTTCCGTTTTGGTGGATTACACGTCCCTCACTTACTTCTTTGGAAAATCTCACGTGACGAGCACACCAAGCTGTGAGAGTTGGAACACGAACACAGTGATGACTTTCGAAGGAGTACAATTCTACACGGATGGTTCAAAAATGAAAAGCAGTGTAGGATGCGGGGTCTTCTATCTGGGATCTGAATATCAGTCATAATTTCCGATTACCAGACCATTGTAGTGTGTTCCAATCCGAAATTATGACAATACAAGAAGTCTAGGCTCTACTGAATAGAAACGTTTTGGCTGTAAAGCTAGTACGCATTCAGTCAGATAGCCAAGCTTCGATTTTAACAACTGGAATCAACATGTACAACGTCGAAGACTTTTATAAACTGCCGAAAACTTCTTCTTCTTTACTTCATAAACTTTTTAAATTTAGCATTTAGCTTGGTACCAGGTCATCGACGTATTCCGGGAAATGAAAAAACTGATGAACTTGCAAAAATTGGTACAACCAAGACTAGGCAAGACTAGGAGTAGCTCTATCCAGAAGCAAAACGTTACTTCGAAAGGAAATAACGCATATGATAAATAACAAATGGTCAAACTTGATCTCATGCAATATCACAAGATTGATATGGCCCAAAACCGATTTAAGACGATCCAATGATCCGCTTTCGCTTAAAAGAGCTGATATTGTAATCACAATGCGTTTAATCATCGGTCACTGTCTAATAGGGAAGCATGGCAAAGGACTTAGCTTAGCGTCAAACGACTATTGTAGAGCTTGCAAAGATGACGAAGTGGAGGAAACGATTCTCCATCTCCTTTGCACATGCCCACCCTTGTCGGCAAAAAGGAACATCCATTGTTTTAACCCATTTAGGACAACTACTAGAAATATTAATAAAGTCTTTTTTTATTGTGAATTATGGTTTATTTAGAAACTAATAAGCAGTTTTTAACTAACATAACAATAATATTGTACTTAGTAATGTTTTATTGAACGTTGCGTTAATGCAACAATGGGACAAACTCTGTATAAGATTTTAAAAAAATATTCAAAATTGTTAATTATGATACTCTTTAAAACAATTAGAATGCAATGAGATTTCACATTTGTTGCACATAAATACTGTTGTGCTCTTGCATACCCTGCAACGTCTTCTCCAATTTTCATTATTTCGTTCTATTATATGGCCTACACCATCTAAACGTGAGTTATTTGGAACTGATACTGCAGATCCTCTTCCTTGAGCAGATTGTGGTTTCATTTTGTTTGTTTTGATAAGAGTCCTTACAAGTTCAGATCTAAAATCTAATTGCGACATTGGTTTTTTGTGTATTGTTCTGTACAATTTCCATGAATTTACAACATCTATGGCATCTACTATATTTATAAATAAAGGTCACCACCACTTTTTTCCTCGAATATTTATTCGGTAATTTGCAACTGCATTATCGTGCAGATCAACTCCTCCCATATATTGATTGTATTGAGAAATCATGTTAGGCTGTTGTATAGAAATCATTTTTTTTTCTTTACGATCGTATCGTTTTACGAGTACATTTGGTTTGACAGATTCACAATTAAATGAAGCAATTTTTTAAATGAACCATTCATTTATAACTGGTAAAAAAGTTATCAAAATAAATTTTATGAGCCGACTTATTTTCTAGGTTTTTCAAAAGATTGATTACAACTTGCCCTGCTAAACCAAATTCCTTATTATTATTTTCAATAGCTTTTCCTCCATATGGTATAAAATGATATAAATAACCGTCGGATGAAGCAAGACACCACATTTGAAACTCAAAACGTACAGGTTTACCTTTTAAAAACATTTTTTCAGAATGGCGACCAAAGTACGGCACCATTAATATTTAAGTACTTATTTACTTTTAATCCAATTGAAATATATTACATTGTATTTGGGAGGGAAAGTTAACAAAATAAATAAATAAATAAATCTATAAGAACTTTATTTAAATTAATTTTCGAGCTGAATATTTTGTTTGAATTTCAAACTCTTATTCGACTGCAACCGAATTTACAGAGATATTAAAATATTTTTAGAAATTAATGTTAATTTTCAAATATAATATCAAACAAAGATTATGTATTTGTAAATGGATGTATATACGTCATCTATCCGTGACGGTTCTTTTTATTAATAATCAATCAGAAAAAACCGACGTAACTATTTCTCAAGTCTTATTCCATCTAAAAAAGTCTTATTCCTATTTTTAATTAAACTTTGTGTCTCTGATAAATATATATGTGTGTGTCTGTAATTATATAATTTTCTTTTGTATAATTAGTTATTTTTATTTTATTACATATTTCGCAATTATTTATATAATTTTTACTATTTTGCTCATATATTTCCATACAAATTTTTGTTTTAATTTACTGATGCAGTTACTTATGCCATAGTGTCCACAACATAATGAATCGTGATTTTCTTTAATTAATTTGCGCATTTCTTCTTTTTTTATAATTTGTACTGGAGGATCATATAATATAATTTTTAAGCAATCTTTATTCCAGGAATTGTTTTGCAGCTCATTAAATAATTTTTTAAATTCTCGAATATCCATTATTTCAATTAATATTTTATCATTATTTGCCAAGCCTAATTCTTTTATGTTTAAATTGTTTGTTTTGAATAATAGCTTCTTCAGAATCAATTTTATCTCTGATAATAATTTTTCGCTATATTCAGCAATTATTTCACTTTTTGCTGCAATAATTTTAATTTCCTTTTCATGTTTATTTTCATTTTTATTTTTATAATTCTTTTTAATTTTATTTCTGTCGATAGTTAGTTTCATATTTTCATTATTTTTAAATCTCAATTTCTTCATGTAGCTTATGGCTGATATTGATGTTGCGTTCCAAGTTGTTGCGTTAGTTTTATCATTTTTATTATTCATTTTATTTATTTCTTCCTCCTTTTTATTTTTCATTTTTCTTGTAATTATGTTTATATTATTTTCCGATATCATTTCCTTTAGTTTGGTAGAGTCTAGTTGTATCCTCGAAAGTGCATTACCATTAGTATTCATTTTATCTTGTTTGAATACTATTTCAAAATCGTAATCCATCAAATCTACACGTATCCTTGTAAGTTTATATTAAGCAGTTAATATTCCCTTGAATTTTTGCAACGTTGTAATTCCTTCTTCTATGATTAATATATTTTTAACTCTGAGAGTTTAGTTGCTGAAATGAACTTTAATAATTTGGCCATGTTGGAAGTTTCGTTCTTAACTTTTGGTTTCAAGAAGATTTGTAGTTGTTTAAATGCTTGAGAGTATGTTCTAGTCGGATTCTTTTTAGTGTTTTTAATAAGTTAGTTAGTTCTTTTAATTTGACATGCTCCATTTAGTTTATGGTAAAATAATATAATTTAAAAAGTCATATAATCTAATTTGGTAATTTATTTTTTTTTACATTCTTTGTATTTTTATACATTTTGAAATACTAATTTTATCAAATAAAAGCAAAATTTTTTTTTGAAAAAGTGCTAAAAAGAAAATTTATTTTAATATTATTATCTCCATCTTCCAGCACCTGGTGTGAACTCAGTTCTTGTGTTGTTCACTACATGGTGCAGGGTCGCCATGTAATAAGTTTTGTATTACTGTCATAAATAAATTCTTTTATTTCCTAACACATTCTGATCAGAAAGAAATGAGCATACTTAGATGCTCACCAAATTTATGATGCAGAAAGTTCCTTTATATGTTTTTACGGCGTGAAGAATGCGCCTATCACCTGGCAAAGCTAATTGCCTACTTTTCCGTATTATAAAGGCACGGCATGCCAATAATAAATTACATAGCTATTTAATTGTAAGTTCCTGCAATGTGAATTGCTGGTTTGTACAGAATAGATAGTATAAAATAATTAACTATTTAGTTTTCTGATATGAATATATCTGATTTTTATTTTCAAAAATCAATCCTTATATGTATACTAATTTGGATTTTACAAAATCTATACAAATCTTATCAAAGACAATAAATCATATTAATGTATTGCTTTGTTATATAAAATTTTATCTTGAACAAAAATGCAATACAATATATTGACCTAGTATCGTTCTACAATATTATTTCCAGAATTTGAAAATAAACCAAAATATTATCAAAATATAATTGCATACAAACATGAATCATTTACATGAAAATCATAACGTTTAAAAATCTAAACGAAAAATGTAATTTGATCTTCTTCTTTATTAAATACATTATATGAAAGTAAGTGTGACCACACAAAATGTGGTCAAAAAGTTTTAACAACACATAAATCCTGTAATAGTTAGCTTATAAATAAATATTTTGAATCATATACTTTTCCCAATTCATTAAAAAAAGCAATTATAACGCCCATTTGAAAATGCTAGTTTTTCAAGTAAATCAAATTATAGACATAATATCTCTATTTTAAATGTTTTCTCCAAAATATTCGAACTCGTAATTAAAATTCGTCTACACTTGTTTATGTCTCTAAATAAAATACTAAGCGATGAACAATTTGGTTTTGAAAAAATGTCCAATACCACAGATGCTTGTATTTTTTTACTGATATTGTTTCTAAAAAAATTGATGAAAAAAAATATGTTGCCTATGTTTTTCTTGATCTTTAGAAAGCTTTTGATTGTGTTGACCATGATATTTTGTTACTCAAACTAAAAAAACTAAAGTTCTCTTCCAACCAAATTTCATTTTTTCAATCATACCTTTTCAATTGAAAACTACAAGTAAAAATAGGTGAATCTTTTAGTGATGAAGAAACTATTATTAGTGGTGTTCCACAAGGATCTATTCTAGGTCCAGGATTATTCAAAATCTACATTGATGACATAGTAAAACCAAATCTTTCTGGAAACATTCAATTATATGCCGAGAATGCTGTTATTAAATACGCTGAATGAACTGAAACGAATCGTAAAAGAGCTATCAATACAGACCTAAAAACCATTAAAGAATGGCCTGTAAATCATCGCCTTGCATTGAATGTTAAAAAAAAAAACAAAAATTCTATGGTTTGCTAATAAAACAACTTCAATAACAAATTTTCTTTTCAATAGCAATTCAATCGAGATAGTTAAATCTTTCAATTATTTGGATCTCATAATTGACAGTAAATTAAACTGGCACAATCACATTGAACATATCATTAAAAGATCTCACCTTATATTTTTACTATGTACAGATTACGAAAAGTGCTTAGCAAAGATATTCTGTATATTTTATTTTCGTCATACATATTATCAAATATAACCTATCTGAATCCAATATGGAGTAGCTCTTCAAAGTATTACTTAATTAAATTGGATATAATGAACAAAAAAGCAATAAAAATGTATTCAAGAAATCTAATTTATTCCTCCCGTTATCATAGTCTTGAAAATATTTGTGGACGTGAACTCTATATTCTTGCCTTCAAAATTATTAATAATCATATCAAACATAACTCTATCCTTAATCGATCTATTGACATTCATAACCATAACACAAGATATAAATCAAATTTCTATCTTACGCTGTTTAGAACAGATAATCAAAAAAAGAATTGTAAAAAAAAAAAAAAAATACAAAAAAAAATAAAACAAATTTTTTTTTATTTTTAATTTAATTTTTTTTTTTACCCTAGATTTAATGTTTTTAAATTGTAATTAATTTTTCATGAATTTGTGTTGAGGGATGTGGAATGTGTGAAAATAAAATGTATACGAATATAATAATATGTTAATAATTTAAAACAAAAGAATATAATTGAATTATAGAATTATGAATTAACGTAAGATTTAAACAATTTCAAATCACTGTTCGGCCATACGATTAATGCCAAGGCCTTATAATTAACAATCTTCTAATATTTATTTTAATTTTATTATTATTTTTTAGACATATAAACTTAAGTTTAATTTTAGTTAAAATAGTAATTAGTAAATAATTTCATAAATTTTAGTAATAAGCTCGAATTAAATATAAGCTTAAATTTTGTTGTTTTTTTATACCCGTACGATAAGGATCGGGTATATTAAAATTGCTCCTCCAATTGTAAGATTTCGAAATAAGCTAACTAGATATACCTTCAAAGGTATAGATCGGATCAGAATCAAATTCTAAGTCGATTAGCTTTGCCCGTCCGTCCTTCAGCAAGATAACTCAAAAACTAAGAAAGCCAGAATCTTGAAGTTAACACAAAATATTCTTACATAAATTTGTAGGTTCCCTATTTTTTTTTGTTGAGATCCGACCAAAACTTTGGGTAGCTCTCGAGCAACTAACTTTTAGATCTCCACATTTTCTTTTAAATAGAGCCATAAAATTTTAACTGCTGATTGATATCATAAAAATATTAATTTTATTGAATAACTTTTTTCTGTAGCCCCACCCGTTACGGAGCTACAGCTCCCCAAAGTTCGAAAAATCTCTATATTTAAATTGTTATAACACAAGTTGTATAAGGTACATCCTCAGTTTGAAAACGCCAAACGATTACTGCTTTTATTAGCTTTAAAAATATATACACAATACTTGTGCCATACGGCGCCTTAATTTACCGTTATGCGAAACTCAAAATTTGCAAAATTCTTCACTCCTTTTATTTTCCTAAGGGTTTAAGTTAGAAACTTAACATTTTTAGAGGTCTAGACATTTTGAGAGGTTAGAAACTTCAGATTTTATTAGGTCTTTGAAAATAAGTATAAGTCATTTCAGAAAATACTTTTGTACTGCCCCCCGTTTCGGTCAAAAACTGTAAAATTCCTTATTTTTAAATACCTGTCCAAATTTTTTTGAAGTAATATACAAAAATTAAAGCTCCAACATTATACTTTTATTTCTATTAACTACAACTTAATAATATAGGGTTATCTTATAATTGACGAAAGTATGATTTCATCTTTCTAAATTGTTCTAACAATTTTTTTGAACAATTTTTTGGATTTTTTTTTTACTCGAAATTGAATTTACTTTTCATTTGAAATTGTTGAGGATGATGCGTACAAAAAAAATTAATTAAATAAAAAATAAAACGGTTGCTTGAACTCTGTTATATAAGTTTATTTACATATCGTGTATGTCACTGATGAATGACAATAACTGTTAATATAATGTAAATAACTGT
Source organism: Poecilobothrus nobilitatus (assembly GCA_947095535.1). Lineage (NCBI taxonomy): Eukaryota > Metazoa > Arthropoda > Insecta > Diptera > Dolichopodidae > Poecilobothrus > Poecilobothrus nobilitatus. The sequence goes on along the minus strand of OX352772.1, from coordinate 141,379,155 downwards.
TTATTTACATATCGTATATGTCACTGATGAATGAATGATATATAATACATAAATTATTATACACATGCAGCTTAGTATTAAATGGTACTATAGCATATTTGGAAAAGTTTTGGATTGATAATCGTTATGTGGAAGGTTAAGAAGGCTATAAACATACTAACAGATCGTTCGGATATCTGAGAGTTGACAAATGCTGCTGTTTTCTTCCTCGTTTTTAATTATTTTTTCTACAAGGTAAACATTAGGAAGTTTAACAGATACAAATTCAGTTCATTCAGTTCATCAAAACCGTCTGTTATTTGTTTTAGTGTGTAATCAAGTAAATTGTATGTAATTGGCTCAGTTCTTTTTACTTTCGCTATTGTATAAATTTCTGTTACCTAATTAGGTTGATAAGCTTTTGCAAATATACCTTTAAATTAACTTATACGAAAAAAATCTTCAATTATGTATTTTGCTTTTCGGAATAATTTTAATTTATTGTAGGTAGTTTTTAATATGAATTTCTCATTTTTCTTTGTAATCCGTTTAGGTGGAAGTTTAATTGTATAATGATATTATGTTGACATATAGTTTTGTTTTATTAGCGATGACAGAATAAATAACCATTTATTTTTATAATATACATAGATAATCATTTATATCTTGTAAACTAAATTGTTTCTACATGGTGTTTTTTAAGGTTTGACTGAAACGTTCTACAACTGAAGCTTTTAGCTCTGGATATGTATGATAACGATTAATTTTATTTTTCCTCATTAAATTTTGAAATTTTTGGTTGAAACATTCCCTACCTTGAACAGATTGTTATATTTTGTATATGAAATCATTTTAGTCAAATCAATTTGCCAATTGTTATTTAAGCCCTTTTGAATAAATTTTTTTCTATCATCGTGTGTAGCCCTTGTAAATTTTCTTCTATCAGCTCTAGGAATTTCTGAAACAGCCTATAACCTCAACATTATTCTTGTACCATTTAATTAAATATTCCAAAGTGATTTTATAATTTTCTATTGTATGACATCCATATGCATCCGGTATGTACCATATATTTAAGTTTACTTTTTTACTACCGAATAATTTTTAATGTGTTTGTGTAGATATAATATTAGTTTCTTATGATCTAAAAAGGTGGAGGAATAAATATTTAGGAACTTCTTAACTTCCATAATTCAAAATCACTGAACTCAATAAGTTCGCTGCTTTTATATTATCTCTCAATTGACTTTTAAATTTAGTTTCTTATCAGACACAGATCAAAAATGATTAATTCATCCATTCACTATGATGATAGCAGGACCATTAGAATGTGGGAAACAACATTTGTGCGTATAATTTAATTGAAAATATTAACGAATTGCTTTACCCGAAAATTATAGATTTTCTTTATGTAGACTTTTATACCAGTATTCCGAAATAGTTTAGTGGGAATGGAAATAAACCTACTTTAATAGTATTAGATGATTGATATTAGATTCTACAAATAAACACGTATGTGAACTATTTACTAAGCGTTCACACCATCGTAATTTATCGGACGCAGTGTTAACTCAAAATGTTTTTGATTAGAGGAAATTCTCACGAGATATTTCATTAAATTGGTAATATTTAATGCTTTCAAAAAACCCTCGAAACAAATCACTGTTTTTTTCTCTTGCTAGTCAACTATATCCATAAAATATAAAAGGTTTCTTGATATAGATAGGTAAGTTGGTGACCTTCACGATGCTGCATGAAGGCCAGGAAAGTTCGCTAAGGTTGTAGTAAAATGCTTTGCCGAGTAGAGAGTAGAAAGGAGTAGAAAGAAAGTGCAAAAGGTTTTTACTTTGCTTCTTTACAACTCCTGCAGAAGGTGCTGGGAGGAACTTACAGTTTGTTTGTATACATGCCTACTGGGCAGTGGCTTGTAATGATTGCCACTAACCTGGCGATATCCATGCGTGATTTGGATATCAATTCATTTAATCTTGAGCTTCAAACCTCTCTGTTATTGCCAACCTTATCGTCGAATTTGCTGAGGAAAATGAAAGCACCTAATCTTTGCACTTGATTACTCTATATCCTCTAAAACGAAAGCACTGTCAAACGATATGAGACGTTCAGCCGAGTGTTCCAAAACATATTTAAGTACCAAGCCGGATAGATGAGTTTCTATGTTGCACCATTTATCAGTGATTGGTTTCCACTGTTTGATACCCCATCAAATTGCAATGATTTATTGTTACTTCTTTGCCTATTTTTAGCAACATCTCCAGAGTAGCCCTCTTCTGCTTGGGGTTTCCATCAAACGTGGCGTCATCCAACACCACCGCGCTGAACCCCCGTTTTATATACCTTTTTAGCTACGTCATTGATCTCATCATGAAATCTGTCATGCTTCTGTCCAGTTGTTGCACCAAAAATGCCTTTATTACTGTCCTTGCCATCTTGTATTTTCAGATACTCATCTACAACAAGTTGGTATTTCACTTTAACGCAGCGTCCGTCGCATGAACAGCTTTCTTGTTGAGAATAAAAAAAGGCCTGTTGTACTTCGCTTTCATGAGTACTCCAGCTGACTTGGTTTTTTTTTGGTTTTCTTTTTGTCGTCCTTACCTTTGGCGACGTCAAGAGTTTTTCCGTTTTTTTTGAACTGCCATTGGTGTACTATGGCTGTTACTTGTAATGTCACTTTTTTGCGTCTCTTGGCTAGTCTCATCCTCCTTCTTCTCCATGTGTTTTATTTTTAAGTTTAGTTTCATTTTTGGTCTCACGAGTGTGGGCGAAAAATAACAGTTCATCGCGGCATTGCCTCCGAACCGGAATAAGGCATATAATACAACCGACCTTGCCTGAGCATCGGAATAGACCGTTCGCGATCAGTTATCTTTAATCACTTACTGATTATTCAGTTTTCGACACCTTAACTTACAAGTTGAAGGATTCTCTTGGTTTCAGATCTCACCTGCAACATTATCAGTATGGTTGAATTTGGTGATGCTGTGAAATTTGACGAAATATTCGTAAATATTGTGATGATGTATTATTAAAGCCATTGCTGAAATTGGAATCAATATATTAATATATTGTATTATATATGGCAATAACAAAATATCACCAGAACAAAAAGCTAAATTAAAAAACATGAAAATATGAAAACTATTTGGCCTGTGCAAAGAAAAGTGTAAGAGCCAAGCTAAAAATATTAGTTCAACATGGTCGATTTTTACGAAATTTAATTGCAGCTTTCAGTTCTCTATGTGCTATTGTGGGGTACATATACATATTGAAATTCTAAATTTTGAATATTAATTTAAATATAAATTTAAATTTAAATTCGTTTTATTCTAATAATATATTTATAACGTTAGTCTACATAATTATTCCTATTTTTATACCCGTACGATAAGGATAGCGTATATTAAAATTGCTGCTCCGTTTGTAATACTTCGAAATAAGCTAGCTAGATATACCTTCAACGGTATGGATTAGATCAGAACCAAATTCTAAGTCGATTAAGCTTTGTCAGTCCGTCCGCCTGTCCGTCCGTCAGCAAGATAACTCAAAAACTAAGAAAGCTAGAGTCTTGCAATTAACACAAAATATTCTTACAACAATTTGTAGGTTTCTTATTTTTTTTGGTTGAGATTCGACCAAAACTTAGGTTAGCTCTCCAACACCTAACTTTTAGATCCCAACATTTTTTTTGAAATAGAGCCATAAAATTTTAACTGCTGGTAGATATCATAAAAATATTAATTTTATTATTAACAACTTTTTTCTGTAGCCCCACCCGTTACGGAGCTACACCTCCCAAAAGTTTGAAAAAGCTCTATATTTAAATTGTTATAACACAAGTTGTATAAGGTACATCTTCAGTTTGAAAACGTCAAACGATTATTGCTTTTATTAGCTTTAAAAATATATGTACAATAAATATATACTTGTGCAATACGGTGTCTTAATTTACCGTTATGCGAAACTCAAGGTTTAAGTTAGAAACTTGAAATTTTTAGAGACGTTAGGTCTTTGAAAATAAGTACCTATGAGGCACTTCTGAAAATATTTTTGTATCTCCCCCCATTTCGGAGCTGTATGGGGTCAAAAACTAAAAAATTCCTTATTTTTAAACACCTGTAACCTGTACAAATTTTTTTGAAATAATATACAAAAATTAAAACTCCAACATTATATTTTTATTTCTATTAACAACTTTTCTTAATAATATAGGGTTACCTTAAAATTGACGAAAGTGTGACTTAATTTTTTTTAATTTTTCTAGCAAATTTTTTTAACGATTTTTTTTGCATTTGTTTTTACTCGATAATTTGAAATTGTTGTGGATGACGGCTATAGTACAAAAAGAATTAAATAAATAAAATATAAAACGGTTGCTTGAAGAATTTATATTTATATGATATTAATATACATACTTATATAACTTATGTTTATTTGCATACCGTATATGTCACTGAGGAATGAATGATATATTATAATACATATGTATAGTATAAATTATTATACATTTGCTGCTTAGTATTAAAGATAATATAGCATATTTGGAAAAGTTTTGGATTGATAATCGTTATGTGGAAGGTTAGAATCTGCTTTTGAAGAATGTGTAAACATATAGTTTGAATATATGTACAACCCATAGTTCTAGAAATTATAAAATTCACCCAAATTATTTTAAAATACTAAAAAATTGAAAAAAATAATATTATAAGCAGAGTGACACGCTATGAACATACTAATGGTTCGTACGGGAATCTAAGAGTTGACAAAGGCAACTGTATTCTTCCTCGTTATATTTATAAAGTTGTTCCTAACAAATGCATGAAACCACTCACTCACTCACTGACTTTGTATTAAAAAGACTAAGCACTTCTAGATGTGCTAGAGACTAGCTGCAAAAGGCATTTGATAGAGTTTGGTGTGAAACCATCCAGAAAATTAGATCTGAAATTATATCTTTTTCGTTCCAAAGGAGCTCTTATAGCCCTTTATATGTTATATGGGGATTTCAATATTTAACTATACCAGAATATCGTCATATGGGGTATCATTGAAAAGATCCTGGCGAGCTCTTCAACTTTTGTTTGGAAACCAGTATTCTAGGACGCCCTTCTTGGTCGCTAAGACCGTTTATAAGCCCTTAATATAAAAGTAGGCGGCATATTATCATGTGGGATATCAAGACTCTGGTTTCAGAAGGGCCTGCTTAGGGCCTAAAGCTTTTATAAGCCATTGATATAAAATCAGCTGTATATGATTATGTGGGGTATCATTAAAAAGATCTTGGCGAGTTCTTCAACTTTAGTTTGTGGATCATGGTTCAAGACCGCCCTGTTGGAGGTTGAGAGCGTTTATGATCCTTTACTCTAAAAATCAGTGACACAATGCATAGTATAAAGTTAACTAACGTCATGTAATATTTGTAATTTAAAAGTAGACAGAAATGTTTAAAATTTAAATACTCAATTTGCAATAGTTTTGTTCATCCAGATTTCGTCAAATTGCTTAAAAAAGAAATTGAATACATTGAAAAAGGTTCTCATAGATACAAGTACAACAAAACTTTAAATAATAGACATGTATCTATATATAAAGACAAAATCCAATAACAATGAATATTAATACAAAAACAAATTTAAATTTTATTTTCATTTAAATAATAATTCTATAATCAATTGTAAAGAAATAAATATTTTGGCTAGCAAATAATAATAATACATAGTAATAACAATAATAATTCAATTATCTCTAAAAATAACATAATTGATGATAATAATTTTAACAACATTAATATTTCTGTGAGGGAAGATAATGTAATAAGAAACTCGCAAATTTGGGAAAAAATACAATTTTTGTGTAATAAATTTGTTAAGTTACAAGATAAAATCTCGATAAACACAAAGTAATAAAATGTTTCTCTATTATTGGTGAAACGGTAACTGAAGAAGATATTTAGATTTAAGAACTGTTAAGGCTAATTTTCATGAGATAATTTCAGCCGATATCCTGAACTTTAGAAAGAGACGATGAAGAGAAAATGATTACATTTTTATGGCAAAATTTTATCGCATTTTTAACAGATAAAATTTGCATAACCTTTAAATATTCATTATTCATATGAATTAAAAAGTAAACAAAACAAAACATTTCTGAGTTGAAAAGTTTTTAAATCTAGTGTCAAAATTAAAAATATTTATTAAACAAGGTAGAATGTAAACCAACGGTTTTTAAAAGCGCACATTTCCAAAACTCAATACAAATTGTTTAGAAGTGTGGCTTACACAAAAATTTGAAAATTTCATGTAATAAGAAAAAACTTGAAAATAGGACATTTTTGAGATTTTGAGGGGCCGTAAGTCCGGAATCCTATATAACTAAGAAAAGCTGTTAACACACGTAAAAATTTATTATTGAAGCTTTAATTTTTATGTCTTGCCGAAGAAAAGTTTTTACAGGTGCCTAAGTTACAGGTGTCTAAAAATAGCAAATTTTCAATTTTTGAGGCGTAATAACTCTTAAAGAGGGGGCGTTACCAAAAAATTTTCTGAGGAAACTTATACTAATTCTAAAAGTTCTTTCTTGTCTCAAAATTTCAGATTCCTATCTAAAGGGGTGCCGGAGTTATGAAAAAAGAAATTTCATGCAAAATGTGGTTTTCACATAACGGTAAATTTAAATCGTAAATTACAAAATATTACATAATTTTGATATTGTTTTATATAGATAATAAAATTTTCGATCTTCTACCGGTTTTAGATTGCAAAACTATTACGCAAAGCCTGAGATATATACATCTGAAAATGGAGCTTTTTTACAATTTTGAAGAGCTGCAGCTTTGGAACCCTTTACAACTAAAATAAACCTTTCACACACGTAAAAATATATTATTGTAGCTTTCATTTTCATGTCTTGCCGAAGAAAAATTTTTACAGGTGCCTAAGTTACAGGTGTCTAAAAATAGCAAATTTTCAATTTTTGAGGCGTAATAACTCTTAAAGAGGGGGCGTTACCAAAAAATTTTCTGAGGAAACTTATACTAATTCTAAAAGTTCTTTCTTGTCTCAAAATTTCAGGTTCCTATCTAAAGGGGTGCCGGAGTTATGAAAAAAGAAATTTCATGCAAAATGTGGTTTTCACATAACGGTAAATTTAAATAGTAAATTACAAAATATTACATAATTTTGATATTGTTTTATATAGATAATAAAATGTTCGATCTTCTGCCGGTTTTAGATTGCAAAACTATTACGCAGAGCCCGAGATATATACATCTGAAAATGGGGCTTTTTTACAACTTTGAAGAGCTGCAACTTTGGAACCCTTTACAATTAAAATAAACCTTTCACACACGTAAAAATATATTATTGTAGCTTTAATTTTTACATCTTGCAGAAGTAAAATGTGTGCAGGTTCCTAAGTTACAGGTGTTTAAAAATAGCAAATTTTCAATTTTTAAGCCCTAATAGCTCATAAACAGGGGGTGGTCCGAAAAAATTTTCTGAGCAAACTTATACTAATTCTAAAAGTTCTTTCTTGCCTCAAAATTTCAAGCTTGTATCTAGAAGCGTGCCGGAGTTATGAAAGTAGAAAAATCATGCAAAATTTGGTTTTCACATAACGGTAAATTTAAATACTAAATTTAAAAAAATTGTATAATTTTGATATTAATTTACAAAGATAAAAGAAATACCTGTCGAATGACGTTTTCAGATTGAAAAAATCTTAAGCAGAACATAAGATATATGCATTTAAAAATAGGGCTTTTTCAAAGTTTGAGGGGGTGTAGCTCCGTAATGAGGGGGGCTACATGAAAAAGTTGTTCCACAAAATTATTTTTTTTATGAGACCTACCTATGGTTAAAATTTTTTTTCTCTATCTTTAACGGTGTAGAAGTTTTGTAAACAGACGGACGGACGGACGGACGGACGGACGGACGGACAGAGTGAAACTAATAAGCACATTTTTTCAAAATTTTTTTGGAAATGTGCTAAAAATGGATAAGAAAGCTATTTCGGATGCAATAATAAACTTCAAAAAAGAAAAGGTAAACATTTTAATTTATATTGAAGCATTTAACCTTATGGTGGAAAAATACAAAAACAAAAGTTTTTTATAGAAACAATATTTAATTTTTTAAATGAGACATTGTTTGAAATAATGTTTACCTAAATTTGTTTACTTTTAAATTTGGTTGGTAAATTCATGTTGAAATTTGTTATGTTACGTATAATTTTCAAAGTAAGATAAAATACATTTTATTTTCAATTTCTGGCAATTTTTTTATTACCATTTTTTTCAGCAATCAGACAAAGAATGTTAGCAGAGATAGCTAATAATGACAATGAAATTATAAATATATATAACGAAGAACATGTATCCAAAAAAAAAAAAAAAATATTGGGTAAGACCATATTATTTAGAAAGAAATGATAGTGGCTCATATCGGAACATATTTGAATCCCTATCTAATCTAAAAGATATGGAATTATTTCATACCTACATGCGAATGATCGCAACACAAGTGGAAGAACTACTGTTGCTAGTTGGACCACTTATAACAAAGCAGCAAGTTTTAAGAGCTCCTATTAGCGCTAACATTCGATTATTGATTACACTAAGGTTTGTAAAATAAATTTATATTTTTTTGTAATTCTTAATTTTTTCATTTTTAGATATTTAGGCACTGGAGAATCTCAAAGAAGCTTGTCTTTAGCATACAAGTGTTCCCCAACAGCTATACACTTCATAATAAGAGAAACAACAACAGCAATTATTAAAGTTTTGAAGGATGAAGTTTTTATGACCGTAAATGAAAAAAATTTTAAAACGGTTTTCAAGATCAGTGGAATTTTCCTCATTGTATAGGAGCAATTGGCGGAAAACACGTCATGAGTCAAGTAAGCAATTGATTTAAATATTTTAGTAATATAAAAATTTATTTTAAAAAAAAATTTAGGGGCCACCAAAATCTGGATCCGATTTTTTTAATTATAAGAAATCACACTCGCTTGTCTTGTTGGCTATTTGTGACCACAATTATAGCTTTATAATGTGTGACGTAGGAGTTTCAGGACGCCAAAGCGATGGCGGAATTTTCCGGTATTCTGTTTTTGGAAAAAAATTTTATGAAAATTTTCTACCGTAAGTAAAAAATGATAAATTAATTGAATAATTTTTTTACAATTTAAATTTTTGTTTAGAATTCCAAAACTTACTGATGCTTGTGTTGAATTTAAAGAGGTTCCATATGTGTTTGTTGCAGACTTTGACGAACAATATGATGAAACCTTATATAGAAAGTAATTTGACACAAACACAAAGAATTTTCAATTGTCGGTTAAGTCGAGCGCGCCGCATAATTGAAAATGCTTTTGGAATTTTATGTAGCAAATGGAGGATTTTTCGATCACCAATCATTTCAAAATTGGACACGGTAATATAGCTAACATAAGTTAATATAATAAATTAAAAAATTTTTATAATTCAGGTGGAAAGCATCATAATGTCATGTGCATGTTTACACAACTGGCTTCGAAAGCAGAGATGCAGAAATTATTTTAATACGGGTTTGGTGGATGTCGAAGAAAATGGGAATATAATTAATGGCTCTTGGAGGATAGAGCCAAACAACTTGCAACCACTTCAACTAAATAATTTAAATTCTGCAAATGCTGCTAAGGAGAGTAGAAACAGATTTGCTGGATATTTTACCGCCAATGGAGCTGTTTCGTGGCAATTGGATAGGATTTAAATAACTTTGTGAACATTACACGGACAAAATATATTTATATATACATATATATATATTTAATAAGTTTTAATTTATTTTTCTTTTAGGAGCGGGGGAACGTGCGAATCTTCATAGAAAACCATCAAAATCATCAAAAATTAAAAATCAAAATCATTTCATCAAAAATGTATATTTTTCTTATTAAATATCTTTTTTAAATATTGTTTGATGTAATAAAAATTTTTTTCTAATTATTGTATAGATTCCTAAAAGATTCATGTTAAAAAAATTTAGTTTATATAATAATAAAAACAAAATTACATTTTATTTTAAATCGTTTTTTTATTTCTAAAATATTAATTAAAAATATAAATATATTTTTCTTTTTTCCACACCACCGTTGAGGTAAAGAAACAGGTGCGTTTTTTTTCTGTGCTTTCCCCAAGAGGCCTATTCCACATAACTTAAAACTTATAATAAAAATTATAATAAAATATAACACAAAAATAAATTTCAATTTAAAAAAAAATTCAAATAATAAAAAAAAAACAATATTATAAACTTCAAAAAATAAATCATTTTAAATATATATTTACATAAAGTGAAACATGCAAAAAAAGTCTTACCTTCTTGATATAGTGAAAAAGCCGAAATAGAAACCAAAGTTTACTACTGGATGTTATCCTCATCTGCCTGTGACTTCGATTAATTCTAACATTTGCCTTTTTAATTTTTGTAGAGTCTTAAAAGAAAACTGATTTAAATTAATTGCCAACATATCAGCAAATAACTGATTCGGGCATTTTGGTTGCACATCCAGGCAAGCATTTAGTTTTTCTAAACAGGTTTTCTTGAAATTAGTGGTTTCTATTTCGGCTTGTTCACCCATATCTTTTATACCTTCTATAGCTGATACGTAACGATTCATTAGCACCATCTTGTTCTCAGTTTTTCTTTTCCGTGGATTTTCAGTAGCTTCCGCTTCAGTTGAAGAAGAAAATTCTGGCGTTAAGAGATGAAGTCCTTCTTCTTCAAATTTCACCAACGCGATTGAACTAAAATGAAAGCGAAATATTAATAACTGAACTTAAAATAAAAAAAAAAAACATTTTTGTACCTCCTTGGTGAATTTGTATCGTCCAAAAATGACAATACCCTTGCATATTTATATTCCTTTTTTTGAATTGTTGCTGAACCACTAGCACAAGGTTTTTCGACCTTAAATATGCTGTTTTAAGGCAGTCCCATTTTTGTCTAATGGTTTTTGTATCATCATTTAAATCTAAAATTATATTTTTTTATTTTGATTTAAGATTTTTATGTTAAAATTTACTTACTAAGCTCAAGCTTAATTTCCTCCCAAAGCCTTGTTTTTAAATTTATATTTTTATAGTTCTCATTTTGGCAGTCCCATAGTTCAGGCCTCGGTCTAACTGCTTCTATTATTTGTTCTGTAAAATATTAAAATATTGTAACAATTTGATTTTCAAAATAAATAATACCATTTGTTGAATCGCTCCACATCTAATTGTTGTTATGTCTTTTAAAAAATGTTGTGAAAATTCAAGATTTGGCAATCTTAAATCTTCCACTATTTCACAGCGATTCAAATCTTAAAAAAAATTGCACTGTTAATGAAATATTCAAAATTTTAAATAAATATTTAACTTACCTTTTACTGGATTGAAATCCATTCTTGTATTAATTTTGGACATTATATATGATATAATAGATATGTATATAGAAAGTAATAGGAAATAATAGAAATAGATGTATAGATGTACTATAGCTATAGATGTATGTAAAGTTATGAAATATAAATAGAAATAGAAAAATAGATAAAAATTTAATTTTATTGGTTACAACGTTTATATGATAATTTTTATATAATATAATACATCTATAGGTTATATATATAGATTAATTTTAACACTATATAATATTTTCTTTAAATTATAATTTATTATATTAGATATTGCACAGAATTTATTAATTATAGCAAAAAGTATTCAGAGAACATCTTTTAGCCAGTAATTATGGTTACTCTCCCGATTATATTTATGGATGGTTCTCCCGATATTTTATATCTTTTCTTTGTCATACAAATAGTATTTTTGTATCTTACTCCTATGCTCTAACATTTTCTCCGATATATCGGAGTAATGAAAATTTGCCTTTATACAAAAAATCCAATTAAAAATACATATGCTAGCATTCTCTCAGGGAGTGAAAATAAAAATTCTCTGAGAAATGATTCTAGCTCAGTTAAATATGTAAATTTTAAATCATATTCTTTTAAGCAAAAAGTAAACAAAGCTAAAAAATACACAAAAAAAATTAAATGCAAATTAAGGCAAATTTTTGGTGATAAATACACTAACAACATCTACATAAATGATGCACAGACTAATTTTATGCGATCATTGTTTAAAAAAGTTATGGAGGTAAAAAAAAAAAAAAATATAAAGTTTATGTTTATGGATTAAGAATTCTACTATTTATTTGCGAAAAAAAGAAGGCGATAGTGTTATTAAAATCCCATCTCTTGAAGATGTAAATAAAAAAATCGAATTGTATAGTTGTGTAATTATATTATATATTACAAATTAACTCATCGTTACATAAATCGCTCTTCTTTTTATATGCTTTTCTATTAAGTCGTCGGTGTCAGTTTTTACTATATATAATTAATATTTTATTCGAAAACCAATAAAATAAAATAAATAACTGAAAAACTTTCTTTTTTTTATTCAACTTACAATTTTTCTTACTTTCTAAATATTGCTTATTCTAACTTTTTACAAATTATAAAAACACATCTGTTCAGCACATGTATGACAACAAAATATTATAGAAACATGCTATGGTAATTGCATTATAAATGCTTTAAAATAAATTGCCTAAAAATAAGATTCAGCTATTTTTTAATTAATTTGTTATTTTTAAAGTGCCTACTACGAATATTGCACAATTTAGTTACTTAAGTTGTTATGAATGAAAATAAAAATTAATTTGATATTTGTTTATGATATATGACCCTTTTCGAGATATGAGGAGTTAAAGATTTTTTAGTGACTTTTCATAAAAAAAACTACAACTTTTGAACGGCTTACTACAGAGAGATAAAAAGAATCTATTTTATAGAGTATGTTGTTAGCTTTAATTTTTATGCCCCAATGATTCTATAACCTCAACAGTTACAAAGTTATGGAGGTTTAAAATGATTTAAAATGAAAAAAATATGTTTCAAACTCAATTTTCTTTTGAAACACCCTGTATTTGGGGTACTTTTTATAGCATATTTCGAAACAGCTTTTCAAGCCCTATAGTTAGTACCTTATAACTTTTTCTCTATCTCTACAGTTCCGTAACAAGTGGATAGGAAGAAATGAACCAATCAGGTGGCCTCCTGGATCTCCAGACTTAACATCTTTGGATTTTTATTTTTGGGGGCGCATGAAAAGCATTGTTTATGCAGAAGTATTAACACCTCAAAAACAACTGAGAAGCAGAATAATTGAAGCAGCTCAAACAGTAAAAGATGAGATGCATGAAATTGATTTCAGCCATGCTCTGAGAAAAAGAATTATGTATTGTATCCACAATGACGGAAACCATTTCGAACAATTTTTATAAATGTTTTTTTAAATATTTATTTTTCTCTTTAAATATAAATATTTATCCCTCTATAGTAAGCCGTTCAAAAGTTGTAGATTTTTTATGAAAAGTTCTAAAAAATCTTTAACTCCTCATATCTCGAAAAGGGTCTAGAATAGACCCCACCCCCTCCAATACAATTTTTGTTCACCTCGATATGCCCGACCATTCATTTCAAGGAAGACCATCGAGTCGGAAACACCCTGTATATAAATTCTTATTTTTTGTTTCTTTTTGTTCTTTTTATAATAATGTCATTGATTAATACTAATATTATTAACAATAATATTATGCAATTGATTAATACTATTATTAAATCTAATATTGATATATACTAATATAATGTCATTGATTAATACTAATATTTTAGTTTCTATTCATAAATTTCCTGACATAATTTTCTTATCTGAAATTTGGATTTTTGATGATGAGATTGTTGACTATAGTATTCCCGGCTTTGATTTTTATGCTACTTGTAATAATTCATGTAACTCTGGTGGTATAGGTGTATTTGTTAAAAATGAAATTACATGTGAAATTACTCATTATAATCTATAATATCAAGTGCTGATATTATGAAGCTTGTATGTGTTATTGATAAAAATAAATATTGCATTCTAGGAATTTATAGATTAGATGTATTGAGTATTAATTTTTGTACTAGCGAATTTTCAAATTTTATATCTAAAATAAAATACTCATAGTAATTGTATTATTTTAGGAGATTTTAATGCAGTCTTACTAAAATGTCCAAAGAAATACTGCTAATGTCTTCGTTTGGTTTCGCTTCACTCATAAATACACCTACTCGCATTACGGAAACTAGTAAGACGTGTATTGACCATATTGATCTATACAACTATTAGAACCTTTTGTACTTGATTTAAAGTTATCAGATCATTGTGGCTGGATTTATGTTCAAAAATGTGTTACCATTAGCTGAAACTAAATTTATTAGCAACAACTTTAATAGGGTTAATTTTGGTATATTAAATGAAAATTGAATTACTGATTCTTGGTCCTAAGTAATTTCAGCTGGTAATCTATCGGAGGCTTTTGATAATTTTCTATCTATTTTCCTACATCATATTAACTTAAGATCTTGTACTTCAACTTCCTTTTAGAACAAATACAAGAAGTTAAAAACATGGATCACTAATAGCTTAGTCAAAAAAATTAATAAACGAAATAAATGACAAGCATCTTTTAAAAAATACCCTAATAATGTACATCTATGTAAATATTACAATAAATTATGTAATGAATTATAATTTATTATTTTTTTTTTCTTTAAAAATATTTGCTAATTTACATGTTTCGCACTCAAACGTTAATCAACGATTAAAATAAAAAATTCTAAAAAAATCTAACATTAAACTTATCTTTACAACTTATTTAAACTATAACCGTTCGAGGTCAATGAATTTTATAAAGACATTTTAATTTGTAAGGAAAAGTATTATCTAACAAAATTTGATAATAATTATAAAAGAAACTCAAAAAATGAGTGGAATCTAATAAATAAGCTTTCAAACAAAAACAAATTTGATAAAAGTATAATATTGAATATAAATGATGAAATAATAACTGAGCCAAAAATTATTGCTGAATATTTTAACAATGTTATTGTAAATATACCCCAATAATTTTCTAATTTCTTTTCTAATTTCCATCAATAGTTTTCTTTTTGAACTTATTACTAGTTATGAAGTCTTTATTGAAATTTCTAAATTAAAAAATTCAATGTCCAAATATGCGCAAGACAAGAAACAAGCAATATGCACACAAGAAATTTTTTAATTACTAATCGATTTGTTATTAAAAAAAGAAACCAAATGGTTAAAGGAAAAATTAATAATTGAGGAAGAACAAAAAGCTAAGGAATCCAAGAGGGAAAGACAAAAAAATAGTCAAAAATAATTCAAAACTAAATGTATATAGTAGAAATTTTGTCTCACATGGTCTGCAATTTTTGAATAAATATTTTTTTAAACTTTTTCTTGATTTGTAATGGATTATAACTTTAATTTTTATTTTTTTTTTCATGAAAATTTTGTTAAAAATCAATGCATGAGATTATTAATTTAAGTTAAATACCTATATATATTGTTAAAAGGATTAATTATGTTTTTATGTTAAATTTTTTTAAATGTTAAAGTAGTTTATTAGGCTTAGTTATAATTTTGTAAATAATTTTGTAAATAGTTTTTTATATTTTCTTGTAAAATTTGTTTACATAAATTTTGAATTTTTATTTTTTTGTAAACGTACTAATAAAATGGGTTTTTTATGCCATTTGGAAAATTAATACTATCAGACTATATTTTAGAATTTTCCATGTGGCTTTTTCCCTTCTTATGTTTTCCTTCTATTCTTTAATTTTAAGCAATAAAACATTTTTTTTAATTAATTTTATGTGCTTTTGTTATTTTTTGATTCCCTATTTAGGTACTGTACTAATATTCCTATTCTAATATTAGCTATTCTAACATTTAGGTACTAATATAATATTAAAAAGAAAATTGTTAAATAAAATTTGATTTTTTTATTAATTTTTGCAAAAGTTTTAAAAATTATTTACTTTTAGTAGTACTAGGTATATCATGACTATATATTTACTCTAAGTAGGAAAAGAAACTTTTATTTCAGTGAATCTGTAATTTAACATTGATTTGTTCCCTTATTACCTTAAGTTTATTTATTAAAAGAAAATATTTAATAAAAGTCACTTATTATCACTTACTAATTTTTTATTTATTTACCTACTTCAATACGTTATGTTCTTATGCATGCATAATAAAATCATTTTTAATTTTACTAAACACACACATACGCTATTTAATACGCTTTATATATGCCAGCCAAAAATTATTAAACATTCAAATTCTAATAATTTCAAATCTAATAAACATACGTACAAACAAATAAGAATGAAACGAATAAAAAAAAAATTTTACCACTACCATACCACTACAATTTTAAAATAGTATAAATATGAAAAGAATACATTCATTTTTTTATAAGCTGCAAATAAATATTATTTCTGTATAAATTTTTTGTTCAAAATATGTTAATCTGCAACAAAACAGAATTTTGGGGTTCTATATTTTGTGCAGAAATGGTTTAAAAAATTTGTTCGGTGTAAATACTCTATGTATATGATTTCTTTATGATAATATTCTATGATTATGAACCAGAGCCATCTATTAGATTTAATGTAAATATAATTTAATAATTAATTTTCATAATTCAATTTCAATATTCAAATAAATGAAACAATAGAAAATGAAATATTATTGAATAAAAAGTAATTATTGTGAATTGATATGTGACATAATAATATCTGTCACATGCATTTAAAGTATGTAAATAGTAAATACATAACTACAACTAAATAGTAAATTGATAATAATTATTTTAAATAATAATTGAATAATTATTGGTGGTCTGAGATGACCATGATGATCAAAGCTGACCCAAGACGTTGACCATGGTGACTCGGTGGTAATTAAACTCCCAAATTTCAGATAAGTATAAATTTAAATATTTTGTTGATGTGTTTCTTTGTGTTTCTTTATTTTAATTGTAGGTGTTCTCCCCCCCTTGATATTACGTAGGAGTATCTAAAATCAATTCCAGTTTCCTTTCAAAACTAAAAAAAAAAATAAAATTTTAATAAAATTATATGTATACAACTTTTTATATGATAAACAAAATAAACCTATTCTGCCATTTGGTTTTTAGGTTGTGTTGAAATTGTTATCATATTTGAAACGAAAACACCTATATCGGAACTATCGTTGACACCGAAGATAGAGGATATAGTGCCTCTTACTCACTATCTGGAACTGCCCATTCAAATAACTAGTAATATATTGGTGAGAAATTGTGAATATGATGTTTTTTTTTTAAAGTATATTACGAATTTAGAATTGTGGGTACGAATTGTATATAGAAAAAAAAAACCAATTTGATAGTTTTATAAGTGTGCTATTAAATTGTATGTGATTTTGAACGTTTGATTTTATGGATGATTTAGTTTGATTTTGATTTAAAATCGGTTTGATTTTGCGAATTATGATCAGTTTGGTCAAGCGGTTGGTTTTCGATTGGAAGAACACATAATTTGGAAATGGGTCGTTTGAAGATTGAATTTTTTGTGCGAACGGTCACTACTCGTACTAACCCATCAGAGCCAGAATGAGTATCTATAACTCTAGCGAGAAGCCATTTACTCGGTGGAAGATTTTCGTCTTTCGTGTAGATAACAAGCTATCACCAATTAAGAAATTACCTGGGTTTAGCGGTAATAAATCTTGAGGATCACTTGTCATTTCACAAAGTGGCCTTGAATTTAAGCATGCTTCAATTTGTGTTAAAACCGTGGCGAACTCCTCGTATCTTAGTATGATATTATTTAACACTCTTTTTAACTGATGTTTAGTTGAACGAACTCCAGCTTCCCATAGACCGCCGAAGTGTGGTGAACTAGGGGGATTGAAGTGAAAATTAACACCGACATTTTTCATGAATTCAGCAACTTCCATTTTTATATCTCCTACCATAAAATGTGTTTGATTTTTAATATTTTATGCGCGCTTACAAAATTAGTACCGCAATCGCAATATTGATCGGTACAGAATTCACGACGAGAACAAAATCTTCGATAACCAGCTATAAATCCTTCTGCTTACATATCTGTTACTAATTTCAGGTGAATAGCTTTGACCGACATACAAATAAAAAGGGCTACATATGACTTATACCGTTTAGCAGCTCTACTTTTGTGGATTTTCAACTCGAATGGGCCACAATAATCTAAACCAGAATGTAGGAATGGTCTGGCCATCTGTACTCGCTTTTTTGGTAACTCGCCCATTAGTTGAGTTCGTGTTTCAACCCTTTGTTTAAAGCACGGAAAGTATTTATATATTTGAAAACGGATCGTATTCCGAGCATTAATAATCCAAAATTGTTTTCTTAGTATGGTCATCATCAGTTGTGGTTCACCATGTAGACACTCTTTATGAACCTTTTCAATTAATAATTTTGTGAAGATATCTTCGTCGCATAAAATGATTGGATGTTTTTCTGAATACGGAAGTACTGAAAACTTAAGACGACCCCCCACTCGTAAGATACTTTCTTGATCTAAAAGCGGATTTAATTTTATTAAAGTACCCTTTTTTAAATTATCATTTCGTTTACACATAGCTATCTCTCTTGCAAATGTCCTTTGTTGGGCCCGCTTTATTAAATGTTTGAATGCCTGTTTAATCTCATTTGATTTTAAATAGTTGGTTTCTCTCCTATCTTTCTCCTTGAGTTTACAGTTTGCGATGAATCGGTGACAGTATGCGAGCACGCGAATTAATCTTGTATATGACGAAAATTGGTTCTCGATTATATCGTTATTCAATGTTGGTAAAGCAAGGTTGACCTGAAACTTTCTTTGTTCAAGGCTGGTATAAGTTTCCCTCTTATTTGATTTCATTAGCCAGTCTGGACCATACCACCATAAGGGATGGTTTTCATGGACATAAACCTAATGACGCGACGTTTTGTCGGTACATGATTCGAAATATTTTGACCAACCAGCTCGAGAATGTGTAAAATCCTGTTGGCGACGAACGCTGTCCATTTTGTTGGATGATTTCAAGCCCTGCGAGTGCAATTTCGAAATCTGTCCATCCATATAATTTTATTGGTTGTGGTATTCGTACAACCTGTAGAGTATACTTTAAGAGTTTGGCTCCTAACACGGCAGCGCATAATTCAAGTCGCGGCAACGATATGGTTTTTATTGGTGCAACCTTTGTCTTGGAAATTATAATCAATGTTAATTTTGTGCCATTAGATTCTGTCATACTCATATACAAAACAGCTGCGTAACCCTTTGTAGAAGCGTCTGAAAAGACATGTAACTCAATAGCTGTATCTTTTTCGGAATATCCGATCCATCTTTTAATGGAAATTCTCTTAATTTTCTCTAAATTTTGAAAGTATTTAATCCATTCCCTCCTTAAATCAGCTGTTACTTCATCATCCCAATGTAACCCTGATAGCTATAACCTTTGCATGATAATTTTAGCCGATATGATAATTGGGGCTAACCATCCCATATGATCAAATATCCATTTCATCATGTGACAGTTTTTTGACAGCTTTCACTGCTAAGTATGGTGCACATTTGTACCAAACGTCACTATCAATAATTTGTATTCTCGAATTGGAAGGTATGGATTTTCCCTCCACACTATTCTCTGATACTCCGTGTGCGTGCACATTTTTTATCCATATTTGATGATACATTTTTTCGATGTCGGCTGTGAAAGCAACTCGATGTTTTCGCCATCTGATCGATATCGTCAACAACTCATCTTGAATCGTTAGTACTTTTAACAACATGTCATATAAGGACTTGCCACTTTTTGTCGCTCTCATATTGTTTTGTTGTGGTACTCGTTTCTTTAATAACCCCGTGATGAGGCAGGTAGCTGGTTTTATACGGCAAGATGTCAGGCCCACTGTTTTGAAAGAGTTATTCTGGATCAACTAGTTTCTGGATCGCTATGTTTCTAGATGGACCTAAAAAGTCACTATGTGTCGTTGTTTTAAATGGTAGCTCAACTTCATAAGTACCATCTGTACGTCGCGTTGTTCTTTCGGTATATATCCTTTCACATTCTTTCTCTTCTTCTATTTGTAAAACAGTGTTTTGCACTTCTTTCACCTCCCAAAAATATTTTTGCTGCTTTTGTAAATTTAAAGATAAATGAAAATTCCTTATGGTCACATTTTGTGGTGCGGATTCGTGATTCTTGCCTGACAAAATTCAACCAAATATGGTTTGCTGTGCGATCGGCATACCTGGTTCCCCCTTCATTAAACCTTCTAGCAAAATTTGACTGAACACGTCAGCACCCAAAAGTACATCCATCTGACCGGGTTCGTAAAACTTTGGATCAGCTAGTTCTAAACCTTCTATGTGTTTCCAATGTCTATTTTGTATATTAGTTTGAGGTAACAAATTTTGTAAGTTTCGGTAGTACCAAACCTTCCACATTGATGTCAATATCTTGATGAAGAGATTTCAAAGTAAATCTAACACGGGACTTGACAGAATGTACTCTTTCTCGAACAATACTTTAGATTTAATTTAGTAGGGTTGATTGCTTCCTTTATCTATGGCTTTGAATCACCTTTTCTGTTATGAATGAAGCCTGTGATCCTTCATCTATCAGGGCTCTCACTACACCTTCTTCTCCGGTTACGCTTAGAACTCTTAATAATGCTGTTGCAAGTAGAATTTGATGAGTTCGACTTTTATACCCAAATGAATTATTGTTATTTGTACGATTGTGATGAACTGACGGTATAAATACTGAATTATCAACATTTGATATGTGGTTTGTCGATATAAATGTGTCATTTTGACGTGACGTGGAAGGACTGGAGACTGCTCTGGTGCCACCATTGGAGTGATTGTCCACTATAACATTATTCATTTTGAAGTGGATGAGAGTATGATGACGCTTGTTGCAATGAACACATGTATGTTGACTTGAACAGTCTTTCAGAATGTGCCCAGCTCCTAGACAATTTAAACATAGTCGTTTTTCTCGTACAATTTCTGACCGTTTTGATGGATTTAATGCTAAAAATTTTTGACACCTTCTTATATCATGGTGGCCATTGCACAACGAGCACATCGCATTTGTTTGCAAATTGAAATTGTTGGTTCAACTTTGGTATTACTGTTTGTATTTTTGAATTCTGTTTTTATTGGTCCTCTTGAATTTACAGCTTCCAACGTCCTAAATCTGGCTTCTAAAAATTCCTTTAACATCTTAAGGCTGGTAGTAGTTTTAGTTTTGCTTATTTCTTGTTCCCATAACTGATGAGTTGCTTGCGGCAATTAGGCAATTTAGGTAACGATAAACGTGACTATTGGATCCCATGTTTCTGTGTTTATATCTAAATTATTTAAAGCTTGTAAGAATTCAAATGTTGTATCCAACTACCCCTTAATCCCCTGTGCACCCTCATTGATGGTCGTGTTGTGGTTTAATTGATTATTGACGAGCACCCCCTTATTATCATATCTCTCCATCAACAATTCCCATGCAGCCGTATAATTCCTTTTGGTAATAAGAAAATGACTAAGTAATTGTTCAGATTCGCCGATTAGCTGTACTTTCAGATATTGGAGTTTTTGTACAGCCGATAGAGATTCATTATTATGTATCATTGTTGTAAATAGATCATGGAAAGTTGGCCATTTTGTGTAGTCCCCGTCAAATTTTTCAAAGGAAATTTTTGGAAGTTGAATTCTGCTATCAATGTGTTTCCGATTCTCCTCCGATATGTTTGCTACGGTTAATGGAGTTTCGACAGAGGTCGTATCTCTCTTCACCTTCTCTTGGTATTTCTCCAACATGGGATGATAATTGTTGTCAAAAAAACTCTGTGTCTCCGCATGCACGTCATTCTAAATATATTCATGGTTAATTTCTAGTTCTTCGCTCATACTGAAGAATAGAAAGGATCTGTGACCCTCTTCGAAAAGGTCCAAAAAGACTGGAAATCCTTTAATTTTTTTTCGTAGTATGGTCTCGTTTTCCTCACTGAGCCATCTTTCTTATAGTTGGTTATGAATTTTTCCATCAGCATTTTTTGGACCTTTTGTTTGACGAGCATTTGCTCTATTCTTTTTGCGTCGGGTATTTTTTATAATGTATTTGAACATAATAATGAATATAATAGAATATAATAACGTAATAAATATCATAGATTTTAACTTAATAACGTATTTGTATAATGTAATGAATTTAAATTATGATTAATTTTTTTTTTTTTAATAATTTTATTGGTAATTTGATATAATATCTTTTAGTTTAATAATTTAATATATTCAAGAAGAAAATTTCTAATATTTAACACCAAAAGATTTTTTTTTCGTTTAGAACTGAGAATTCAACAACACACTTACCAGCCTGACCTGATGCTGCCCTTCGCTGTTCGCGAGACGCGCGCTTTTTTTTGTGTTATTATATTAAATTATATTATTTTTAAAATCTAGTTTGTATATTATTACTTATTAATAATTATTATTATATATTATTATTATGTAAGTTTATAAGTTCACAAATAGTTTTAATTAAAAGTAATTTTTTTATTAGATGATGCACACTCTCTTTTTTTTTTTTTGATTAAAAATTTTTTCCAATTTTAAACAAAATTTGGATTTATATTCAAATAAAGGTTAATTTTTTTTAAAATCAGAAGCACTTAAAATCATAGGTTTTTTTTTTTTTTTATTTAATTCTCAAATTGTTCTTTTTTTTACTTTTTATTTTAAAATATTCTGTGATGGAAATTTTGAAATCACCAGTTTTCTTTATTTTATTTTAAACGCTATTCTGTTAGAATATACGGTTTTAAAATGGCAAGGTTTTATTTTATTTTAAACGTTATTCTGTGTTAGAATAGACTGTTTAAAATATCACACTCTTTAATGTAAACCACAAGTTCTTTTTCCTTTTTTGTTTTTAATCTATATTATTTAAAATATTCCTTTAATTTAAACCACAAGTTTGTCAATATATTTTATTTAAAATATTCTGGATAAAAAATTTAAAGAATATTTAAAATAGAAGAAATTTTAAATAATTTAATAAGAAAAAAAAAGTTATAATTAATAGCATCTGTTTTAACAGTTTACATTCTTATATACAATTATTTAAAGTTCCACATTCAAATTTAAGTTTATATGCTCTATAATAATATTCTATGATGATGATGATGACCAGAGCCATCTATTAGATTTAATGTAAATATAATTTAATAATTAATTTCTATAATTTATTTTAATATTCAAATAAGTGAAACAATAGAAAATGAAATATTATTGAATAAAAAGTAATTATTGTGAATTGATATGTGACATAATAATATCTGACACATGCATTTAAGGTATCTAAATAGTAAATACACAACTAAATAGTAAATTGATAATAATTATTTTAAATAATAATTGAATAACTATTGGTGGAGTGAGATAACCATGACGATCAAAGCTGACCCAAGATGTTGACCATGGTGACTCGGTGGTGATTAAACTCTCAAATTTCAGATAAGTATAAATTTAAATATTTTGTTGATGTATTTCTTTGTGTTTCTTTATTTTTAATGGTAGGTGGATCTACCATGTGATGTTGAAGACGGAACAGTTGATCTTATTAAATCTTTTGATTTGGTTGATCATGAGATACTTTTACTTAAACTGTAGAATGCTGGTTTCCGGGGCTTTATTTTATCATGATTCAAATCATATCTTATTAATAGGAAACAAATAGTACGAATAGAGGACATACATAGTACTATTGGTAACATTTTATGTGGTGTCTCTCAAAGATCTGTCCTTGGACCCATCCTCTTTCTTATTTATGTAAACTCCTTTTTTATACAGCCTTTTACAAGCTTTACCACCGCTTTTACTGATGATACAGCTTTTACTTATTCATGTAAAAATAATTTTGATTTGGTTGTTTTTGTTAATCATAATTTAAATATTTTAAGACACTGGTTTGCTAAACACAAGCTGGTAATTAGCTCTAAAACAAAATGCATGTCGTTCACCACTCGAAATCAAACCTTTAACTTTGACTTTACATATCATTCTCCAAATTGTTGCAAATTTCGTTTAAATAATAATTTTAATACTTCTAACCTAAACTAATATAAATACTTCTAATCACTGCGATAATAACTGCTTCATAATTAAAAGTGTTGATTCTTTTAAATATTTGGGTCTCATTTTTCATTCTAAACTACCTTGAGCTGAACACTCTGAACACCTCAAAAAATACTTTAATAACTTGATAAGGCAACTTTACTATGTTAGCAAATAGAGTACATATAGAATCACTGCAAGATCTATTACGCTCTCTTTCAGTCCAAATTTCAGTATGGTATAGTTTGTTGGAGCGGTGCTTATTTTAATAAGATTCACCCTCTTTTGACTTCTCAAAAACATGAAGCACTTTTCAAAAATTCGTATTATATGCTAAAAAAATGCTCGTGTATCTTGTTTTCCGTTATTCACTAGTTTAAAAATACTTCAGGTTAAAAGCTTATTTCTTTTCAAAACCTTAAAAACATTTTTCCTAAAATCTGGTTATTTAAATATGAGATATACTAACTTATACAACCTCAGAGTTAACAATAGAAAAGTAGTTAATATTCCTAGTTTTTCTAAAATGCTCACTTGTCATTTTCACAATATAATCGCACCTAGAATTTATCATAAATTGCCGAGTGATCTTACATTAATTAGAGTTTTTTCTCAATTTTCATCAAAACTCAAAGCGTGGTTGCTATCATTAAATTTTGAGTACATTGAAAATATGTAGAATATAATAAAGTAAAATTGAATAATTTTACTGTAAATTTAAAATTTAATTGCAAATTTAATTTCTTTTTGCTTATATTACTTTTGATTTGATTTTTATATTATTATTATTGATTTGATTTTTATATTATTATTATTGATTACTATAGATTCTTATGTTTAATTGTAATTTTACTTTTAATAAATTTAATAAGTTTTCATTTTTATTTATTTTATTCTTGAATTTCAGTTTTTATTAACACCACAGTGTAATGAATAGTATAATTTCAATTTGACATAAAAGAATTAGTTTGTAAGCTGAGGATCATTCGGTACTTGCCAGTTGGGCAATAGAATAGTCCTTCTATTTTTATTTAATTAAATATTGATTGCAATACCAAAATTTTATTTTAAGTATTATTTTTTGCATTGGATTATGTATTTACATAGTTAAGATAAAATAATGAATGAATAAAATAATGACTGTGTCAACTCTGGGATACTCGTAATATATCCTGTTTCTATAAAACTTGACCATCTTTTAAAAACATTCAGATGTTTTAGTACCAACGTTAACTACAGAGATATATTTCAGCTAGCTTCATTAAATTCCAAGAAATGCAAGAAGTCTGAATCGGCTGCTTTAGACCAATCAAATTTTACAAAAGTTTTTGACATGTAACTCAACACCTTTTTAGTAAATTTCAGATATCTGGCTTCAATAGATACTACGTTATTTTCATTTAAAAAGAGAAGTTATATGGCAGCTACCCGAACTTGTTGCACTAGCAAAACCAAATTTTACAGAAGTTGTTGCCATAAAACTGGATCATCATTTGCAAAATTTCAGGTACCTAGCTTGAATAGATACTGAGTTATTTTCATATAAAGAAAGAAGTTGTATGCCAGCTACTCGAACCCGGCCGAAAATGTTGAATTTAAATAGCAAAACTAACAATTTTGCAAAAGTACCGTAAAAAAAATTTCTAGCTCCTTTATTTTTTGAGTTATCGTGCGGACGGATGTACGGATGAACGGAAAGACAGACGTACATGACTTAATCGACAGAATTCATTTCTGAGGCGATCCATATCTCTGACACTATATCTAGCTCGACTTCTTTAAGGTGTCACAAATGTAATGGCAAATGTATTATACCCTTGAACATAGTTCATGCGGGTATAAAAATAAAATAAATATATTACCTTGTGTCGCATGAAAAATGGAATAACAAGTGACACACAAAAAAAATTACGAAAAAACGTTAATGATGTTACATTTGATCTAGGCAAATGATGTAGGCACTGAATTACCTAAATATAAATCAACATCAAACCAATTTTAAAAAAGAACATGCAAATATGCATATATATTTAAAGAGACTATGCCATTTTCCGGAAAAAAAAAATCTTGACTTTAAGATTTTATTTAATGTCTTTTTTTAAAAAAAAAATATCTTTTAACTAAAAAAATAACAAAATTAAAAGTTTTTCAACAAAAAAAATACCAAACCAAGATTGCCTCTTTTTCCAGAATATTTATATATATCAATATGCGAGGACAGATTTGTAGCTGGATGTAAAAGCAGGGTTATACGTATTTCCAGAATATTGATTTATGCGAAATTATCGTTTAGGAATGATTTTAGAGTTGGTTTAAAAATTAGGATATTTCCTTTTTCTAGAATATTTATATGTATTAATGTATATGCGGGATTTTAAGAGTCGCGATTTCGTTACAGATCATATTACGTTTAATGAATTTTAGTGACGTGCTGAAATACTTGATATGTAAACTCTACGAAAAGTCTAAAAGAATACGTTTTGATAATTTAATTAAAACTATATTTATATTATTATAATATATTTATAAATGGAGCGTATCGAAATCTCATGTATCAAAATCTCGCAAAAAAGTACAAATGGAAAAATACAGTATTTGGAGGTAAATAAAGTGCAAAAGTACAGTAAATTAGGAGGAATTTATAGTTGGTTACAAATTCAAAACAAAACATAATTAGGAAGGAAGAAGCACTCACTATTTTAAAATGTATTTTAATGTTTTAATATTGAAATATGTATGCAAAAACATAATTAAGAGGGGTTTTATAGTTGGTTATAAAATAAGGGTTCCAGTAATTTGTTTAGCGGGGTTTGGGGGCGACCGCCCCACTACTCTAACTGCCTTACTGTTGAAATATGTATGTAAAAAAAATAATTAATTGGTTACAAAATCAGGATTGCAGAATCGTTTCTTTTTTTTTCTTTTCAAATCATTATTTCAAATATAAATAATTTTAATTCAAGATTTTATTTTCAAGATTGTTTTTGTTCGAGATTTTTTTTTTACGTTTTTGTTTTTTAATATTTTTTTTCTCAAGATTTTCTTTGTTCCAGAATTTTTTTTCAGGATAACGATGGGTACCCTGAAATTTCATTTAAAAAATTAGCAAAGTGAAATGTTGAAAGATGAAAAACTAATTGAAAAACCATGTATAAGCTCTGATAATTGAATGTTTGAAACACCAAGTGGACGCGTATTACCGTTGCTGTACCATCACCTCAAAAAAAAATAGCTTCTAAGATCGGCCGGCAGTTCAATTTTATCGACTATACTTTCACAGTTTCCCGAAACAAAAAAACGAAAACTAAAACCTTTACTAAAAAGTATAAAACTAAGAACTTCAACACCAGAATGGACAACATGTAAATAGTGCAATATTTTTATACCCGTACGATAGGATCGGATATAATAAAATTACTCCTCCGTTTGTAACACCTCGAAATAAGCAAGCTAGATATACCTTCAAAGGTATGGATCGGATCAGAATCAAATTCTGAGCCGATTAAGCTTTGTCCGTTCGACCGACCGTCAGTATGCTAACTCAAAAACTAAAAAAGCTAGAGTATTGAAATTAACACAAAATATTTTGGGATCAATTTGTAGGTTCCCTATTTGTTCCAAACGGAGAAGTAATTTATTATACCCGATACTTATCGTACAGGCATAAAAATAATATAGATTTTTCTTATTTAATATATAACTTAACTAATAAATAAGGAGAAAATTCTGTTTGTTTGGGCTGGATTCGCGTAAAAACCATCAATCCGATTGCAATCAAATTTTGGAGGGACATTTCTACGACCCCGGAACGAGTTATAGGCTATATATAGTTTGCTGTTGGACATTTTGTTTGGCCAGAATATCTGGCAGATTATTCGGAGGCATTTATTTATGAAGGCCTGTAATTTATTAGTAGGCCTACTGGTGGTTAGCCAGGTTTCACTTCCTTATAACAGCACTAATTTGACAGAGGCGTTTAAAATCTTCAGTTTCGTTTTCCTTGCGATCTGAGAGGATTTCGAGACATTTCTTTATCTGTTAAATACGGCTTTTGCTTTGCCTAGTCTGTTATCTATATCATTCGTGGTTCCTCCATCAGACGAAATGATGCTGCCTAGGTATTCGAAACTTTTTACATCTGCAATTGATGTGTTATCTATTTTTAGACCCTTTTGGTTTCTTGTATTGCATCTAATAATCTTTGTTTTGTTAATATTTATTTGCAGATCCACAATAATATATCGTCCGCATATTCTAAATCTTCCAATTTATTTATGATATTCCAGTTAATACCATGTACATTAATTGTTTACCTCACCACTTCGTCAATTACAATACTGAACAGGATAGAGGACAGTGGGCATCCTTGTCTAACTTCGTTATTGATATTGAAGGGCGTGCTTAGTTTTCCTTTGTGTAGAACTTGAGTTTCCGCATCCGTATACAGGGTCCTGATTATGTTAATTATTTTTTCTGGAATAACTTTTATCTGTAGGGCTTTCCAAATTGCATCTCAATTGAATTTATCAAATGCTCTTGTGAAATCAATAAACGCCAGATATAATGGTGAGTTAAGAGTTTATAATGGTGAGTCTATTATAACTCTTATATTGGAGTGGTATGTGCAACTTCTTTTTTCTCTGAATCCTGCTTCTTCTTTTCTTAGATTATTTTCTGTATGATCGTTGATTCTGTCGTAGATGATTAGTGCAAGGATTTTATTAACTGAGTTAAGTATTGGTATACCTCTTCAATTACTACATATGCCAGAGTCACCCTTCTTAGGAATTTTTACTATGATTCCTTTTTCCATTGTTGGCTTATCTGTTCGCTTGCCCAAATTCTAGATATAAGGTTGTAGTGATCTTGTGCACTTATTCCATCAGATCTCTGGTTGTTGGCGGATTTGAGTTAATTTCCTTGGGACTGTTGTTTCGATTGTCCTAAATCATATTTCATATTTTTGTTTTCTTTTTTGTTGTGTATTATATCATTGTTAAAAAAAAAGAACACAAAAAAAAAAAAAGAATTGTATTCATATATATGTACATACCTTGGTATTTATAATAAAATAAAATAATATAAAAATAAAAATATTTTCTTGCTAATCTATGTTGTTGTTTTTTATTTCCTGGAAGTATTATCTCCATCTTTCCATTTGTTGTTGTGAACATCTTATAATTTGCCCATTCTTATTTCTTATTGGGCGTTCTTTATTTGGACCGGACCTTACTGTTATTTTGATCAGCTGCTTTTGTGCTCGTTGGTGTTTCTTTCTTAAATATCTTCTTTTCAGGATCATATTCCACAGGTTGTCCGATATCCAGACTTTTCTCTCATAATTTATCATACCTAGTGTTTCTTCACTTGTCTTTCTGAATATATCTTGCCATTTATCTTCAGTGAGGTTTCTTTTCTTGTTTAATTTCTGCTGGATATTTCCTATAAATTATAATTTCTTCTCACTGTTTATATCCAGTACATTTACTTTACTCTTTTTCTTGTTCTGTTTATCTGAGAGATTAGCTAGTTTTAATCTTATATCACAGGTAAGTAGTATGTGATATGTTTGAGCATCAGCTCCCCTACAGTTTCTCACAATCAAAAGGGATGATCTCCACTTTCTGCTTATGCATATGTGCACTATTTGATTTTTTGTTCTGCCACCTGGAGAGACCCAGATGTATTTATGGATACATTTATGTGGGAATAATGTTCCTTCTATTACTAATTCGTGTTCTCTACATAAATCTCTTAATCTATTACCATTATTATTTAGGGAATCTAAAACTGTATACCTGTTGCTCTACATTTTTCTTCTGGATTCCAATTTTAGCATTGAATTCGCACATAAGGATTAGGATATCAGAGAGGGTGTATTACAAATGGTGGCCGTGAGTTGATTATAGAATTCAGCTTTATTATTTTCATCTGTTATTTATGTAAGTGCGTAACATTCCACAAGAAGCACTTTCTTAAATTTACAGTAAAGTCTTAAAATGTTATAATTCTATCAGAAATTGGTTTCCATTCGATAATACCATTTTTGAATTTCTTGTCAATGATGAAGTCAACTTTATTCGCTCCTGTTTTCTTTTCTCCTGAGTCCTGTATATACGAATTGATTTCCATTAGCTGTTGTAAAATCCATATTTGCTCCATCTAACTTCACTGAGACTAAGTATTCCTATTTTATATTTATTCATTTCTCTCTTTATTTGCCCTAATCTTGAAGTTTTCTTTAATTTTCTTATATTCCATTGTCCAATTCTTGTCCTTGTGTGAGTTCCAAAGGGCGATACCATTAATTCATTTCTTTCAATCCGAGGTTGAGTTTAAGTTTCTTGAGTCGTTTTGTTCACTAAGCGAGATAACTAGTTCGCTCTAGCCATTCCAAGTGATTTTCACCTCACGCCTTGTAGAAAACACGACTCCAAATTATTCCGCCAGATGTTAGTGGGAATTTGCATATCCCTATCTCATGAGGTGTAGATGTTTTGCTGGCTTATGCTCTCTCTACAACTACAATTCTACCACTCTATCAATTTGACATATGCACATGTTGATATAGATTTGTAATATTTATATATTTTATATAGGGACTATATAATATTTCGGGAACATGGATATGACTGAATATAGGTAATTTATTTATGATATTCATTATTAATTGTTATTTACTATTTTTAGATATTAATATTTGAATAAAATTACTCATAAAGTGGTTATAATTTTTATGGATATTATTTTATTATCCCCCCACCAGGAATCGAACCAGAGACCACCACACTGGTAAGAATGTATTACTACGCGCTTACAAGCTAGGGTGTGGAAGGCATATATATACTAAGTACATCGCATTTATAAAATATATCCTCATATTACCCAAAATAATATTAT
The DNA here is from genome assembly GCA_947095535.1 of Poecilobothrus nobilitatus. Classification (NCBI taxonomy): domain Eukaryota; kingdom Metazoa; phylum Arthropoda; class Insecta; order Diptera; family Dolichopodidae; genus Poecilobothrus; species Poecilobothrus nobilitatus. The sequence continues at coordinate 141,348,138 of OX352772.1, read as the reverse complement.
AATGCAAAATATAATAGTTATATTAGAGATATGGATATGGATATATATATATATATTATATTTTTAACTTCAACTTACACATTATTTTCGATTATATGGTTGCTATTCATTTTTGATTAATTAACTAATTGAACTTGTTGTTTCTTTTCTATCTTAAATTCTGCATTCTGCAACCGGCTACTGGGAGACATAGCCAAAAATACACAAATCAATGGAATAACTGACATGTAAAATTTTATTTGGTTAAATAGGAAAAATTTTAGTATAATTTGAGATGATGCTGCCAAGGCCAGGAGTATGTTCAGGCTCTGCTATTCGAAGTTCTGTCAACCTAAAAAGATACAATAAAAAAACACAAAGAATCACATTCGAGAAGGTAAAATTCAATATTTTATAATAAAAAATTATTAAAAAGACATATACTTGATGTTTCATAATAAAAGATTTATTTAAAATTCTTATACACACGTATTTCGGTTTATTCAACCATCTTCAGAGAAATACTGAGTCATCAATATAATAAAGTTACATACAAAAGTAGATGAATGTTACAGCTGATTTACCAAATACAAAATAAAAAAATACATAAAAAGTTATAAAACAAATAAACCATATATGCAAATAATAATATATACTAATATAGGTAATCAGTTATATTCTTACATAATTAGAGTGTATTAACAATATATATATACACAAATAATCAAAACAAAACAATTCAGAATATAGGTACGCAAACAAATGAACTAAGATCAACGATTGTAAATAAAAATTTAAAAAAATTAAAATATAAAAAAAGGTGACGTATTATTAAATTCAATTCAAATTCTGAATGACAAAATCTGATAACGGAGTTTTACTTATAAAATCAATTTGACCATTTAAAACCTTCTTATTTAATTTCTGAGCTTGTTTTATTCTATATATTTCTAGAAAATTAAATTTCATGTTTTTGTTTTCTATATCTAAAATTCTTAAATTATTAATATTGCAAGTGTGTCCAGTTTCAATGAAGTGTTTAGCTATTTTTGAATAGTATGAATAATAAATGACTTAGTGAATGCCCTATACTCCTTATAGAAGTGGCAAGGAGAAAAAAAACATTTAAAAAAACTAACCGGAAGGATTTAATTCGAATATCGCAAACTTTTGATGAAGATAGTTTTTATATAAAAGTTAATCACAGTTATAATGTAAAAACATTATTAACTGAACTATTTCAATAGAAAAAAATTATAAAAAATTTTAATTAGCTGTTGTTAATAATAAAGACGAATTGAATGAAATGATGATGATTTATTGAGATGTAGTTCAATGATTTGTTTTTGGAAGTAGTAAGGTGCGTGCATTGAGAGCTATCAACATAGAAAATTGTAGAATACCTACAAATATTTCCATTACATACCTACAGAAAAAAATTTTTTTGAAACTATAGCGATTAAAATTTGATGAAATAAATTTTCTTCCAAGCTTCTATCCAACAAAAATTGTTGCACACTTTAAAAAACATTGACTGCTAAAAGCAATATAAATACTAGTACTCAAATATGATATCTTATCAAACATGGAACGAGCTTAAGTGAGATATTATTTGTCATAAATAGGAAGAGGTCTCCACGATATTAAATTTCTATTATAATTTTATCCAGATATTTTATCCTATACAGAAAAGTCGCGGTTCTAGAAATATATTTGGAAGTTTAATTCGTTCCTTGAAACCGGATTTTATATCAAATTAAAAACACAAGTAAAAATATTTTAAATGATATAGCATCTGGTGCAAACATAAAACAAGCTGTAATTGATCAAATTAAAGGTGGCATAAAAAAATCGCCAGTAGTTAATTGATGTATGGTGGAAGACGAAGAGCGATAAAAAGACAAAAGGGTATAAAAAGATCAGCAGTTTATAAAAAGATACATTTAAAGTCGAAACGACGAAAAAGCAAAGTAAAATCACTGATTTATTCAATTAAAAATGGAGTGTATGAAATCTGAAATTGATCTTTTTGCATCATTACCCATACAAACAAGTATATTGCGTTCAGAAGCGGTATCATACTATTGAATTTGTTTCGTTTGGAAATGGAGATACATGTCGAGATTTGTCCTTAACCAACAAATATAAAGCTGAAATATTAAAAAAAGATAGATCAGTTTGGAGTGCAAACGATAAAATAGGAACCGGAACTGATCTAAAAGTAGCTCTAAAGCCCAGTGTTCTAAATAGTTTATTACACTCTTTAATTAAACAATGTAATGCAACTCTAACTCTAACATCACTCCGTTAGACTCCTTATACCATTATAAAGCATACTTAACTATAGGGTGTGTTTTATAGGCGAAGAACTTTAAGTTGAAATTAAATACTGAAAAATATTGTTAATATTAATTAAATTGGCTTTATTTGACAGATAATTTTATGACATAAATTTTTGAATATGATTTCGGGCATGGGCCACCGCGGCTGGCGCGTACAAGGCGTAATCTAGAGATCTAATTTTCGGGAGCATGCCTTTTTCCTGAAAGAAAATTACTAAAAAGTTTTAAAGAAGAAATCCGGAAAAAGGGAAGAATCCCCTTTTTCCGGAATATTTATGTATTTCTATAAGCGTTATACGCTTTTTCCAGAATATTTATTTATATGTATGATATGTGCGTGATTTCCAATTAGGAGAGATTTTAGAGTTGATTTAAAAATTAGGATATTTGTTTTTTCTAGAATATTTATATTAATGTATATGGGGGATTTTAAAAGTCTCGATTTCGTTAAATACCATATTATGTTTAATGAATTTTAGTGACGTGCTTAAATACTTGATACGTAAACTCTCAAAAGAATACATTTTGATAATTTAATTAAAACTACATTCATATATTATAAGGTATTTATAAAGGGAGTGTATTGAATTTTTTTTTTTGTTATTTTATTTTTTGTTTATTTTTATTTTTATCATTACAATAGGTTCAAACTTATATTAGGTTCTTGTTATTATAACATGTACATATATATTTAACTTATTTTAAAATAAAAAAAAATATATAATAAAATTAAATACTATACAGTAGTGGATGTATATACCACTAGTGTTGTATAGCTCGGATGATAATATTTTTTTTTACACTAAATTTTTGTGGGGCATAATTTAAAATTTTTTTTTTGTTTTAAAATTTTATTGTGAAATTTAAAAATCTTAAGCAATTTATTATTTAGACTTATTTTATGCAGCTAGAACAAGGATAAAAAGAACAACAAAGATATTCTAATATTTGTTTACATAGAATTTTTTTATATAATGATTTAACTGCCAATATTAAAGTACTTTTTCGAAATTCGTTCTTTAAAATCGTTAATGTTTTCAATTCTACTAATTCTTTTGATTTACATATCTATAATATATTTTGGAAACTGTATTTTGGCCGTATTTACTTTGCCATAAATTTCATTAAGAACAATCCATTTAAAATCATTAATTTAATTTGTTGTTAGTTCTTCTTTATAATCAAATGAAACTGCATTATAATTTTCACTTACTTTGTATTTGCCCCGGTGGGTAGGGGATAAGAAATACCCTCAGTAAGGTATGCTTGTGGTACAAGTCCACTAAAATCCAATGAAAAATCCAGGAGCGACTGTTACAGAATGGACAGCTACCTGGTCTGCGTCTGATCCCAGAGGGGCGGCAGTAAGAAACCCTGGCTGTAGGTATAAAAAGCATATTAAAATAAAAAATAATATAATGTCTTATAATAGTAAAAATTCGGTAGGGATATCTAACAAAGTGTCAGCAGAGACAACGGCTGCCGGAGAGGGCTTGGCTGAATGTTTAAGACGTTCAGATGAGTCGCCAGTGGTTTATAATAATAATAATATTAATAACATGTATAATTATGATAAATTAATAAACCCTTTTGTGAATGGCTCGAAGATTCAAAGAAGTTCACCTAAAAAAGGTGACGAAAATAAGAAAACCGAAGAGGGTAATAAAGAAAAAATAATGTCCCATGAAGGCAATATAAAGAAAACCCACGAGAGTAATAATAAAAATCAAAGTTCGTTACTGCAAGACAGTAATATTGAAGTCAACTCCAGAATAATTGAGTTGGAAATCTTGTGTAAAGATTTACAAATCTCTCAACTTAAGGCGGAAAATTTAAAATTAAAAAAGGAAAAAAATAGTGTGCCAAATGTATCCACTGATACTAAAGTTGGGACATACGAAACGGATGAAGAAAAACTAATCAGACAAACTTATTGGATTCTGAATACGAAAAGAAATCCGAAGAAACGAAAAGTGAATAAGTCTCCAGATGTTAACACATCTTTGGAACCGTAAAATAAACCTCAAGAGGATTAATTTAAAGAAAACAATAAGGTCACTAAAAAATATAAACCTCGTCCGGTAATTTTGAGTAATATAAAAAACTATTCTCATATTATAAAAATAATAAAAGAAGAAAATATAAATTAAAGTCAACAAGATGAATAATGATCAACTAAAAATTAATGTTGACAACGAAAATGATTATAGAGTTTTAACAAAATCTATAAATAAAGCGAAGCTGGAATGGCATACGTATGAAAACAAACTGACTAGACCAATTAAAGTTATGGTATGAAATCTTCACTCATCATGTGAGTCAGAAGATATTAAAAAAGAACTTCTTAATAGAGGTTTTAAATGTCTAGATGTGACAAATAAAATTAAAAAAACTAAAGATCAAAATATAAAGATTGTAACAAAGCTTCCACTGTTTATGCTATCTTTTGACCATTCGGAGGAAATAAATAATATATACAAAATAGAATATTTATAGCACATGAGAGTGAAAATTCAGGCTCTCAGAAGTAGTAAGTCCATTCCTCAATGCAAAAGATGCCAGAGTTTTGGACATACACAAAAATTCTGCCAAAGACAGGCTAAATGTGTAAAATGTGCTGGAAATCATATGCCAATAGAATGTAGTAAAAACGAAAATTTCCAAGCCATATGTGTAAACTGCAACGAGGCACACCCTGCTAGTTATCGTGGTTGGTTGGTAGCAAAAGAATTACAGAAAAGAAGATTAATATGCGCAAACCCAAACATTCAAATGTAATAAAAACACCGAAAAAACTACACCGTTTATATCTAATAAAGTTGTGAATGAAATTTTATACTCCCAAGCCTTAAAATCTAAAACAGAAGAAAATATTCTTACAGAGAAGCAATCTAAGGTTATGAAACCTAAAAGTAATGACAAGGATGTGATGCACATGATCCAAAACTTATTGCTAAAAATTGATGAAATCTCCATAAGATTAAATAAAATAGAAAAGAAATTATTAATGTATCTCATGAAACCCCTAAAAGAATTGTAAAAAATGTATCTAGATAAAATACGTATTGCAACTTGGAATTCGAATGGTGTCCTAAATAAAAAACATGAACTAGAAATTTTCTTAAGGTCTAGAAATATTGATATATGTCTGATATCAGAGACTCATTTGACAATAAACTCAAACTTTAAGATACTAGATTATGAATGCTATAAGGCGGTTCATCCTAGTAATGAGCCGAGAGGAGGTAGTGCAATTCTAATAAAAGGGGATAAGAAATACCCTCAGTAAAACATAATGAAAAATTCAAAATTGAGTTTGAAGAAATACAGCTTTCTATGATCAAAATTTCATCTACTAAACAAGACCTTAATATTGGTGCAGTGTATTGTCCACCAAGATGCAATATAAAGAAAAATATTTTTAAAGAACTCCTAAATGTCCACGGACATAAATTTTTGCTAGGAGGTGATTATAATGCCAAACATACTGATTGGGGTTCTAGAACAACCTCAACTAGAGGTAGAGAGTTAAAGAAAGCTATTCAAGAGTTAGGTTGTTGCCATCATTCGACTGGCAAACCAACTTATTGGCCCACCAACAAGGTTCCAGATCTAATTGACTTCTTCATAACTAAAACATTTTCAGGCAACTATATAAATCTAGAAGATAACCATGATCTAGATTCTGATCACTCTGCTGTTATACTAGATTTGAATGAAAAAATAACTAAAAAACTAAATAAGCCCACACTGACAAATAATACAACAGCTTTAAATATAAAATCGTAAACAACATTAATTTAGAAATAAATTTACAATCAAAAGAACAATTAGATCTGGAACTTGAAGGCTTTATTAATATAATTCAAAAAGCTGCTTGGAATAACACAAAAATAATTGAATATAGGTCAGCAGCAAATATTTATCCCAGAGAGATAACTGATTTAATAAAACAAAAAAGAAGGGCTAGACGTAGATGGCAACAATCTCGTCATTCTGATGATAAGAAGATTTTGAACAGATTATCACAATCTCTTAAAAGAAAAATCAAGATTCTAAAATCAGTAGCATATGAAATTTATATAAAATGTTTATCGGCAACAAAAGAATCAAATTACTCGTTGTGGAAAGCAACGAAGAGTGTAAAAAAGCCGATTAAGCACGCCCCGCCGCTCATGAAACCAGACGGAACTTGGGCAAAGGATAATAAAGATAAAGTTGAATTATTTGCAGATCATTTAGAAAATATATTCAAACCAAACTATATAAATTTTGATCTTTGTTTATTAGACGATGTTATAATAGAAGAAAACACTATTAATCCATTTACACAAGAAGAAATTAGTGAAATAATAAAAACTCTAAAGTTGAAAAAAGCCCCAGGTTTTGATCTTATTACAGCTCAGATTATAAAAGAGCTTCCACAAAAAGCCCTAAGATTTGAAGTACGTTCTGAGCGCTTGGAAAGTGGCAAAAGTTATTATGATAGCAAAACCAGGGAAGCCATTAAATGAGGCGAAATCTTATAGGCCAATATCTCTGCTACCCATTATGTTAAAACTTTATGAAAAACTGTTGTTAAAAAGGCTGAAGCCAATTATAGAAAATAAAAATTTAATTCTTAACCATCAATTTGGTTTTAGATCCAAGCATACAACAATTGACCAAGTTCGTAGAATAACAAATGTTATAGAAAAAGCATTCGAAGAAAAACAAATATGCTCCACAATATTTCTAGACGTAGCACAAGCGTTTTGACAAAGTTTGGCACGAAGGTTTAATATTTAAATTAAGAAGATTGATACCGTTACAATATGTAGAGATACTCGAATCGTACTTGTCTGAAAGATTATTTAGAATTAAACAAGATGAAGAGTACTCTACACTAAGAGAAATAAAAGCAGGTGTGCCTCAAGGCAGTATTCTAGGTTCTATATTGTACTTGCTTTATACAAGTGATATACCAGAAGTAAAAAATGTAACTGTAGCAACATTTGCTGACGATACTGAAATATTGGCAGTAGGATCGAATATTGACGAAGCTACAAAAAAATTACAAAAAGCAAGTGAAAAAATATGTTACTGGACTATCAAATGGAAAATAAAACTAAATGAATCTAAATCTGTGCATGTTAATTTTTCTTATAGAAATAGAAAGCATCCACCTAAAATAAATTTAAACGGTGTATTTGTATCAATCGAAAATTCTGCAAAATACCTAGGAATGACACTGGATGTCAAGCTAAAGTGGAATGAACACATTAAAAAGAAAAAACTAGAACTTGAAAATAAATATAGAGAAAATTACTTGCTCCTAGGGCGTAAGTCTAACTCTAAACTACCAATATATAATAAAGTGTTAATTTACAACCAAGTAATTAAACCATATAACCATATAATATGGCATTCAACTTTGGGGTTGTGCCAAGAAAACACATATTGAAAAAATACAATCTTTTCAGAATAAAGTCCTACGTAACGTAGTAAGTGCTCCCTGGCATGTACGTAATAGTGACATTCACAGAGATTTACAAATTCCCAAAGTTATAAATGAAATCAGTAGATATGCCATAAAGCATAAAGCTCGTTTAGAAGAGCATATAAATCTTGAAGCTGCTCAACTAATAAATAATCAAATTATTATAGGAAGGCTTAAAAGTAAAAGACCTTTAGATATAGTACGAAGTACAGATTTCCTTAGGGAAAGTACATAAAACCTATATTCAAAACAAGATAGCAAAAAATTAATGGTTAGTCAGTTTGACTAGTTTTAATAAGGGAAGGTTGTGGTTTAGTCTGTAAGAATCCGGCATACACTTCTGCCACGGGGCGGTCTGTATCTTTCGAAGATTCCACACCAATCCACGTAAAATAAAAAAAACTTACTTTGTATTGAAGTGGAACTTCAGCTGGTTTATTTAATGAAAGTTTCAAATTATCCGCTTTCAAAAGTAATTCCATTAATTCACAACATGTTTTAGTCCTGGAAAGTGCAGTACAATAATACAGAACTTCCTCCGCCTTAGTATCTGGTCTTATATTTACCACTGAAAGACTTCACGGTCTGAACTGATAGACTCTACAAAATTCTTTTTATAAACTACTGTTATTTTATCATTGCATTTAGAAGAATAAGGTTTCTCTTTTATATACTGTTTTGTAACTAAAATTAATATAAGATGAAATCGTAAATATAAAATTAATACTAATCCTGGATCTATTACCCATTTAAACAACAATAAACATACACTTATTTTTTTATACTTATCGTTTCCATGAAATGAAAGGAACGTGAAATTGAAGTTATAGTTAATGCTTAATCACTCTCACTTGCAATCTTTATGAAAAAAAGTGCTGAAAGTTATGTTATGTTGTCAAATTTTTTATAATCAATAGAGAAAACGCAAGATTTGCACAGCTTTGGAAATTTTTTTAAACTAGAGGATTCTTTTATTTCAGACGGAAGATTATTAAAATAAATTGGCGCTAAGGTATCATAAAATTTTTTATAATGTGTTTTATAACTAAATGGCACTTTAACTAAGTTAAAATTGTTAATTCTAGGATTATAAAAGTTGTTTGTTCTAAATTCTATAGGATTATCTCTTTTAGTATTTTTGATCAAACATTTATATGCATAAAGCTGTCTTAAAGGAAAAGTTGAAATAATGGCCAACAACTAAAATTTCTATCTTTACCATAAATTATTCGAAGAATGCATTTTTGAGCTAAAAGAATTGGCTCAATTGTGCTAAAATATGTACCTCCCCAACTTACTATCCCATATTGTATTTTAGAATATACCAATGCATAGTAAATTTTCAACAATAGATTTTTTGAGCAAAAGTTCTTCAGTAAGCAAAAATTTCTAATACAGAGTATCAGATACTTAAGAAGCTTATTTATATGAAGTTTCCAGCTTAAATTATTATCAATTACTATTCCCAAATATTTATAACATACAACCGATTCAATATCAAAACATTTTTCTGAACACGATTTATTAATGTGTAATGAATTTGATTGGCTTAAATTATTTGGACATACTTCTAATAATTCACAATTTGCGGCATGAAAAGTTATTTTTAGATCTGGAAAATTGGAGTTTCTTAATTTAAATAATATTAACTTTGTTTTACTACTAATAATTAGCTTGTGTAAAGAGAACCAATTTTGAAGTAGTTTTACATCAAATTCAATACTTCCTTTAAGAAGTATTGTATTTTTTTCACTATAAGAAATAGCATAATCGTTTGCAAACCCTGTGATATTTCCTTTAAATGGTAGTACAAATATTGAATTGATATAAATTAAAAATAATAAAGGTCCTAAAACTGAACCTTGAGGAACACCTATATTTATTGTTTTACTATCACTAAATATGTCATTTTCTATTTTAATTCTTTGCACTCTATTTTTTAGGTAAGAAGCTAAGAAATCTAAAGTGAAACTGCTAAAACAAGCCCTTTCCAATTTTTTTAATAAAATTTTATGATCTATCATATCAAAAGCTTTCTTTATATGAATGAATAGAGCAGCTGTATGTAAATCTCGAGAATCAACATCTCTTGTACCAAAATCTTGTGCTTTTATAAATCTTGCATTTCTAAAACTTGCGTGTCAAAATCTTATGTCTCAAAATCTTGGGTTTTTGCGATATTTTTTAGAAAACATTGCGAAAAATTATAAATTGAAAAATACCATATTAGAAGGTAAGTATAGTGCAAATATACTGTGAATTAGGGAGGGATTTTATAGTTGTCTACAAATTCAGGGTTTCAATAATTTGTTTAGCGGGAGTTTGGATAAGGTGGCCATTTAACAGGTCCATTTCGTGAAATTAATCGTTCGTCAAATCTTTCTTTAATTAAATTAATTGTGTTCTGCCTAACGTTCTGACCATCATCATTTTCGAAGAAATTTTCTGGATATAAGGGTGTTTCATTAATGATTTGTGGATTATCATCGCTCCAAAAGCGGCAATTCTTTTTATTGACATAGCCATTTAACCAAAAGTGTACCCCTCACTGAACGAACTTTTCAAATGGTTTCTCGAATTGACCCATGTTTTTTCAAAATAAATTTGAACAATTTGCAAACGTTGCTCCGATGTGAGTCTATTCATGATGAATTGCCAAACCAAACTAACCTAAAACAAAAAAAAAATGGAAAATCCCTACTTACAGAAAACAGTGTTGCCAATTTAAAGTTGTCCGCCTCTAAAAAAAAGACCCTATACTTTACTAAACTATGATACAGATTCCAGTCAAACGCATCTGGACACTGGTTGGTAATTGGATAAACCAAATGTAAATGGGAAAATTACATGTTGATTTCTTTATCACTCCTAAAGTACTTTTAAATACTGTGGACACTCGAATTTAGCAGTACAAAAACAAGATTTTTTATTTTCTGTAAAAATGCAAATGAAAGCTTTTTTCTCAAAGCTACATTATACATGGAACATTTAAGAATTAGTCGTAGCATATTGATAACTCTTAATATTGTATTGAAAATTCTAATGCAAAATATTTTGATATCAGAAAGGAAATTAAAACATTTCAATTTCAGCTAACACTTCCAACATATCATTGGATAATATATTTATAGGGCAAATACTAAAAATTACTACTATACTGAAATTATTTACATTATTTTAAAAATCCCCCATTATTTTAAAAACGTCTTTTTTTTAAATATGTACGTAAAAAATATAATTACTGGGGATTTTAGAATTTACTAAAAATTACTACTATACTGACATTGTTTACAGTTTTTATTATTTTTTACTTCTAATCTAATATTTTTTTTAAATGAAAAAAAAGCAAGTACATAATGTAAAGATGTTTCTATGAATGTACATATTTTTACGATTAATTACATTGCTTATTATTATTATTGAATAAAAAAAATGCTAAATTATTAGAAGTAATTTTGCTTTGATATAAATGATTATATTATAAAAAGTCTATGAATATTAGCATTATACTTTTCGCGTAGTAGCAGTCGTTCCTGTAGTTTTGCGTAGTGGTAGTCGGTCCTGATAGCTGATTTTTTTTACCAATACCAATTTATTTGTAATTATAATGAACACACACAAATCTAATAAAAGAAGCATTATTAACGTTTTCAATAATTTCACTACAAATAAGGTAACTAAAATGTGCCTTAAACTTACTGAAAAACATGTTCATTTTAATACATTTGATAAAATGAGAGTCTCACTTGCGACTCAAGTTTTTAGCCGCTCCGCTGCTGGTATTAACACGATGGTAGAATGTGACCAGTACAAAAGAAGTTCTAAAGCGGAAGCGCTTTCCACATCAAAATTTATAAAAGTGGTTGATAAAATTTTAGACTGCATGAATAGTTCACTTTAATTGACTGCATTTGTATGGATAATGGGCTTTAAAAATGAACAACACAGTTTATCACTTTATCAAACAATTTTAAAAATATTCCAAAATTTAGAAATTGTATCATATAAAAAAGTTATGGTATACTGCTTAAAAAGTATTGGAACAGCGGAAGACTTAAAAAATAAAATTGGAGTTTTTAAATACTAAAGTTTTTAAATAAATATATTTTTTTACTTATCGAATGTACTAAACTAAAAAAATAAGTATATTAATTTTAATAATTTAAATTTGAATTTAAATTTTTTAATTTTAAATTTTTTTTTTTAATTTTAATTTTAATAATTTTAATTTAATAAAAAACATTGTTATGATGGTTGTTTTATATCGTACATTCTTTATTTTAATTTTTTTTGGTTGTTTTTTTTCAGCCTTCATTTTTAAAATTTTGATTTTAAAAATGATTTTTTAGGATTGAAATTTAAAAAGATAATTTTTAATATTTTATACAATTTACAAAATTGCTAATTTTAACGTTAATTTTTGTAATATTCGCGGATTACAAACGAATTTCCATGCCGTCGAATGTCATTTAAATTCCGCTATACCAGCAATTTTAGACCTATGTGAAACACAAGTCAGTGGTCATAATGATAACTATAATATTACTAGCTAGTCACTTATTTCACACTTCATACCCAAAAGAGACATCGCTGTCTATATTAAAAATAATATCACTTTCAACACTCTACACAAATACAATTATTCAAACCCATCCTTTTCCTATATATGGGTAAAAACTTTGGTTGAAAAGCATATCATACATTTCTGTTTCTTATACAGATCCCCCAACTCTAGTGAACAGGAAATTGCAAATTAAATTGATAATCTATTCAACCAGATCAACGAAATTCTGGAATCATCTCCAGAAACTGAAATTGTTCTGCCGGGTGATTACACCGTCCATAACAGCGACTGGCTTCACTTTTCTAGCAAAGCTTCTCCGAGTCAAAACTCAATTGGAAATCAAGTTGAACTTTTTTCCTCACTGTTCCATCTTTCACAAAAGTCCCACAAAGGATGCCAGACCGCGCTGATCAAGAGAGTCACCTCCTAGATCTGTTTCTATCTTTCCTGATAGGCCAAATCTCCAATCGAACGATCCCTCTCAAAAAATTTGTCTGGCATTATAGCTCTGCTAACTGGGAGGGTCGAAACAACTTTTTCAAAACTCTCAATTGTCATTGTGTTTCTGTGAAAGAAATGTTGAACCAACCAAAAAGTTGAAACGTTAAATTCTCCACATTCCGAAGGTGGTAAATCCTTTTGAGCGTTTGCCAAATGTTTAAAAGAATATACCAATGGATCTTCTTTCCCACCACTTGTTGATATAAACAACAAAATTTTATCAGATTCTAAAGAGAAGACGAACTTGCTTGGCAAACATTTCTTCTTCAACTCTACAATGCCTCAGTCAACTCTAAAGCCACCATTCATCCCAGAAGTTGGCTGTTCTTTTAGTAGAATCTGCTTTAAGACGAGAGTTGTAATGAAAATTTTGAAAAGTCTTGATAGAAACAATTCAGCCGGTCCAGATAGTATTAGTGCATTGGTCCTTAAAAATACTTCCTCCACCATTTCAAAACCTCTACGTAACCTTTTCTACCTTTCCTTTACTTCTGTTATAGATCCTATCCAATGGAAGCTTGCGCATGTTTTGCTATTCCCAAAAAAGGTGACAAAAGCAATCCTTCAAAATACCCACTTATTGCTATTACTTCGGTCCTTTTTCCTACACTCTTCTTAATATTTATTAATGACCTCTTTTCAAGAACCTCCAATCCAATTCACAGTTTTGCAGACGACAACACCTTTGTAGCGTCCTATGAATTTCATAGCCGCTATAAAGTTAATCATCAGATTAATACAACAGCTAAAAATTTCACTATCAGTGGGCTAAATAATGATTTAGCAACAATCCAAAAATAGGGCGAAGTCTACAGAGTTTATTTTAGCGCCAAAATAACTCAATGCTGTTTGATCTCGCAAAAAATCGTTACACCGATACCAAACTTGGTACTTCAAGGTGAAGTTCTGCAACTCTCAACGGACTTAGGCATTTTGGATATCGCGCTGAATCAAAAATAGCTTTCGTCAAATCATTTTTTGGTACAGCCAAAAACTCAGCTAAGTGCTTAGGTTTTTGTATCGCTGCAAAGCTTACTTGTTCCCTTCTGACCTACTCAATATTCATAAAACAAACATTAAGTCGAAAATGAAGTATATTGCACACATTTGGGTAATAGCTCCATAAACAGCGCTGGGATATTTCCACTAAACTACCTCCGTATAGTTTGGTGTGTGTCACCAATGTGGTGACACACACCAAATTTTATAGATACCTCGTAGGAGTAGGCACCTTATTTTATTTTATAGATACCTCGTAGGAGTAGGCACCTGTTCTAAAGAAATTAAACAATTGATGCCTCCACTCAAAATTTTCCAGCGCGAAAGTAGGAGTGCAACAGATGCTCATTCCTACACTGTAGAGCTTACAAGATGCCGTAACACAGCTTATGGAAATTCGTTTGTCATGCGCACATCGCGGATTTGAAACAATATACTATCCTATGTGTTTTCCAAAATTAGTGACTCATATGTGTATGATTGAAAAAGATTTAAGAAGAACAATAACATCTTTCTTCGAAGTTCCCCTCCAAATTTTTATACCAATCCACTTTAATCCCAAATTTCCTAATCCTTATTTTCCCAGAAATCCTTCCTTCATCCTTATCCCTAAGAGCAAACTATACATCTTGTCTTAAACGCCCCATCCTCAAGTTTGCTTTAAAAGGGTGGTAGTGTTTAGTTGGTTAAAGCCTAACACTACCTTAGAGCAACTTTCTGCAGTTCCCTAGGTGGCCTTCTATGCTTCACACCTTCCCTCGTAAAAAAAAAGAAATATTTTATAAGTAAATTTTTACTAAATTAAAATCAAAATTTCAATATCTAGATTTACGATTTATTTGCTTTTGATATCTATGCGTTCACGTGCTGTCAGTTTGATTAATAATTTGAGATGAGAATAAAACACACTAAATAATTTACAAGCGAAAAAAGAAGTGATGTACAAAATCGTAGTGTGAAACGCTAGCTGTCGTTGCAACAAATAAATCAAGTTGTGTGATGCTCAAGTGGGAGATGCCCAATGGTTACAAAAGCTCATTTGAGATATGGATAACAATAATAATTAATAAAAAAAATGTGTGATAAAATTTTATTCGTAATGCACCATCTTATAGTTTAAATAATCTTTGACATTACTGTTGCAAAATTAGTTGGAAATTATCAAAATTGTTAAAAATATTGAGATCGAAGTTCCACGTATGCGCCATTTTAGAATCACTAACGTATTTCGGTAAACTAATTAATTAAATAAGTTGTAGTTGTAAATGTAAGGTATATCTTCTTTTAAAGTGTCATTTTCTTTTTGAAAAATTTAGAAGACATCTTTTATTTCTAAATGGTTTTTATGCATCTGGGTTCCAAATAAACGCAATACAATCAAACTTTACCTACCATAAAAATTATATTTTAAAGATATTAAATTACATACAGATTTGCTTGTTATATACTTGACTTACTACATAAATAAATACAAACATATATATATAATGTAATACTAATCCTAATATATATACGAATATATATAAATATTAAACTTCATTTAAACAAACAGTTCTTAAAATAATATTAACTACACTGTATGGGTCACAGTTTGAACTTGGTCTTCTATCTTCTAGATATCCTTTCCCATCATCGTAAACACCTCTTGGTATTCTAATAGAGGCACCTCTATGAGCTACTCCAGCACTAAATGTATGAATTGTACTTGTTTCATGTTTTCCAGTTAAACGTCTTTCATTGTCTTTTCCTTCATGGGGATCATAAGCTCTTATATGTTTATCATGAACTTTTCGTAACTTTTCAATAGCATTTTCAATGTGTCTATAATTAAATTTAGAAAATTAATACAATAAGTTAACATGTTACCAAAAAGATAGTTCATCGCAATACCTTATTCCACCATCTGCTCTCATTGCCTTTGTTGAAAAGTTTGTATGAGCACCGGCGCCATTCCAATTTCCTGATATTGGTTTAGGGTCTAAGGTAACTACAATCTTTAAATAAAAATGCGTCAATTGTAAAGTGGAAAATTATTAAAACTAGAAAATTATTTTATTAGGAAAATTAGTTTATTAGAAAACACTTACCCCAAAATCTTCAGCTATTCTGTGTAATAAATATCTGGATACCCATAGATCATCAGCTACCGATATTCCAACGCAAGGGCCAACTTGGTATTCCCACTTTAAAAAAATAATATAAAACGTAATACTTGAATTAATGAATAAATCAAAATTTTCCTTCACTTACTTGTGCGGGCATAACTTCTGCATTAGTTCCAGCGATTTTTATTCCAGCATATAAACATGCTCTATAATGAGCTTCAACAAGATCTCTAGCATAAACTTTATCTGCTCCCACGCCACAGTAATACGGTCCTTGTTCTCCAGGAAAACCGTTTTTGGGCCAACCTAAAGGATGGCTGTCAACATCTAACAGAGTATATTCTTGTTCAATTCCAAACCATGGTATATCATCAGAACATTGATTGGCTGCTTCGTAACAATCTTTTCTTTTATTCGATTCTGTTGGAGTTCCGTCATATTTATATGTATCACACATGACTAAAATGTTGGAGCCTCCTCTAAATGGATCTTTGTATAGAGCTACAGGATGTAAATATGTGTCAGAATTTGATCCTTCTGCTTGATAAGTTGAGCTTCCATCATAGTTCCAAATTGGTAAATCTAAATTTGAAAAAATTATTAAGTCAATGAATTTATTTAATAATAAAGTTTAATAAAATAAAATAAAGAAAAAATAATATGGAGTATCTTTTAACGATTGTACTTCTGCAGTTTTATGGGTTGAAACCCTCCTGTCACTGTCATTTTAAAAGGAAAATATTTATTTTAACAAGTAATATAAATACGAGAACTTAATTTCATTATTATAGATAGAACTAACATTTCAAAAACTAATGGCTCTAATGCAAATATTTTTCTTTATTTTTCATTTTTTTGAGGATTGTAAGTTATTGTAAGTTATTGAACATATAAATAATAATTGTATAAATCATATTCTACATATAAATTATAAAATCAAATCTAATTATTTAATTAAAAGCTCTTTAACAAACCTTCGGGAGCTTTAGGGTTAAATGTTAAAGTTCTATCTTTGCATCTAATTCCTTGACCTGTACCGTCGATCCAAATATATGTAGCTTGAGTAATATCATCTGAAATTGGTAAATTCATATAGCGACTTAAAACATTTTTATTTATTAGGGCATTTGGTGATTCGTGAAGAGTTTGAGCCATCTGTAATAAAAAAAAAACAAAATTTTATGTAATAATTTAATATTATAATTATTAATTAGTATTATTAATTTATTATCATTATTCTCAATAAATCTTATACGTACAAAATAACGTAGTTAATTAATATTCAAATAATATTTTTCTAATGCAATTTAACATATTAAATCAACAATTAATTTTTTACTATATTAATACATACTTACATACATATATCTTTAAAAAAAAGATAGTATAACTGAGAATAGTAAATTAGCTCTTTGTATTTCATAAAAACAGTGTTAAGAGCTTTTTTAAATTAAAGTTATAACTCTAATGTGAATTTTAAAACTACGCAACATAAATATGTCAATCATATAAAGTGGGGAAGGATTGGTAATAATTAAAATTGCAGTGAAAACAAAATAATTATATTTTTATAAAAAGGAACAAAAACAAAAATAAAAAATAATAAAAATTAATAGACATAACAAAAACAAATACAACCAAGGAAACGGAGAAAAAAATCATTCAAATATATAAATTATTAAGTTATTACATAAAAATTAGCTTAAGATATTAATCAAATTTTCAATATTTCTGTCTTCATACTCCATCAACCAAGATTTTACCTTACGCAGAAAAACCTTCAAATTTCTCAGTGTTCTGATATGAGTAGGTAGCCTGTTAAATAATTTACATTAAGTGGCAGTAAAAAAGTTTCGATAACTAGTGGTTCTAAATAGTGGAACAGTTACAAAAGAATCCCCATTTAATCTTAGATTATAGAACTGAGAGTCACAATTTACTAAGTAACCACTTCTTACAAAAAACACTTTTAAAACTTTATAGTAATATAAATGGCGTACAGGAAGAATATTTAAATTTATGAACAGGTCCATTGATGGATGTAGATAACTTTTATGCGAAACTTTTCTGATCACATATTTTTTCAACGTAACAACTATTTCCGTATTGCAGCCTCGAATAGACAATACCATAATACATTATCTTAAGTACTTTTGTAGAACATATGCTGCCCAATTTGTAAAAGCCGCTCAAGCTTGAACACAAGTATTTTTTCAAAGAAGAGGTATGCTCAGTCCAATTCATATTATGATCAATTACTACACCAAGATATTTAAAATTGTTAACATTTTCAATGTGGAAACAATTATGATTGCATAAATAGTTAGTATGAAAAGTGTTAGTATCTAACTGCGAGCAGCACGTACTACTCTTAAAAAAAAAAAAAATTATATGAGCAAGCTTCAGTTGCTCAAAGAGAACACCCAACAGCACACTTTTGTTGAACAAATATGCTAAAACATCAACTACATTGTAGGCAATGGTTTTTAATAGATTATGATTATAACACATGATTCAGAGTTATTTAAGGATTTAATTATATTCGACAACTCAAACGCGGAAATACAATCAAACACAAAACTATTACTTTAATAAGTCTCTTCTTTATGATCTAAGTTTGTATTACAAAAGCATGATACCGAAATACCTAAAACTATGATAAATTTGTTAAATATGATAAATTTACAGCAACAGAAGTAAAATACTTATTGAACTCATTGGCCATAGTCAATGAGTCAGTTATCTCAAAATCATCTTTTAACAGACTCACGTTATTTTTATCATTATGACCACTAAAACCACGATTCAGAATATTATTTACTAGTCTCCATTCATTTTTTGAGATTATCAAAAGTAGAAAGGAAAATAAAATTTACTAAAGAAGCGTTCTATTGCAATGAATTTAATAAATGTACTGAATGAATTTAATTAAATTCATTACAATAGAACGCTTCTTTAGTAAATTTTA
Source organism: Poecilobothrus nobilitatus (assembly GCA_947095535.1). Classification (NCBI taxonomy): domain Eukaryota; kingdom Metazoa; phylum Arthropoda; class Insecta; order Diptera; family Dolichopodidae; genus Poecilobothrus; species Poecilobothrus nobilitatus. The sequence continues at coordinate 141,329,201 of OX352772.1, read as the reverse complement.
TTTCCCTTTTTACTTTTTTATACATTTTCGTAAAATGCAACCTTAATCTTATATTTTGAGAATATTTAAGACATTTCCTACCAAAATCATTTTTTGATTTGATTATATTCATTAGTTTAGAGTTTATCCATGGTTTAAGTTTACGATGTCTATTTTTATTTCTATGATATATTATATAACTGGAAATTGGAATCAGTAATATAATTTCTTAAAGTCATTAAAAATTTAGAAAACGCTACTGACAATTTTTCTCTATGAAAACATCCTCTCATAATTCAAATTTCAAATCATTATTTAATTTAGTCAAATTTACATTATTAATATCTTTATATAAAATTTGTAAAACAACTTTTTTATTTACATCACCCAACAAAATACCAGTCATGTTGAGATCCGAAATTTGCAAGTCAAAGTTTATTTTTTCACACTTTCTAATACCAATATTAATAAAACGGGCATAAATGTGGTCAAGACATCTTCCAGACGATGGTCTGGTAGGTTCACTAATAAAAGAAGCCAGACCATTGTCGGCAATAAGATTTAAAAGGAAATCAGAATAATAATTTGAAGACAGTATATTTATATTAAAATCTCCTAGTAGAATAAGGTTTCCCGATTTTTCATTACTTAAAAGTACTAAAAGTTCATGAAAAAATATTTTAGCATTATGACTATGAAATCTATAAAAACAGATTGCTTTTTATTGATTGAAAAAGTAAATTGCTCACCATTAATAAAACTTGTAATTTTAATAACATCAGCTGATACTACCATTGAGTAAAGATAATAGAAAAGGAACTTCAATAAACTTTTTTACTATGAAATATTTTTGAGAAAAATAAATTTCTTCAATCATTTGATAGTATTAGTGGACATTTTACTACTCTATTCTATTTAAAAAGAGATTTTGTTTTGTTAATAAATAATAATGTATACACACTTTTCGTAATAATATTATATACACACTCGTTTATAAATATTTTTTTTAATGCACATAAATGTGGACAGGAAGTTATACAGCCTTTCCTGTTCAGGCGTGGCTGTAAATATCGTAGGAGCGAATAACTCTTACCACGTGTGTAGGATTCGAACCCACACTCCTTCGGTGTGTACAGCGTATTTCATGCGCTCTTACCCACTAGGCCACCGAGTCCCCTATACATACATATATATATTTCCAAAAAATAAAATTTTAAAGCAAATATACATACAATGCACACACCAACATACACGGCAATAATATATACATACACTGATAAAAAAAATTTTAAGGTAGAAATTATATTGTTATTATAACAATCTAAATTAATAATAGTTAATATAAAATTGTAATAGATAATTATGTAGTTAAATATATAATAAATAAATAAAATTATAATAATTAAATTTAGTTTAATTGTCAGACATACATAATATATGTATATAAGTAGTATATAAAGTATTAAGTACCTAGATTCAATTTGCAATTAATTCCAATTTTTGTTATTTTTATTGAAATTTTATGTTTTGTTTTTGACAATTACGTAAATGAAAAGTTTCAGAAGCGCTTTATATAATACTAGCAGAGTATCCGGCGTTGCCCGGAATATTTGATCGGCTTTATGAAATAAAAATTATTAACTTTTGCTTTTGAGTGAGTTAATATAATTTAACTAATATAGTTCACGTATTACTATGCATTTTCAGATACTGGAAGTTAATATTCTATTTTTTATTACATTTGGTTAAATTGAATACACAAAGCGAAGATTTAGAGATAATTTGTCTACAAAAAATTTTTAAAGGAATCAATAATCTATTGAGTACACAATTACGGCGAAGTGAGTTTTCACAATATATTCATTAATAACGAAACATAAAATCGTATTTAAATTATAAAGGGATATAATGTAATCATTTTTTTTTTGTAAGTAATGTCACTTCATGATTTGGTGAATTATCCTTTTAAGCACATTTTGAAAAATTTGTTATTAGGTTCGCTCTGTCCCTCCGTCTGTTAAAACTTATATACTGTTTAATAAAAATCAATGAAATATTATCTATGAATAGATCTCTTAAAAGAGTAATGTTGTAGAACAACTTTTTTATGTACCCTCACCGTTAGAGATTCTACAGCATCGACAGCTCTTAAAATTTTGAAAAAAAAAACTTTTTAAATGCATACATCTCAAGTTCTGTTTAACATATTTTTTTTAATATAAAAACTACATGATTGTGTTTTACCTTTATAAATCTACCAGATTTTTTTTACGTTTACTTTTTCTAATTATGTTTTCAAATTGATTGGCTAAAAATATGTGTAAACATTGTGTATGGATAAGAATGTAAGGTTTTCAGTTCTTTAAATATATATGTACTCATTTTTGATTAAATGCTGTACAGAAATGTGAATATGTTTTTTAATTTAATTGATTAAGTTTATAGTATTTTTAAATATACGGATATTATACATACTATATATACATATTTCAATGATATTTTATGGGAAATATGTTGTACACATGCATCTTATATAGGTTGATCACATGTAAGTAATGCATTTCTGAATGATGACATGATGATTGTCTAATGTAGGAAATTGTTTCTGTATTTTAACAACGGCCGAAAATGTTATACTGTTAAGACTTAAACACAGTATTCTTAAGATACTGAATAAGGTTACTTTAATTACTGTTCTATATTAGAAATTTGCATTGAAAGGTTTTTATGGAATATTAGAAACAGTATAGATAAAAGTAAAGAGTGTTGGAAATATCTTTTTAATAATAATAACAATACATAAAATTATGCAAAATTTTATTAATAAGTGCTAGTGCGGAAATGGGTTAACAAACGTTAACAAACATTTTGTCACAGGCTCTATTTAGAACCATAAATTCACCCTGCCAAATTAGACAGAAATTAGAACAAAATTTTTTTTTGACAGTCTATCGTGTCGAACTGTGTTAATGTATCACAACAAAATTTATTGAATGAGTTTGTGTGCCAAAGTGCAATACTTGTGCAAATTTTCAATTGGTCAAATCGTTTAAGCACAACAACAAAAAATGAGAATTTCATGGCCTGAAGCCTGATGGGTTAATGTATCGTAACCAAATCAACTCAGAAAGCTTTTGTTATAAAGACCTACACTTTTGTAAATTTTCAACTCAATTGGTAAAACCGTTTAAGTGCGACAACAAAGAAATTAAAAAAATTTATTGAGCCCTGGTGCCGAAACGAGTTAATGGATCGTAACCAAATCACCTAATAATAATAATAACAAGCTCCTGTGCTCCTGAGCTCCTGTGTTAAAGAGCTACACTTTTGTAAATATTCAATTTAATTGGCAAAACCGTTTTAGCGCGGCAACAAAGAAATTGAAAAACTTCATTGAGTCCTGGTGCCGAAACGGGTTAATGGATCGTAACGAAATCAACTCAGTGAGCTCCTGTGGTAAAGAGCTAAACTTTGATAAATTTTTAACTCAATTGGTCAAACATGCATATTATATTTAAGTTCAAATTAATAAATAGAAATTTTTAAGTTAAAAACAAATAATTATGTTAGCTGTAGTAGGATAATACATATACGCACACATGTATTTTGTAAAAACAACAATAAAAATTTTAACGCACAAAAATAACATCAATAATATGAGAGTAGAATTTAGAACTTACAATTTTAGTACTAAACTAATTAATATTTCATGTTAAGAAAAATTTATCTGAAAATCGTAGCATTCTTTAACAAAGACTCCTATACACCTCCAGAAACAGATGATTTATTTGTAGCAGCACAAAACTCCTTATAGCCTGGAATACTATAATCGTTTACTTTATTCCAATAGTCTTATAATTATATTATTATTATATTATTTATAATTTATAATAATAATTTGAAAATCCATATTTCAGATAAAAATAATAAATTTGAGATAAAAATTATATAAATTTTAAATTTAAAAGTGTGATGGGCAAGTAATGAATCAAAATTTTCTCTTATACTTCTGACAATGAACACAGAACTTATTTTTATATTATCTAAAAAAAATTAACAATATCACTATATGTTTTTTTGAGAAAAATGTTATTGTCAATAACATCTTTTATATTAATATTTAAATTAAAAAGCATCAACTAGAACAATAATAATAATTATAATGGAAGATCAAAGATTTTAACTGATCTTTAAAAGATCTTATTGCAGTAACCTCTCCAAGATCAAACTTTCTAAAACATATTGTGGCAATCTTTCTAAACATATTATGGCTTTATCAAACCATAAATATTTAATGTTTTTTTTTCCTTTTCCAATTTTTTAGTAATTAGTTAAAAAAATTTTTATAAAAATATTGTTTTTGTTATCTCCACCAAAAATAGATGTGTTAAGATTTTTTTTCATACTAAATTTTGATTTTAAATTAATTTCTTGGTGTCATATGAAAAAAATTTTACATAGAACGCCATGTTGTTGTTTTAATTTTTTCAGTGTAACATTTTTCTATCTGCTCGTTTAGAATATTAATGCTGAAATCATCAGACAAAACTTGTTTGCTATATTATGCAGTATAGATTTGCGTCGATTGTGTATACTTGTCGCAACAAAATCTTATTTTATTTATTTTATACTACTGCATAATGGTCGCGTTCAGTAGCATCTAGCGCTACAAAAAAAATGCAGCGCTCGATAAAATTTTCTACTGAACGATTCTTTTTATCTAGCGTTACATGAATTTTGCAGCAAGAAAATTTTACGCTAAATTATGTAGCGACTATTTATTCTCAAAAATTTTTATTTACAAAATTTTGTGTGAATTTTTGGATTTCAAGCTTTTTTTTTTTAAATTGATAAATTGAGAGATAAAAAATATAAGATTTAAAAAACAAAAATACGATTTAAATAAAAATAAAAATATACGAAATGTCACACAAAATTAAATGTTATTTAATTTTGCTGCAAATCGTTCAGTACAAACATGTAGCGCTAAATCCAACACTGCTGGAAATCAGTATAGCGCTAAATTCGTGACCAGTATCATGAACTTGTAGTTTAGTTAGATTTTTGAACACTGCAAAAGGACTATGCAAAACCAATTGCTACAAGTAATTTTTTCAGCACATGTTCTCTCTATTTTTATACCCGTACGATAGGATCGTAAATTATTTTAAAATACTAAAATATTAAAAAAACGAGGAAGAATACAGTTGCCTTTGTCAACTCTTAGATACCCGTACGAACCGTTAGTATGTGCACAGCCTGTCACTCTGCTTACAATATTATTTTTTTAATATTTTAGTATTTTAAAATAATTTGGGTGAATTTTATAATTTCTAGAACTATGGGTTGTAGATATATTCAAACTATATGTTTATACATTCTTCTAAAGCAAATTCTAACCTTCCACATAACGATTATCAATCCAAAACTTTTTCAAATATTCTATTGTACCATTAATACTAAGCGGTAAATATATATTAAATTTACTTAGTACAAAATAATAAATATAATTTTGTGCGAATTATATTATTATATTATATTATATTATATTTAAATATTCCATTGACAAAATAATTTCTTATAAGTACAATAAAATACATATATGTATGTAAATACGGCGCTATATAATATAAATATATACTCTTATCATTCACTCACTAGTAGCATATACGATATATAAATAAACATGATATTATATAAGTATGTATATCAATATCATATAAATAAAAATTCTTCAAGCAACCGTTATGTTGTTTATTTATTTACATTTTTATGTACTACGCATTATATCCTCAACAATTTCAAATTATCGAGTAAAACAAAATGCAAAAAATTAGTTAAAGAAATTTGTTAGAAAATTTGAAAAAATCAAGTAACTCTTTCGTCATTTATAAAGTAACCATAAATTATTAAAAAAAGTTATTAACAGAAATAAGAGAATAATAATGAAGCTTTAATTTTTGTTTATTACTTCAAAAAAATTTCAACAGGTGTTCAAGTTACAGGTGTTTAAAAATTGGAAATTTTCTGTTTTTGACCCCTTACAGCTCGTAAACGGGGGGTGATACAAAAACAATTTTTGAAATATCTCATACTTATTTTCAAAGATCTAACTTCTGTCAAAATTTCAAATTTCCAAATTAAACCGTTTAGAAGATAGAAGGGTTAAAAGATCTTGCAAAATTTTAGTTTCGCATAACGGTAAATTAAGACACCGTATGCCAGAAAAATATATTTATTGTATATATACATTTAAAGCTAATAAAAGTAATAATCGTTTGGCGTTTTCAAAATGAAGATATACCTTATACAACTTGTGCTATAACAATTTAAATATAGAGCTTTTTTGAACCTTATGGGAGCTGTAGCTCCGTAACGGGTGGGGGTACAAAAAAAAGTTATTAAAAATAAAATTAATATTTTTGTAACATCTATCAGCAGTTAAAAATGCATAGCTCTATTTCAAAAAAAATGTGGGGATCTAAAAGTTAGGTGTTCGAGAGCTACCCTAAGGCTTGGTCCAAACTCAACCAAAAAAATAGGGAACCTACAAATTACTCCCAGAATATTTTGTGTAAATTTCAAGATTCTAGCTTTCTTAGTTTTTGAATTAGCGTGCTGACGGACGGACGGACGGACGGACATGGCTCAAAAGTCTTAGAATTTTTTTCTGATCCGATCCATACCTTTGAAGGTATATCTAGCTCGCTTATTTCGAGGTGTTACAAACGGAGGAGTAATTTTATTATACCCGATCCTATCGTACGGGTATAATAATATTGTAAGAGTGACAGACTGTGAACCTACTAACGATTCGTACGGGTATCTAAGAGTTGACAAATGCAACTGTTGTCTTGCTCGTTTCTTCTCGTTTTGGTTACTGATATAGTGTGGAAAAAATAAAGTATTAAAAAGATCGTTGTACCATATATTCTGTATTATAAAATAATGAATGTTCTAATTGCCTTTAGTTCAATTAAATTATAAACTAGATTGGTCTGTAAGCGAAATTGCGTAAATTTTTATAATTCTTGCACAAAACTAATATGTGCTTTACCTCCTCTGGTGAATCCGTTTCTCAAAAAAAAATTCACTTTTACAGTTTTACCTTCAAATTGTAGAGTTCTGCACTGTTTTTATTTTATGAGATAAATTTTACTCGTAAATTTAAATAGATACATTTTACTGTGTTACGGTTTTTCGAGATAAATGGCAAGTTTTTTAAGTGTTTGTCGTTGACTTTTGTTGATTGTCATTGCAAAACATGCTCTTATTAGGAACTGTTTTCTTCTCAAGTGAAATGGTAATCCGTCTGACAATGTCAATAGGTTTATTCGAATCAAAACTGTATCACATTTATGTGATCGATGTAATATTTCGGATCATTATTATTATTATTACAATTATTATTATTTTTTTTTTTCTATAATTATTTAATAGATATCTATCTATACACATATGTTTGTATCAAGAATCGTCTCTATTTATTTATTAGGATCAGAAAATGTACAAAAATTTAATGTTAATTAAATTTAACTAATTTTCAGCAACTCTACACTACCTATTAGGTGTGTACCTATGCCCTATTTTCATAATCCATTAAAAAAAAATTTGATTTATTATAACATAGAGTAAAATTATTTTCATGCTTTTGTTTGGTTGTACGTACATATTTTAAAATTTAAATAGAAAAAAAATAAATATATTTGTTTGATTAAAATTGTTTGAATTAAAAATGCGGTTACTATGAATATGAATGTATAATATTTTGTTGATAAGGCTTCGGACAGCAAAACAAAATTAATATAGGTAGGTAAATAAGATATTTTAAAATATAAATACCTAACAAAATCGACATTTTGCCAAGCAATATTAACTATGTTTTCATTTTTAGATTTATATTATATTATATTCATTTTATTTTATTATGTTGCCCGATTGTTCGAAGCAAACATTATAAACCGTCGAGAATTCAGGTGCAGAAACTGTACATTGGTCCATTTCTTTTTAATGTATTGACAATATTCCATATTATTATTGCATATAATATTAGTATGTATACATAATATATATGTCGATATTATGTACCTATACATTTTTCGTAATTTTTCTGTTTCTGTTCTACATAATATTTCAGTTTCGAGTGCAATTCAATTAAAGAGTGATTCCTTAGTGATTACTAGATTTCTAGTGAGGAAAAAAGTTAATGGGGTCGGAAGTGGTTTTGTATTAGACATAATAATCTTCAAAGTATAGTATGATCCTTTTAAGACGCTACTTTTCTAATTCAATTTACTTTTAATCTCTTTAACTGGCATTAAATTTGAGAACGGACCTCGATATTATACAATGTTTTTTTAAATAAATTGAGAAATCATTCCTTAAATAATTAGAGAGTTAACTTATTTTTTTTAAAAAAATTTTTAGAAAAGTAAAATGTAATAAAAACCGAATTTTATTTTTTCCCTGTTGTCTTTGATTTTATAGTTTTCAAAGTTCATATGTCTGTTTACATATCTGTCTGCAAGTTCACTTCAGTCTAATTGGAAACTTAAAAAATTTCACTCTAATAAAAACTCACAAAATAACTTATTATTATAGAAATCTTCATTTTTATACCCGTATGAACTATGTTCAAGGATATAATAAATTTACCATTACGTTTGTGAGAGCTTAAAGGAGTCGAGCTAGATATAGTGTCAAAGATATGGATCGGCTCAGAATAGAATTCTGAGTTGATTAAGCCATGTACGTCAGTCCGTCCGCACGATAACTCAAAAAATAAAGGAGCTAGGAGGCTGAAATTTTTTTTACGTTACTTTTGCAAAATTGTTAGTTTCGCTATTTAACATTTTCGACTGGTTCGAGTAGCTGCCATAAAACTTCTTTCTTTATATTAAAATAACTCAGTATGTATTCAAGCTAGGTTTCTGAAATTTTTCAAATGATGATCAAGTTTTATGGCAACAACTTCTGCAAAATTTGGTTGTGGTGGTGCAACGGGTTCGAGTAGCTGCCATACAACTTCTCCGTTTAAATGAGAATAACTCAGTGCTTATTGAAGCTAGGAATCTGTAATTTAGTAAAGAGGTGTCGAGTTACATGCCAACAACTTTTGTAAAATTTGGTTGGTCTAGAGCAGCCGATTCAGCCTTCTTGCACCTCTTGAAACTTAAAGAAGCTAGTTGTCTGAAATCTTGCAAATGATGATCAAGTTTTATGGCAACAACTTCTGTAAAATTTGGTTGTGGTGGTGCGACGGGTTCGGGTAGCTGCCATACAACTTCTCCGTTTAAATGAGAGTAACTCAGTGTTGAACTATTGAAGCTTGGTATCTGAAATTTTGTGAAGAGGTGTCGAGTTACATGCCAAAAACTTTTGTACACTTTGGTGGGTCTAAAGCAGCCAATTCAGGCTTCTTGCACCTCTTGGAACTTAATGTAGCTAGGGGTCCGAAATCTTAGAAATGACGATCCAGTTTCATGGCAACAGCTTCTGTAAAATTTGGTTCTGCTAGTGCAACAACTTCGGGTAGCTGCCATAAAACTTCTCTTTTTAAATGAAAATAAGTCAGTGTCTATTGAAGCTAACTATCTGAAATTTATTGAAAAAGTGTCGAGTTACATGCCAATAACTTTTGTAAAATTTGATTGGTCTAAAGCAGCTGGTTCAGACTTCTTGCATTTCTTGGAACTTAATAATGCTAGGCGTAATAGATTTGGGTAGCTGTCATACAACTCCACAATTTATATAAATATATCTAGGTAATTACTGTCCGTACTAAAACATCTGAATGTTTTTAAAAGATGATCAAGTTTTATAGAAACAGGAAATATTACGTTCATACGGGAATCCCAGAGTTGACACAGTCTACTCTACTGCACTCTTACTCGTTTATTTTTAATATTAACATTACTTACCAATTGTGGTGTAATAAATTTGATGTTATATTAATTTTTAATAATAGTCTTTGCCTAACAAATAAGCTGTTATTAGTCTTTCCTAATGGCACACATACAATTTACCGTATATTTATCCAGCGCAATAACAGCTGATCAATATGGCAAACTAAATTGCCGTTTCCTTATTTTAAGGCTAAGGCCAATTTAAATTAATAAAAATAAAATAAAACAAGCAAAGCAATTGCTCAGATAAAATAAATATAAAATAATAAAATAAAGCAAGCAAAGTTAATTGATCAGGAAAACTATTCGGGTTTGAATCCAAAATAATTCTGATTTTTATTTTCAAATGTCTTACTAAATATTTATACTATTTTAATTTACATTATCTTAATACTAAAATTATCAAAGTCAATAAATTATAACAATTTATTGCTGTTCAAAAATGAATTGTTCACAAATTATAACGTTTAAAAATCTAAACGAAATATGTGATTTGATCTTCTTCTTTATTGAATATATTGTATGTAAATAAATGCATTTGATATTGTACGATACAAAAATAAACAGATGTTTGCAATTGAAAGTGTGACCACACAAAATGTTAGGTCAGTAATTTTATGTTATTTAATTTTAATTTAAAATTATTTTGGTAATGTTGAATCTACAATTATGGAAATGATTTTGTGAGCAAGTCAAGATATACTACATCCTCCCCCCAAAGAAAAAATAATATTAGTTTACATTTCTTAAAATTTAAACTAATTTATTTTAAATTTACTAACAAAACAAAATATTTATTTTAATTTTAAATTTTATGTTCAAAAAAAATTTTTTTTTTTTATAAAATGTAATTTTTCTAAATATCTATAATTTTTATTTATATTCTTTCCTATCTTTAATTAAATTATTGTTATGTAATTCTACTTCTTTATTATTTATAATTACTGTACTATTTGGACCTTTTTGAGCTATAATTTTAAATGGTCCTTTAAAATACTTCCTACTTTTATATATACATAATCATTTATTACGAAATTTGATTTGTTTACATTATTTTGCTTTAATTTATTTTTTTGTGTTTCATTGATTAAACAATTTCTTGCCTTTTCATTAGCATATTTTAATTTTAATTTTAGTTCATTTAAATAATCATCTAGGTTATAAATACATATTCTTTAATATTTTACATGAAAGAGTACTTATTTTTCTGTAAACCAATTCGAAAGGTGAGTAATGTGTGAGTACTATATGGTGTTGAGTTGTAAAAGTAAGTGTAGTAAGGTAAGTATTCATCCCAAGTGTCTTGTCCTTCTAAACTCATTAAATAGTCATTCAATACTCTTTGATTCCTTTCAATAGAACCTAATGTTTCATGATGATAAGGTGTTGATGTTATTTTTTCAATGTTCAAAAATTTGCAAATCCTTTTTAATAGTTCATTTGTAAATTCTGTGCCTTTATCAGTTTTTAATTTCTTAAAACATCCGTATTTCAGTATAAATTTCTCTACTATTGTTTTTGCAACAACAGTCGCGTCTTTAGTTTCTATTGGATAAGCTTCGACATATTTCGTTAATTCACATTGTAAAGTAAGAATATATATATAATTATTTGATGGATCAACTGTATCTATTGTTATTGTTTCAAATGATGTTGTGGGTGGTCTGTAAATACATATTTTTTGTATATTTAGTTATTTGTTACAAATTTCGCAATTATTTATATATTTTTTTACCATTTTATTCATATTTCCATACATATTTTTCTTGTAAATCTTTTATTTCTTTTGGAGGTTCATATAATATTATCTTCAAATTATTATCTTTATTTTCATTGTGCAGCTCATTAAATAAATTTTTAAATTCTTGGATATCCATATCTTCAAATATTTTATCATTATTTGCTAAGGCTAATTCTTTGATATGTAACTTGCTTGTTTTGAATAATAGCTTCCTCAGAACCAATTTTATCTCTGGTAAAGATTTTTTGCTACATTCAGCAATTACTTCATTTTCATAATTTTCTTTATTATAATTTCTTTTATTTTCATATCTTGTACAAGTTAATTCCATTTGATTATTCTTAAATTTCAATTTCTTTATAAACATTATATTTGCTATTGATATTGCGTTCCAAATATGAAGGTGATCAATCTTCATATTTGTATGTAAAGTTTCGGTGGAGCACTTATTTTCATTATTTTTATTCTTTTTACTTATTTCTTTCTCCTTCATATTTCTTGTAATTACGTTTATGTTATTTTTCGGTATCATTTCCTTTAATCTAGTAGAGTCAACTTGTATTCTCGGTAGACCATCGGCATTAGTATTCATCTTGCTTTGTTTAAATATTATTTCAAAATCGTATTCCATCAAATCAGCCAAGGATACGTGTTAGTTTGGTTGAAGCGTTCTTATGCGTAAATAAGCTCACTAATGGTCTATGGTCAGTATAAACTATGAATTTTTTACCAAAAAGATATGGCCTAAAATAGTTTATACCTCAATGTATTGCCAAAAGTTGTTTTTCAATTATTGGCTTATTCAGTTCATGCTTATTCAAAGGTTTACTAGCATAAGCTATTGGTTTATCATTTCCTTTTGAGCCTTGTGATAACACTGCACCAAACGCATAGTTTGATGCATCTGTTGAAAGTATAAATGGTTCAGCAAAATTTGGATAACTTAATATTGGCGGTTTAATTAACTTTTGTTTTAATTTTTCAAAAGCATTATTGCATTCTTCACTCCAACCAAATATTTGTTTCTTCTTTAAAAGCTGATTCAATGGTCTGACAAAATCTTTGATGAATCTTCTATAATAGTTGCAGAATGCTACGAATCTTCTTACATCATCAGCATCTTTGGATGTTGGGTAATTTTTTATAGTTTGATATTTGTCAGGATCTGTTATTATACCTTCAGATGTTATAAGGTGTCCTAAATATATGACTTCTGATTTTAAAAAAATACATTTCGATAGATTAAGTTTTAAGTTGTATTCTTCTAAACGTTCTAATACTTTGATTAATTTTTTATTATGATCTATTAGATTTGATCCAAATACTATAATATCATCTACGTATAGAAATGATGCTTCTTGTAAATCGCTCAAAGCTATAGATAACATACGTTGAAAACTGAATACGACTTGTGGAAAAAGTGCTCGAAAATTGGGTTCATCGAATTCGTTCCTGCAAAAGAAGTCGTGGAGGCCATTTGAATGACGTTTTATTCAGAACTTCATTGTATCGATTGTACTTCACATTAAATAAAAAACATTTGAATTTCCTTAACAATTAGTGGGTTTTTTTTAAAAGAAATCATATCACTCAAATTGGAAAACCCTATATGTATATATGTACTTATTGATAAATAATTGAACCGGTTTTGGGTTTTTTATTGAGTTTCTTCGGTTCGATCTAGTAATTTATACAAAAAAGGTCGAATTTAAGCCTAAGTAAAATAACATAGTTCAACTGATTCAACATATGTACTTAAATGTAATTTTTTTTTCCAATTGTGTTAAAAATTAAGATGGATAGCTGTCAAAACATATGTTGAAACAAAATAACAGTGTACTATATAAATTATATTTTAAAAACTGTAATTTTGTTATTATATAATAATATTGTAATATGGTTTTTATTATTATATTTTATACGTTTTACCAAAGATTACATAAGTATCTAGTATAAGATGTCGCATTACGAACAAAATTTTTAACATGTTTTTTTATTTCTGCACTCATTGATAGGTGCATCAACATGTGTCAGAATATTTGTATTGCTGCAACAATGTACCCAAATGCTTACAAAGTTACAAATTACAATCTGTGTCAGAGACCAGAGCTAATTTTGTATACAGATCAATAGTTACTATCTAGTTAATATTTATATACCATTTACACTTCAATTAAATCTTTTTCAAAACCAAACAAAACCTTTTCAAAACCAAACAAATCTTTTTCAATTTCAATAACAACTTTTTCAATTTCAAAAACAAACTATTTCAATTTCAAATTAAACTATTTCAATTTTAATAACAAATATTTGAATAACAACAACCATACTTTTGTTTTACACTTAAAAAATAAAATAAAAGAAATAAACTAAAATTAAATGATTATTTTAACGAAGTGGTAAACCGGACACTGCTGTTGGTAATTTAACCATCATATTCATAATGTAATTATTGCAATCAGCGGGCGTTATTTTTTTCCAACTTACCTCTAATATTGTTTTATGAACCACTGAGTTGGTACAATTCATGGTTGCAAGGCTGCTCTTTACTTGAGCTTTGACTTTCGAAAAAACATTTTCTATCGGATTAACATCGGTGAATATGGCGAATATTCACGAATATTACGGTGAACGAATATATACAGACTCTCTTTATCAAAAATAATTAGCACACATTTTGGAGTTGGATTCGAAATCAGGATATTTCCTTGATTTATAGCTTGTCTTTCCAAAAAAAGCTTTTACAATTAGGTCTGGTACTTTTGAAAAGTCAGTTACATCCATCTTATTTAGAAATTTTTTCAAAGAATTTAATTTTTTTCTGTTATTAATATTTTTGATATTGGAGTTCATCTTTAATAAAAAAGAAAAGTCTAATTGTAAAAAGTATGAAATTACATTATATACCTTCAACCTGTAAAATGCAGCGCCACTAATAATTATTTTGTTTTTGAAAAAATATAAGATAATATAAATTTATTATCTATATTATCTAATTTAAGTAAACAAAAACAGGTCAAACAACTTTGTAAACTCAACTTTATTTTTCAAAAAAAAAATTTTTAATTTCCATTTGCTGCATTTTTTATTTTGCATTTTGTACGGTTGTTATTGAAATTGAAAAAGTTGTAAATAGTATAGTTAATATTTTATATGATACTAGCAGAGTACCCGGCGTTACCCGGAGTATTTTTTTGGCTTTATGAAATAAAAATTATTAACTTTTGTTTCTGCGTTAATATAATTTAATAAATATAGTTAACTTATTACTATGGATTTACAAATGCTGGTAGTTTATATTCTATTTTTTATTAGATTTAGTTAAAATAAATAAACAGAGCGAAGAATTAGAGACAATTCTTCTACAAAAATTTTTTAAAGGAATCAATAATCTATTGAGTACACAATTACGGCAAAGTGAATTTCCACAATATATTCTTTAATACCGAGACATAAAATCGCATTTCAATTATGACCATAATGTAGTACATTTTTTTTTTCGTAAGTAATGTCACTTCATGTTTTGGTGAATTATCCTTTTAAGCACATTTTGAAAAATTTGTTATTAAGTTCGCTCTGTCCCTTCGTCTGTTAAAACTTATATACTGTTTAATAAAGAACAATGAAATATTAACTATGCATAGGTTTCTTAAAAGAGTAATATTGTAGAACAACTTTTTTATGTACCCTCACCGTTGGAGATCCTACAGCACCCACAGCTCTTCAAATTTTGAAAAAACTTCTTTTTAAATGCGTGCATTTCAGGTTCTGTCTAACATATTTTCAATATAAACGAGGAAGGATACAGTTGCCTTTGTCAACTCTTAGATACCCGTACGAATCGTTAGTATGTTCACAGCCTGTCACTCTGCTTACAATATTATTTTTTTAATATTTTAGTATTTTAAAATAATTTGGGTGAATTTTATAATTTCTAATACTATGGGTTGTACATATATTCAAACTATATGTTTATATGTACATTCTTCAAAAGCAGATTCTAACCTTCCACATAACGATTATCAATCAAAACTTTTTCAAATATTCTATTGTACCATTTAATACTAAGCGGTAAATGTATATTAAATTTACTTAGTACAAAATAGTAAATATAATTTTAAATATTATATAATATTATATTTAAATATTCCATTGACAGAATAATTTCTTATAAGTACAATAAAATACATATGTATATGTATGTAAATACGGCGCTATATAATATACATTTATACTCTTATCATTCATTCACTAGTGACATATACGATATGTAAATAAACATGATATTATATAAGTAATGTATGTATAACAACAACATATAAATAAAAATTCTTGAAGCAACCGTTATGTTGTTTATTTATTTACATTTTTTTGTACTACGCATTATATCTTCAACAATTTCAAATTATCGAGTAAAACAATATGCAAAAAAATCGTTAAAGAAATTTGTTAGAAAATTTGAAAAAATCAAGTAACACTTTCGTCAATTATAAAGTAACCCTATATTATTAAAAAAAGTTGTTAACAGAAATAAAAGTATAATGTTGAAGCTTTAATTTTTGTGTATTACTTCAAAAAAATTTTAACAGGTGTTCAAGTTACAGGTGTTTAAAAATAGGAAATTTTCACCCCTTACAGCTCCTAAACGGGGAGTTATACAAGAAAAATTTCTGAAATGACTCATACTTATTTTCAAAGATCTAACTTCTGGCAAATTTCAAGTATCCAACTTAAAGTGTTTAGAAGATAGAAGGGTTAAAGGATTTTGCAAAATTTGAGTTTCGCATAACGGTAAATTAAGACACCGTATGCCACAAATATATATTTATTGTATATATACTTTTAAAGCTAATAAAAGTAATAATCGTTTGGCGTTTTCAAAATGAAGATATACCTTATACAACTTGTGCTATAACAATTTAAATATAGAGCTTTTTTGAACCTTATGGGAGCTGTAGCTCCGTAACGGGTGGGGCTACAAAAAAAAGTTATTAAAAATAAAATTAATATTTTTGTGAGATCTATTAGCAGTTAAAATTTCATAGCTCTATTTCAAAAAAAATGTGGGGATCTAAAAGTTAGGTGTTCGAGAGCTACCCTAAATTTTGGTCCAAATTCAACCAAAAAAAATAGAAAACCTACAAATTACTCCTAGAATATGTTGTGTAAATTTCAAGATTCTAGCTTTCTTAGTTTTTGAGTTAGCGTGCTGACGGACGGACGGACAAACGGACATGGCTCAAAAGTCTTAGAATTTTTTTCTGATCCGATTCATACCTTTGAAGGTATATCTAGCTCGCTTATTTCGAGGTGTTACAAACGGAGGAGTAATTTTATTATACCCGATCCTATCGTACGGGTATAAAAATACATGATTGTTTTTTACCTTTGTAAATCAACCAGAATTTTAGAATGATTGGCTAAAAATATGTGTAAAAATTGTATATGGATAAGAATGTAAGGTTTTCTGTTCTTTAAATATGTATGTACTCATTTTTGATTAAATGATGTACAGAAATGTGAATATGTTATCTAATTTAATTGATAAAGTTTATAGAATTTTTTAATATACGGATATTATACATAGTACATATTTCAATGATATTTTATGGGAAACATGTTATACACATGCATCTTATATAGGTAGACCACATGTAAGTAATGCATTTCTGAATGATGATATAATGATTGTCTAATGTTGGAGATTGTTTCTGTTTTTAAACAACGGCCGAAAATGTTATGTTGTTAAGACTTAAACACAGTATTCTTAAGATACTTAATAAGGTTACTTTAATTACTGTTCCATATTAGAAATTTGCATTGAAACGTTTTTATGGAATATTAGAAACAGTATAGATAAAAGTAAAGTGTTGGAAATATCTTTTTAATAATAATAACAATACACAAAATTAGGCAAAATATTATTAATAAGTGCTCGTGCGGAAATGGGTTAACAAACGTTAACAAACATTTTGTCACAGGCTTAATTTAGAATTTTTTTTTTGACAATCTATCGTGTCGAAATGTGTTAATGTATCACAACAAAATTTATTGAATGAGTTTGTGTGTCAAAGTGCAATACTTGTGCAAATTTTCAATGGGTCAAATCGTTTAAGCACAACAACAAAAAATGAGAATTTCATGGCCTGAAGCCTGATGGGTTAATGTATCGTAACCAAATCAACTCAGAAAGCTTTTGTAATAAAGACCTACACTTTTGTAAATTTTCAACTCAATTGGTAAAACCGTTTAAGAGCGACAACAAAGAAATTAAAAAAGTTTTTGAGCCCTGGTGCCGAAACGAGTTAATGGATCGTAACCAAATCACCTCAGTGAGCTCCTGTGGTAAAGAGCTACACTTTTGTAAATTTTCAATTCAATTGGCAAAACCGTTTAAGCGCGACAACAAAGAAATTGAAAAATTTCATTGAGTCCCGGTTCCGCAACGGGTTAATGGATCGTAACCAAATCAACTCAGTAAGCTCCTGTTGTAAAGAGCTACACTTTGATAAATTTTTAACTCAATTGGTCAAACAGTTTAAGTGCGACAACTAAGTAAATTACAAACCTTCACTGACTCCTGGTGCCGAAACAGGTTAATGGATCGTACCCAGATCAATTCAGTGAGCTTCTGTGGTAAAGAGCTACACTATTGTAAATTTTCAACTCAATTGGTCAAACCGTTTAAGCAGGACAACAGAAAAATTTAATGAACTTCGTTCGACTCTCCTGCCCAAACGGGTTAACGGAACTTCATAAAAATATGCCACAGGCGTTTTTTCGAACCATAAAACCATCATACAAAATTGGACATAAATCGGAAACAAAATTTTTTTTGGAAGCCCGCCGGACCGAATCCGGGTAACATATTGTATCCAAATTTCTTCAGCATCCGTCCAAAGCTAAGAAGAACATTTGTACAAGTTTTCAACTCAATCGATCAAACCGTTTAGGCAGGACAACGAAAAGCTTTAAATGGCTCTCAGGCCGCAATTGGTTAATGAACCAAAACACCATATAGCCTATAACACTATCCGGGGTCGTAGAAATGTTCCTGCAAAATTTGGTTGCAATCGGACTGGTGGTTTTTACGTGAAAAGGGCACAAACAAACAAACACAGAATTTCTGCTTTTTATATTAGATTACACTTACACTAATTATTATTTAGTTTATTATAATATGTAAATAAATTCCGGTGTTTCCTAAAATTTAATATCCAAAAACTTAAATTTCCCAGTTCACCGAAAATAAAATTTTGGAAATATTTTTAAACTCCGTCTTACAATTAGTTAATTATGGTAGATTTTCTTTTTATACTCTTTCCAGTCAAATACAACAATTTTTCATTCAATTTAAACATGTTTATACCCGTACAATAGGATCGGCTATAATAAAATTACTCCTCCGTTTGTAACACCTCGAAATAAGCGAGCTAGATATACCTTCAAAGGTATGGATCGGATCAGAAAAAAATTCTAAGTCGATTGAGCCATGTCCGTCCGTCCGTCCGTCCGTCATCACGCTAACTCAAAAACTAAGAAAGCTAGAATCTTGAAATTTACACAAAATATTCTGGGAGCAATTTCTAGGTTCCCTGTTTTTTTTGGTTGAGTTCCGACCAAAACTTCGGGTAGCGCTCGAACACCTAACTTTTAGATCCCCACATTTTTTTTGAAATAGAGCTATGAAATTTTAACTGCTAATAGATCTCACAAAAATATTAATTTTATTTTTAATAACTTTTTTTTGTAGCCCCATCCGTTACGGAGCTACAGCTCACCAAAGGTTCAAAAAAGCTATATATTTAAATTATTATAGCACAAGTTGTATAAGGTATATCTTCATTTTGAAAACTCCAAACGATTACTACTTTTATTAACTTTAAAAGTATATATACAATAAATATATATTTGTGGCATACGGTGTCTTAATTTACCGTTATGCGAAACTCAAATTTTGCAAAATCTTTTAACCCTTTTATCTTCTTCTACTTATATAATATCATGTTTATTTACATATCGTACATGTCACTGATGAATGAATGATAAGAGTATAGATGTATATTATATAGCGCCGTATTTACATACATATACATATGTATTTTATTGTACTTATAAGAAATTATTCTATGAATGGAAATATTTTTAAAGAAATATTGCAATGTATGGCGATATACTTATAACAATATAAATATACTATGTATGCATTAATATAATATAATATTTAAAATTATATTTACTATTTTATACTAAGTAAATTTAATATACATTTACCGCTTAGTATTAAATGGTACTATAGAATATTTGAAAAAGTTTTGGATTGATAATCGTTATGTGGAAGGTTAAAATCTGCTTTTGAAGAATGTATAAACATATAGTTTGAATATATGTACAACCCATAGTTCTAGAAATTATAAAATTCACTCACATTATTTTAAAATACTAAAATATTAAAAAAATAATATTGTAAGCAGAGTGACAGGCTGTGAACATACTAAGGGTTCGTACGGGTATCTAAGAGTTGGCAAAGGCAAATGTATTCTTCCTTGTTTCATAACAAATTAAACAATTCTTTTTTCAAATTAAACTTTTTCTTACAAATTGAACATTTTTTCATAACAAATAAACAATAATTTCAAAAATAACCAAAAAATTAAATTTTTTAAAATTAATTTGATAAATGTAAATAATGTCAGATTCTGAAGAATTAATAATGCCCAATTCGGAAAATAATAGAAATTCTCGGGGCAAATATAAGTTTATATTTATAGATAAAAAAAATATATTCAAAAAAAATTATGAGGATGGATTAAATTTAAAAGAGGCTGCTAGTACTGCCAGATCTATTATAAGATAGTATAATACTGCCAGATATATTATAAGACAGTATAAAAAAGATGAAGAGGAACTGAAAATAAAAACAAATTGTAAAACTTTCAGAAGAAATACTTTCAATCCAACACAACACTTTAAATTGAATGCGTTTGTTACACATCATTTTTTTGGACAAATATTTATATTCATAATCATAATAATTATGCAGACAAACATATTTATTTTTTTAATATTATTTATTATTCAGATAAAATTATTATTTTATTTAATACCTATACTATTGCTATTTAAATTCAAAAAAAGAAAAAGAATTACATAATTATTAATTTTATTAAAAAATAACAAAATATAATAAACATAACAAAATAAAAATACTTAATTTCATTGATAATTGATATTAAAATTGGCTATAATAATATCAATTTTTTATATGTGCATTTGCATTTTGAGTTAAATTTTCAAGTCTACTTGTTTGACTAGAAAATGTTTTGATTGTAGCCCAATGACAATGTTTTCGTAACAATACAATTAATAAAAATTTTAAAATTGATATTTTATGCTCATAACACAGGTTATTTTCTTCAAAGCAATCCTTTCAAATTTTCGTCTTCTCCTGCAATACGGATGCATTCTTTTATCATAAGCTCTAATTAATTCTTATAAAAAAAAATTTTTTAAAAATGTAGTTTAAAAGCAAAATCTTATTTTCAACAATTTCTCTACTGAAGTATTTGATAGAATAAGTGATTTGGAAAGACAAGTGCACAGTAAAGACCTTGTTATTTCAAGCATACCAATTATTGTAAATGAGAATATGGCAAATTTATTTACAAGTATTGTTAAAGATATCAAATTTGATGAAGGCATCAGTTGCATTAGTGATATGTATCGGTTTAATAAAAGATAATTATTCTTAAATTTGTTACGCATGCTGCCAAAAAAAATTCCATAGTTTATACTTTACATTAAAAACGTTAAATGAATCTCATATTGGTCACACAGGAAGCAAACGAATATATGTGATTCAAAGTCTACCTCGCTTAATGTTAAAATTACAACGGCTAGCAAATAAATTAAAAGATGACGGCTTGATACCAAAAAAACCTGATTACTAAGGGAACATTATATATTTGTAATACAAATGGTGGTGAACTAATTCATATAACATTAAAGGACCAACTTATGAATCGTAAATAAATAAATTAAATTTAAATAAACTTAAATGAATTACGTATGCAATTATTCTTATTTTATTATTATTAAGAGCTTGATTATCAATTTGATATAATATGATATAATGAACGATTTTATTTATATTAATTTTGTTTTTTGTATTTTTTAAATTATTTTTGGTTTTATCTATATCAATAACTATTCTTTTTGTATTTTTGCAGACATTTTTCATTTTGAATATTATATTATTGAAAATTATATGTATGTTGATTATTTTTTTTGTATTTTTAGGATTAATTTCGATGTTGGGTTTATGTTTGGTTTTTTGCTTGAAGTTCACAATTTCGTAATAAATATTAAATATATGGATGGGCACATTCCTAATATTATTCTTAAATCAGCTATGAAAGATAAAAAAATTACTCAATATTGTCCATATCAACATCAGAAGTTTAGCACTAAAAATTAAAGTTGTGTGATGGTTTCTGAAACATAGCTCAATTCAAATACCTCTTCGGAAACTATAAAAATTTGTGGTTACAAACTATATCGTTGGGATCGTGCAAATTTAAACAACACAGGTAATCTTATTCGCAGAGAAGGTGTTTCAATGTACATTAAAGGCGGACTATCTGTTAAGGTTTTACTGCATTCTGAAGAAAGTGATAACATTGAGTTCTTATTTGTGGAACTAAGATGTAATAAACAGGTTGTACTACTAGGTACTGTCTATTTACCTCATCCTGCTATATTTAAACTGAGGCCGTTTAAGATAGCTATAGATAATTTAACGAGTAATTATGTAAACATTATCATTGATGGCAATTTTAACATTGACGTATTATGTAATGATGAGATTTTAAAAAATGTCTGCAAGTACTTTGTACATAATTACTCTCTCGATATTGTCAATAACATAATGCCAACTCGATTTAGTAATCTTCGATTTTCATTGCTTGAATTATTCTTAGTCTCCGCAGAAAATCGTGAACTGATTGGTAAATTTAGTCAAGTTTCAATACCTGACTCTACAGACCACGACTTAATTTACTTATCATACAAAATACCTATGAAACCTATTAATAATATTATATTATATAGGAATTTTAAAAGTTCTGACGTTAATTGTCTTTTGAATTGTGCTACAAATCAAGATTGTCATTCTGTATATCGTCAAACTAGGTAATGAACCGGAATGCGATATAGCCCATAACTGCTTCCAGGCTTCCAAAAATGTTCCTGCAAAATTTAGTTGCGCGAATTATGTTTTTATTTAAAAACAAGTAAAACATCTAGTTTTAGTTTGGTCTTAAGACTGATTTTTATTTTACAAAGTTATACTTATATATTAATATACTTAAATTAACTTAATGCTAAGATCATCAAAAATACTGTTATTTTTAAAATTTACTAATAAAATCAATTAAGCAGGAATGCTAATTGCATTTCCTGTTATTGTGAAAGTATAAAAATGCTTAAAAAAAGGTGAATGAACTACTATATTATGCCAACACAATACCATGCAACATTATATTAAGTTGTGTCAACGTGATGTATCATGCAACATTATGGCAACACATATGTCATGCTACATTATGTCAACACATATGTCATATTGATTCTTTAAAATTATGGTTATTTACATTAAAATTATTACAATTTAAAAATTGAAACATGATTAAAAAATATATACTTAATTAGAGTTAAATATAGTTAAAAAAAATTTTTTTTTCTCTTTATTTAAATTTGTTCTCTTTTTTTTCATAAAATTTTTTTTAACTTTTAAGTTTCAATTAAAAAATTTTTTGTTTTTACTTAGTTTGAGTTATCTTAGTTTAGTCGTTTAGTGAACTTAAAAATTAAGTAACAATTTTTAAATGAAGTTGAATAAAAACAATTTTGAATCAAAAAAAATATTTTTTTTTCTTTTTGTTAGTAAGTAACTTAATATTATATCTACATTACATTGGCTTAAAAAAATTTTTTTTTTTGTTTTAAACAAAATCAAACACTTTTTTTTTTTTGTTTTAAATTTCATTTTGTCAATTCTAAATAACATACATTAAATAAAATACTTGAACTTGAAAAATTTAAAATTGACAATGAAAATTGTTTTTTTTTTTTTTACGTACAAAACAAAATACAAGTGTATTAAATAAAAATTATGACATAATTAGTAAAATCAACATTCTTAAGAAATTCGGTTTTCTTGTTATTTTTTATAACTGATTTTATTTATTTTAATGCAATTCAAAAAAAAATTTTTTTTTTTTTTGTTAATTAATGGTTTTATACATTATATTTCTGTCTTATGAGATTGGGTAATTTTTAGGGTCATTGTCATTTGTTGATGTAGGTATGTTATTGGAAGTATCCAAAGAATTATTATCCAGAGTAGTATTGTTTTGATCTGAAAATTTTAATGGACTTTTAATGTTATTTTCATGAATATTTTGTAAAGGGTATTTTCGAAATTTTGGTTGCTCTTTATGTCTAAGGCTAGCATAGTTTTTTATAAATCCTAATTGTCTAGTTTCTGTATAATTTTCTCTTGATTTATTTAATTTTATAATTTTTTTGTCTATTTTGTTATTTTGTACTTCGAATGCAGTAGCTTTAATTGTCGAATGGTAAGTACTATTGTAATAATGTATGGCTTTAAGAATTTGACCTTTTATTTTATATTTATACTGTTAAATTAGTTGTCATAGACAAGTTTTTTCATTTTTCCTTTTATTGAAATATACTGTCGAAATTTGCTTATAAACGTTTTTTTTTTTTTCTTTATTCAAAATAATCTATATTAATACAAAAAAAAAAAGCAATTTGTAACTTAAAACTAGTTTTTTAATATTTAAAATACATAAAATGATTTAATGACCTTTGCTTTCGCTGTGCGGTCTTATAAAATTCTACTTGTATATATAATTTTATGTATACATAATACATTAATATATACAACATAACAACTTCAGGTACCCAAAAAAAATTAAATATGATAATAAAATAATATTATTGTGATTTGTAATAAAAAAAAAGACAAGATAAATTAAATGACAAAAAAAAAAAAAAACAAACTCATGTATAACAAAAACAATACTGTTTCATATGATCTACCTAGAGTAGATCATATGGAACAAGTTCAGAAATAATTTTTTTAAAGATGCGTATATTGTTTACTAGTTTAATATCATTCGGCAGATCATTATACATTTTTAAGCAATTATAAAGGCAATTGTTTTTTTGGTTGCTGGTTTTAAAAAGGGTTAAATAAAAATTAGACCTATTTCTCGTATTGTGGTTATGGATGTCAATAATTCTGTTTAAGACAAAGCTGTGTCTGATTTGGTTGTTAACAATCTTAAATGCTGTTATGTAAAATTCGCGGTTACAGATACTCATAAAACTGATATATTTTTCCGTATATAAGCACTCAGTTGGAAATAAAACTGGATAATAATGTATAATTTTTATGGCTTTTTTTTGTAATATATTTAATTTTGTTAATATAATTTGTGGAGCCCTGCTCCAGATAGGGTACAGATATTTTAAATGGGACAATATATACGAACAGTAAATTATATACAGGACATTTGGCGAAAAAAATTTTCTTAGTCGTCTTAAAATAAAAATATAAGTAGTAATTTTTTTAATAATGTGATCTACATGGTCACTCCATCTTGACCTGCTGTCAAGCCTTAATCCTAAGTAATTGAAGGTTTTAACAACCTCCAATTTGTTGTTATTTAAATAAAAATCCAAGGAGTTGAAATTTTTATTTTCAAAAACTAAGATTTTTGTTTTGCTTACATTTAGAACCATTCTGTGTTTTTCTAACCACTCTATAATAATGATCAAATCATAATTAATAGCATATTTTAGTTCTTACTCTGTTTTCACTGCATATTTTAAGAATGCGTTATCCGCATATAATTGGATTTTTCCTTTTAAGCTAAGCCGGGTTATGTCGTCAATATAAATTTTAAAGAGATCTGGCCCTAAAATTAACCCTTGCGGAACCCCTTTTTTTATTATTTTTAAATTACTAGTAGAATTACAAACCCGAACGGCTTGTTGTCTATTCTGCAAATATGATTTGAAAAATCTGCAGTGATTTCTATCTAAATTTAATTTTGAGAGCTTGTGCAAAAGAATGTCGTGGTCGACACAGTCGAAAGCCTTCTGAAAGTCTAAAAAAACACAAGCCACGTAATATTTTTCATCAATACTCTTTGAAATAAAATCATTGAGACTAAAACAGGCCGCGGTTGTGCTTGAATTTTTCTCAAAACCGTATTGCTCATCATGAAGGATTTTGTTGTTGTTCATGAAATTATGCATTCGATTTCTAATGATAATTTCAAATATTTTAGAAAAAGAACTAAGAACTGAAATTGGTCTATAATTAGTTGCACTCGTCGCACAACCGTTCTTAAAAATCGGAGTGATAATTGCCAACTCGAGAGAATCTGGAAAGCTAAAACTTTCAAAAGAGAGATTAATAAATTTGACCAATATGGGAGACAAACGCTCTGAAAATCTTTTTATAAATTTAGCTGAAATACTATCATACCCAGTAGCAGCAGAAATTTTGAGTGAGACAATCGCAGAGTTAACTTCTCCAATAGTTGTCTCAGTTAATTTAAAATCAGAATGAATAATACGGTGGAAATTATTCAGATATTCATAATCAATTTTATTATTTCTAATATTCAACTCGTCCGCAACATTGACAAAAAAGTTATTCATATATTCGGCAATATCACATCCATTAGTAATTGTAAGATTAGTACATTCAAGTGTCTTAATATTGCTTGAAGAAGTATGAGAAGTTTTGTTGAAAATAATCCTTTTATATAGATCCCAGACTTTTTTACCATTGCAAGGGTTTCGTACGTTCTCATCAGAGTAGAATTTTTTTTTAGCCTGTATAATTAAACGTTTTACTTCTTGCCTACAATTATTGAACAAATTTCGAACATGTGGATCATCCGGATATTTTTTTTGTAGTTATAATATGAGTTTCTAACTTTAATTTTGTTTATAATTTCATCCGTCATCCACTCATTTTTTCTTTTAGTTTTTTTCAAAGGAATACTCTGAGTAAACTTTTTTATAGTTTTACTTAATTCGTTAACAAGCGAGTCAAAATTAGTGAAATTACTAAGTCTTTCCCAAATTGCATCATTTGAAATATTTTGATAATCTAAAATTGTTTTCAAACAGATTGATTGATCTGTTATTGGTTTTTGGTTTAAACTTATAAAAAATAATCCATGGTCGGAGAGAGGAGTATCGGAAATATAGAAGTCGTATTTTAAATTAATCACATCGGTTATGAAATGGTCAATATCTGTTTTAGAAGAGTTGCCAATTCTGATGGCGTAATTTACACTCCTCTTGTTATAAATCACAAAACCGTTTGAAAGTAACGTATTAATATAATTACTAGTGGTATGATCAACATTTATTATATTTATATTAAAATCACCAAGAATTAAAGATTTTCTAAATTCACTAGTGATTTCATCTAATTTACTTGAAAAATGATTTACATCAGTTTCATGAGATCTGTAAACCACTAATATATTAAAATTGTGGTTCAATAACTTAACACATAAAAAATTAGATTTGTTAAATTCAGATTTAAAAATTAAGGCACTATTAATATTTTCCTTAACATAAATAGCAACACCACCATAAGATTTTGCGCGATTCGAAAAATAAGCCGTGTAACCCGGTAAATTAAAAAATTTGTTCTCTGATTCATGCAACCATATTTCCGACAAAACTACTGCATGTATCTCATATTAAAAACTATTAACCATAATTTCTAAATCGTATAATTATTTATTATTTCTAATACTTTGTATGTTCAAGTAAATAGTATAAAAATTTTTTTTATAATTGCTTTTTAATAAAATGTTGTCTAACCCTGTAAAGTAACTAACTCTTAAACTATCTTCAATATATATGTTGTCAGATGTTATGTTATCGTATCGGTAAAACAAAATTATTTATTTGTCTCTTTTTTAGCATATAATTTGTAAACATAAATATAATTCCTCTTCTTTCTCTTATTGGCTAATTTCTTAATGAAAATATAATTATTAGTATAAATTTGCCTATAAGAACATGTACACGTGACATCAATCAAATGTATAAGATAGGTTATAGTTATTATTTTTTTATTATAGTGAAATTTCATGTATATGTAATATTTTAGATAATAATATTGTAAAAAATGTATTTAAATTTAAGTTTAAAAGTGATACCAAAAATATTAAATGTAAAAAAAAGCCAAATAAAAAATTTAAATTCATAATGAAAAATAGAATGTTTGGAATAAAATATGTATATTTATGAATTTTAATGTGAAAATATATGTTTTTCTTTCTTTTGTAGGTTAATTTATTTAAATATATAAAACATATTATTGTTATTTTTTTCCTTGTCATAACCATAATTATTGTTGTGAAGTTTATTTTAAATATTATAAATAATAATATTAAAATAATAAGAGAAATAAGTGAAAAAAATTGATTAAACTGATTTAAAGGTTGTATAAAAAATAACAATGTGCAAAAAAGTAAAATAAAAAATGTAAATTACAAATGAAAAATTAATTGTTTAAATAAGTATATACATAATTCCTTTTTTTGCCTTTATAGGTTAGTTTGTTGACAAAACTACAATTTATATAAATCTGCCGATATGAAAGTGCATCAATGAAAGTAAATATGTGGTTAAAATATGTAATTGTCATTTTTTTTATCACTAACACAATTGATCTCATAAGAATTATTTGAAAAAAAATTAATACTATAAAGATAATAAAACTCTTGACAAAATTTCAATAAAAAATTTAAATTTATAAAAAAAAATAAAATGTTCAAATGAAAAAAAATGTGAAACAAAATTTTTAGATTTAAAATATAGTAGAATTTTAGTTCATAATAATATAGATATGAAGTGATATTATAACTATAATTAATTTTAATTTTATTATAATCAACCAATTTTGATAATTTATTAGGAAATTTTAAAAAACTTTTTAATGAAATTGATTTCATTGTGACTATCGATGAACTTTTTAATGAAATTGATTTCATTGTGACTATTTCATTGTGAGAATCGTGTTGTCTTTGACCCAAAGATATTGAAATTTCTCGTTTGATTATCTTCCAGATACAAACCTATAGTTTGGCAAATTTGTCTACAAAAATAATGAAAGAGTGTTTGGATATTGAATAGATATCAACGTGGATTATTTCGTTAATTTCCACTGCTTATGCGATAATTTCAAATTTGTTTTTAATCGGGTTTCTATCGTATTTTCCTGCAATGCACGTTTCACAGTTATTCACTACTTTATGCATTAAGATTTTTAAGTTTGGGTAAAATATTTTATGCTTGATACTTTCGTAATTGGCTATTATATCAGCATGACCAGATTCTCTTTTATGGAATAGAGATTTTTGTTTTAAAACTTCTTCTTCCTTCTTCATATCCTTGGCAAGATAACTGCATTTGACACATTTTATTTTATTATTGTTAGGATACATTTCAATAATTTTTAATTGAAATTCATTATAGATATGGTCTTCAAGTTCTGAATATATTCCAGTTTTTCCAATGTTAATGTATCTTCGGATTATATTACATACATTGTTAGGAATATCGTTTCTGTCTATGTAAATTCTTCTCTTATTGAAAATTATTTCTAGATCTTTTTCTTCTTGTTCTACTAAGATAATTTTACTTTTAAAACGATTAACAACCGTTTCTAAAATTGGTATATATTGTGCCAAATTTTCCTCTTGAGAGTGAATGGTTCCTAAAAATTTATTACTATCAACATGAACCGAATTTGTACTTGTAGAGTTATTATCATTTTTAAATAAATTTATTTCGTTAGTATTAATATCGATTCTACTGAGAAAATCTGCTATTTTATTTTCTTTACCCTTAATGTATTTAATTTTGGCGCCATATTCTCCTAATTGAACTAACCACCTTTGCAGTCTTGGATTAATATCTTTACCTTTGTTTTTAAGTTGTAGCCATTTTATAGGGATCAGTAAGTAAATCAAATTCTCTGCCGAACAGGTACGATCTGAAATATTTAATTCCCCATACAATTGCTAAAACCTCTTTTTCAATTGTCTTTTTCCGTACACTCCAAAGAGGGCTATTGTAAGGAGATTTCCTTTGCGTGATAATTCCCTAATCTAACATTTCGAATATTTGACGTTGAATAAGAATCAAGAATTTTTGGATCGATGGACCGATAAATCTTAGAATAGTCATTTCTAGTTGTTAATATATCATGCTGAATTTCATGAGTAAAAGATAAGATAGCTCCATCTTTAAAAATAAAATTTTCAACAGTTTATTTCTTTCATCGTTGTTTACATTGATTAAATCTAATTTGTTTAAAAAATTGTCACTACTTATGTTGGAAATGTCAAATGGATAAGTATTGTCAATAAAAACGATTTTGTTGTTTTTAATTTCTATATATTTTTGGTCTAGATTAATTTTAGGTTTTAGAGCGACTAAGATTTTTTGTCCTACAATTGCATTGTAACTCCTACCATTTAACTCTATTACCTTGCATGAAATTCTTACAAAAGTTTTGAATTCTTTTGGAATTGGGGTGACTATTTCAGTAATTATTTTATTAGTTCCGTTAATAGTGCTAAAATACAAAGGTTTTTCTAATTTAGTTTGAACAGAGTTATTCAAAACCTTAGGTTTAATAACACTTGTACTAGACCCTGTATCTTGAAAATTTTCTGTAGTTCCCTGTAAATTTCCAATTTTCATTGAGTCTGGACTATCATTGAAATAATTGGTACCATAAGTATGACTGTTTCCAATATTTTAAAATTTCTATTTCTAAATTGTGAGTTGCGAGAAAGACTGCTTAGTCTACCGCTTTGATTAGGATAAAGGTTAGAGTTGTTGATATTTCTGCTTGGATTGAAAATTATTTGTTTGTCTAGAACGTTGTGAATTATTAGGATTCAATTTGGGTTTTTCAATTTGTGACAAATTTTGTTATCTTTATTAAGATATCGCTTTTATTATTTTCATGAACAATTGTATTTCTTCTGAAACTATTATTTGTATTTGTATTTGAAAAAAATTCAAATGTTTTATTTTTATTTTGTTCAGATACTCTACTAAAATTTTTATATGACATGTTATTTTTATTATTTAATTTTGTGCGGTTAAAATTTATTGTCCTATTATCATCTAATAATCTTAGTTTACTAAACTTATTGTAAATATCTAACATACGCATATTTCCTTGAATATAAGCTCTAACAGTACCATCTATTTTTTCTAATAAAATTTCTGTTAAATCCCTATCTACGTTTTCTGGCTTATAAATTTCTGGTTTCTTATCATCTAAATCATAAATTTCATTTAATTCGTAACTTACATTCGCAAACTCTTCAAATAAGTTTCTTAAATTACTAACCTTTATGTATCTGCAATTGTTAAACAATCCTGATTTTGAGGATGAAAACTATGCCGCAGTTTTGATTTTATTTCGTCCAAACTAGCGTTTTCCTCAAGCTGCTGGACATATTTTCCTGCTTCTTTTTGTATTTTTTCGTTTCTTACTATGTACATCGCAAACTGTTATAGCTGATTGTTATTTCCGCAAAGAGAAATTGTAGCTTCAACACTGTTAATAAAAGATGACAAACTATAATCCGGTGAACCATTAAATGGTTTAAGATGTCTGAACTGTGTTAAAGTATGCTCAGGAGATAATGTAAAATTTTGCTCTACATTGCTTTGTTGAATTTGTTGTTGTACTTGTTGTTGTTGTTGAACTTACTGTTGTTGTTGAACTTGTTGTTGTTGTTGTTGTTGAATAAGTGCTTGACACTGTTGTATTTGTTGTTCTTGTTGTTGCATGATTTGATCTTTTTGTTCATCCATGATATTTCTGTTTTTATCAAAAATTAAATTTCTGGTGTTGTTTTTCATAAAAGGTGTTCCCTTCATTGTTTTTATAGTGTTATTGATTTTTAAATTAAAGATAAAGAATTTTAATTTATATTATATTTGTATTTTAAGTATTGTTTGCAATAACACTTTGAAATATTGTACATATATTAGAATTTACAGTTTTATTTTCTTAATTATTTATATATATATATAAATAATATATAAATTTGTATTTAATTGTTAATTTTATTATATAGCAATATACTATTTTCTTTTTAATTTTGTTATTATTTTATTGTCAAAATAAATTCCAAAATATATCTACATATGTATATATTATGTATATACAACACAAATCTTTAATTTTTTGCAATGATTTTTTTTTCTAAGTTAAGAAATACAATTATGTATTAGTTTTTAAACTTTATTATTTTGTATGTTTTCTTTTTTTATTTTGTTTTTAAGTCACTTTTTTTCTTTTGTAAATTAACTTATCACTATTTATCGTTTTTTTTTATACCCGTGCGATATGATCGGGTATAATAAAATTACTCCTCCGTTTGTAACACCTCGAAATAAGCGAGCTAGATATACCTCCAAAGGTATGGATCGGATCAGAAAAAATTCTAAGTCGATTGAGCCATGTCCGTCCGTCCGTCCGTCCGTCATCACGCTAACTCAAAAACTAAGAAAGCTAGAATCTTGAAATTTACACAAAATATTCTGGGAGCAATTTCTAGGTTCCCTGTTTTTTTTGGTTGAGTTCCGACCAAAACTTCGGGTAGCGCTCGAACACCTAACTTTTAGATCTCCACATCTTTTTTGAAATAGAGCTATGAATTTTAACTGCTGATAGATGTCAAAAAAATATTAATTTTATTTTTAATAACTTTTTTTTGTAGCCCCACCCGTTACGGAGCAACAGCTTTCCAAAGATTCAAAAAAGCTCTATATTTAAATTGTTATAGCACAAGTTGTATAAGATATATCTTCATTTTGAAAACGATTACTGCTTTTATTTGCTTTAAAAGTGTATATACAATAAATATATAGTTGTGGCATACGGTGTCCTAATTTACTGTTATGCGAAACTCAAATTTTGCAAAATCCTTTAATCCTTCTATCTTCTAAACGGTTTAAGTTGGAAACTTGAAATTTTGACAGAAGTTAGATTTTTGAAAATAAGTAGGAGTCATTTCAGGTTTTTTTTGTATCACCCCCCGTTTAGGAGCTGTAAGGGGTTAAAAACTGAAAATTTCCTATTTTTAAACACATTGTAACTTGAACACCTGTTAAAATTTTTTTGAAGTAATACACAAAAATTAAAGCTTCAACATTATACTCTTATTTCTGTTAACAACTTTTTTTAATAATATAGGCAGTGGTGTGCTGGAGCCGGCTCGCGCGAGCCGTTTGTTGGCAATAAAAAAATCCCCGAGCCGGTTGTTAAATTAATTGAATTGCCAAACAAAAATTTAACACTAACTGTTAATTACTTATTTTGATGGTAGTAGGCTTTGATATTTGAATTTGTGTTATAGTTTTGTATTGCTATAACAATAGGTAAGTAATAATTATTATTAAAATATATTAAAACAAATTAGGAATACTAATTTTATGTAAATTATAGTGATTGTTTACCCAAAATGAAGAGAAAACAAGGAAATTTATTGTCGTTTTTTGCTCCGCAGCCGACAATGACTGAAAAAACAATTGGCAACAGATTAAACAATTCTGCAGTTACACAAATAAACTCAAATATCATAACACCTGATTTTAACGAAAATATTGAAGAAACATCTGTTGTACCTGTAGAAATCGAGGAAGATTTATTTTCAAATACCAATATTAATACCCAATTGCCTGATTGTTGAAATGAAAAGCAAGTAAGTTTATTTACAGAACAATATAAATGGCTGATAATAAAAGATGGCAAATTAGGATATAAAGATTGTTCGCAAATTAAATGTTTAGCAACTGAGACAGAAAAAAAAGTACATGTTTCTAAGGAATGGATTTCGTGTTCCATAACTCCTAATGGAACTAAAAAAAAGATAGTAGACAGGCTTCTCTTCGCAAAAAAATTAAAGAACATTCCTTATCTAACTATCTAACGCACACTTGAAAATTCAGGATATTATGAAACAGGCTAATAAGCAAGTTTTGCCTGCTATTTTTGAAACATTAAACACAAATGCAATTAACATTACTGTTAAAATTTTTAATACAGTATATAGTCTTGTGAAACGTAATCGACCATTATCTGATATAGAAGGTGCTTTAGAATTACAGGAAAAAAATGGAGTTGATATTGGAAATTGTTTGCATTCAAGATATACTACCACAAGAATTGTTGAACATATTGCAAAACAAATTAAAAATACTGTTTTTAAAAACATAATAAAACAAAATGCAAAAATTTGTATTATAATTGACGAAGCATCAACACTTGCTAAAGAAAGTACGTTGGTCATATTTTTAAAAACCGAAATACAATCTGGGCAGCATGCAGCTTAAGATCAGCTATTGCCGTATGGCGCGCATATCCTGCTTTATACAAAAATTTTTCTCTGTCTTCAACACATTCTGGTATGGCCAAAAGATTAGCTAATACTAACTTTATTAAAAATTTGGCTCTAATGATCGACATTTTGAAAGAAATTTCTATACTTTCAAATGCATTACAATCAAGATCAATTCAAATACAAAAAGCAAACAAATTAATTAAACGATCAATAAGAGCTATAGAAATGATCAGAAGTAATCCTGGTAACTACGAAAAGAAAGTTGCGAATTTAATTCTTTCAAATGA
Source organism: Poecilobothrus nobilitatus (assembly GCA_947095535.1). Classification (NCBI taxonomy): domain Eukaryota; kingdom Metazoa; phylum Arthropoda; class Insecta; order Diptera; family Dolichopodidae; genus Poecilobothrus; species Poecilobothrus nobilitatus. The sequence continues at coordinate 141,294,787 of OX352772.1, read as the reverse complement.
GTTTCAATGTATTCCGTTTGAAAACAATAATAAATTTAATGCTCTTCCCAGGGAAAAATTATTGGACACTGTTGCGAAGAATATGACATTACGACTTTTGTCTACCAGCCATATAAATAAAAACGAAAATTATGAAGATTTTTTAAAAGTTTTTGACGTATTAGATGCGTCTACTTGGTCGTTTGATGAAATTCTATCGCCGTGGCTGGAGGGTGAAAGCAAACTTTTAAATTGAATAATATTTTAAAACACAACATTGATATCAATGATTTTCGAGATTTTGTTGATGCAAACATCAAATCCCAAAATATTAAAATAAATAAAATATTAAATACTATTGCAATTAGTAGTGCAGAAGCTGAAAGGGGTTTTAGCTTAATGAATTTGATTGTAACAAAAATAAGAACTAGTCTCACTATGTAGAACATATATCAAATTTAATGACTATAAATTTATTGGGGAAGCAGGTGGTAGACTGGGATGCGGTTCCATTTGTGACATCCTGGATAAATAAGAACCATAGATTGGCAACAGATACCAGAGTTCGTAAAAGAAGCGAGAAGTTCGTATCTGAAAATGTACAGGCCATATGGACTTTACACCAATAATTTATGAAATTTTGAAATTTATTGTGTAATTTTTTGCAATATGTATCCATTTTTATAGTGTTCAATTTATTGTAATATTTTGTGTACAATAAATATCTTAAATGTTAATATCATTCTTTTTTTCATATTTATACAATTTAAAAAAAAAATGCGAGCCGGTTGTTACGGATTTACCAGCACACCCCTGAATATAGGGTTACTTTATAATTGAATATCTGAAATAGTTTTGGATTGATAATCGTTATGTGGAAGGTAAAAGGTAAAAGGTATATTAAAAAAGGTGTTTAAAGGTATATCAGATTGAAGATATACCTTTTAGAACTTGTGTTATAACAATTTAAATATAGAGATTTTTGGGGGCTTTATGGGGCTGTAGCTCCTTAACGGGTGAGGCTACAGAAAAATTAATTTATTCATATTAATAAATAAATTTATTCAAAATTAATATTTTTATGATATCTATCAGCAGCTAAAATTTCATGGCTCTATTTCAAAAAAATTGTGGAGGTCTAAAAGTTAGTTGTTCGGGAGCTACCCGAAGTTTTGGTCGGAACTCAACCAAAAAAAATAGGGAACCTAGAAATTGCTCCCAGAATATTTTGTGTAAATTTCAAGATTATAGCTTTATTAGTTTTTGAGTTAGCATGATGACGGACGGCGGACGGACGGACATGGCTTACTCGACTCAGAATTTGATTATGATCTGATCCATACCTTTGAAGGTATATCTAGCTCACTTATTTCGAGGTGTTACAAACAGAGGAGTAATTTTATTATACCCGATCCTATCGTACGGGTATAAAAAGTAACTTAAACAAAAAAAAACATACAAAATAATAAAATTTAAAAACTAATACATAATTATATTTCTTAACTTAGAAAAAAAAAAATCATTGCAAAAAATTAAAGATTTGTGTTGTATATACATAATATATACATATGTAAATATATTTTGAAATTTATTTTGACAATAAAATAATAACAAAATTAAAAAGAAAATAGTATATTGCTATGTAATAAAATTAACAATTAAATACAAATTTATATATTATTTATATATATATATATAAATAATTAAGAAAATAAAACTATAAATTCTAATATATGTACAATATTTTGAAGTTTTATTGCAAACAATACTTATCAATTAAAATAATATAAATTAAAATTCTTTATCTTTAATTTAAAAATCAGTAACACTATATAGGCAGTGTCAAAACAATGAAGGGAACCTTTTATGAAAAACAATACCAGACATTCAAATTTTGATAAAAACAGAAATATCATGGCAAGCCAACTAACGGATGAACAAAAAGATCAAATCATGCAACAACAAGAACAACAAATACAACAGTGTCAAGTACTTATTCAACAACTACAACAACAAGTTCAACAACAACAACAAGTTCAACAACAACAAGTAAAACAACAAATTCAACAAAGCAATGTAGAGCAAAATTTTACATTATCTCCTGAGCATACTTTAACACAGTTCAGACATCTTAAACCATTTAATTAACAGTTTGTCATCTTTTATTAAAAGTTTTGAAGCTACAAGTTCTCTTGGCGGAAATAACAATCAGCTATAACAGTTTGCGATGCAGATAGTAAGAAACGAAAAAATACAAAAAGAAGCAGGAAAATGTGCCCAACAGCTTGGTGAAAACGCTAGTTGGGACGAAATAAAATCAAAACTGCGGCAGAGTTTTCATTCTCAAAAATCCTAATCAGGATTGTTTAACTATTGCAGATACATAAAGGTTAGTAATTTAAGAAACTTATTTGAAGAGTTAAGGAATGTAGGTTGCGAATTAAATGAAATTTATGATTTAGATGATAAGAAACCAGAAATTTATAAGCCAGAAAACGTAGATAGAGATTTAACAGAAATTTTATTAGAAAAAAAAGGTGGTACTGTTAGAGCTCATATTCAAGAAAATATGCGTATGTTAGATATTTACAATAAGTTTAGTAAACTAAGATTATTAGATGATAATAGGACAATAGATATTAATCGCACAAAATTAAATAATAAAAATAACATGTCACATAAAAATTTTAGTAGAATATCTGAACAAAATAAAAATAAAAAATTTGAATTTTTTACAAATAGAAATACAAATAATAGTTTCCGAAGAAATACAATTGTTCATGAAAATAATAAAAACGATTATCTTAATAAAGCCAACAAAATTTTGTCACAAATTGAAAAACCCAAATTGAATCCTAATAATTCACAACGTTCTAGACAAACAAATATTTTCAATCCAAGCAGAAATATCAACAACTCTAACCTTTATCCTAATCAAAGCGGTAGACTAAGCAGTCTTTCTCGCAACTCACAATTTAGAAATAGAAATTTTAATAATCAAGGAAACAGTCATACTTATGATAGTAATTATTTCTATGATAGTCCAGACTCAATGGAAATTGGAAATTTACAGGGAACTACAGAAAATTTTCAAGATACAGCGTCTAGTACAAGTGTTATTAAACCTAAGGTTTTGAATAACTCTGTTCAAACTAAATTAGAAAAACCTTTGTATTTTAGCACTATTAACGGAACTAATAAAATAATTACTGAAATAGTCACCCCAATTCCAAAAGAATTCAAAACTTTTGTAAGAATTTCATGCAAGGTAATAGAGTTAGATGGTAGGAGCTATGATGCAATTGTAGGATAAAACATCTTAGTCGCTCTTAAAGCTAAAATTAATCTAGACCAAAAATATATAAATATTAAAAACAACAAAATCGTTTTTATTGATAATACTTATCCATTTGATATTTCCAACATAAATACCTTAGAACCTAGTAGTGACAATTTTTTAAACAAATTAGATTTAAGCAATGTAAACAGCGATGCAAGAAATAAACTGTTGAAAATTTTGAAAAAATTCAAAAAATTATTTTTAAAAGATGGAGATATCTTATCTTTTACTGATGGAATTCAGCATGATTTATTAACAACTAGAAATGACGTAATCTATTCTAAGATTTATCGGTATCCAAAAATCCATGGACAAGAAATTCAACAATTGAAAAATGCTCCCGCCAGATTTCAAAGATTAATGAACTCAGTACTAAGAGAGTTTATTAATAAAATTTGTGTAGTTTATCTAGATGACATACTGATTTTCAGCACATTTTTGGAAGAGCACTTTACTAATATAACTAAAATTTTTGAAAGCTTAGAAAAAGCAGGGTTAAAAATACAGATAGATAAATGCAGTTTTCTTTGCAAAGAAACCAATTATTTAGAACATGTTTTAACTCCACAAGGAATAAAACCTAATCCAAATAAAATAGAAATAATTAGAGACCTCAAACTTCCTCATACCCAAAAACAAATCAAATTATTTTTAGGATTGACTGGGTATTATAGAAAATTTATAAGGGATTATGCAAAAGGTGCCTACCCAATGGTCAAATATTTAAAGAAAAACACAAAAATAAATACGAAAAATCCTAATTGCATTGACGCTTTCGAAAAATTAAAAGATATTATTACGGATCACCCAATATTAAAGTACTCAAATTTTAATAAAAAATTCAAATTAGCTACCGATGCAAGTAATTTCGCAATAGGGGCTGCTCTATCTCAAGGACATCCTATTAGCTTTGCATCCCGAACACTAAACGAACATGAAATAAATTACTCTACAATTGGTTTTAGCAATTGTATGGAGAATTAAATATTTCAGACCGTACCTGTTCGGCAGAGAATTTGATTTACTTACTGATCCCTATAAAATGGCTACAACTTAAAAACAAAGGTAAAGATATTAATCCAAGACTGCAAAGGTGGTTAATTCAATTAGGAGAATATGGCGCCAAAATTGAAGACATTAAAGGTAAAGAAAATAAAATAGCAGATTTTCTCAGTAGAATCGATATTAATACTAACGAAATAAATTTATTTGAAAATGGTAATAACTCTACAAGTACAAATTCGGTTCATGTTGATAGTAATGAATCTTTAGGAACCATTCACTCTCAAGAGGAAAATTTGGCACAACATATACCAATTTTAGAAACGGTTGTTAATCGTTTTAAAACTCAAATTATCTTAGTAGAACAAAAAGAAAAAGAGCTAGAAATAATTTTCAATAAGAGAAGAATTTACATAGGAAGAAACGATATTCCTAACAATGTAAGTAATATAATCCGAAGGTATATTAACATTGGAAAAACTGGAATATATTCAGAGCTTGAAGATCATATCTATAATGAATTTCAATTAAAAATTATTGAAATTTATCCTAACAATAATAAAATAAAATTTGTCAAATGCAGTTACCTTGCCAAGGATATGAAGAACGAAGAAGAAGCTTTAAAACAAATATCTCTATTCCATAAAAGAGAATCTGGTGATGCTAGTATAATAGCCAATTACGAAAGTATCAAGCATAAAATATTTTACCCAAACTTAAAAATCTTAATACATAAAGTAGTAAATAACTGTGAAACTTGCACTTGCAAAATACGATAGAAACCCGATTAAAAAGAAATTTGAAATTACCGTAAGTGGATTACGTTAATAATTACCACCAGTGGAAATTAACGAAATAATCCACGTTGATATCTTTTCAAACTCTAAACACTCTTTCATTATTTTTATAGACAAATTTGCCAAATTATAGGTTTTTATCTGGAAGATAATCAAACGCTTATAAGCAAATTTCGACAGTATATTTCAATAAAAGGAAAAATGAAAAAAACTTGTCTGTGACAATGAATTTAACAGTATAAATATTAAACAGTTTTGCAAAGTTGAGGGAATAATAGTTCATTTAGTAAAGCCTAACAACCATACAGGAAATGCAGACATAGAAGGATTGAATAATACGTTAACAAAAAAAATTAGAGTATTGAATATTGAAAACAAAATCCCAATAAAAGATCAAATTCTTAAAGCCATACAATATTACAATAGTACTTATCATTCGACAATTAAAGCTACTCCATTCGAAGTACAAAATAACAAAATAGACAAAAAAATGATTGAAAATAGAATAAAAAACATGAAAACAAAAAAAATTACAAAATTAAATAAATCAAGAGAAAATTATACAGAAACTAGACAATTAGGATTTATAAAAAAATATGCTAGCCTTAGACATAAAGAGCAACCAAAATTTTGAAAATATTACAAAATAATCATGAAAACAACATTAAAAGACTATTAAAATTTTCAGATCAAAACAATACTACTCTGTATAATAATTCTTTGGATACTTCCAATAACATCACCAACAATGATAGTGGAACAATTGAAATCTGAAATGGAATATGTCGAAATTAAGGTCGACGAAATAGAAATTGTAAGTAATTTTGACATAATCTTTCATATTGTGTACCCTTCTGAAATTTTAAAGTTAGTCAATAATTTAAATAATAGCTTCTTCTCTAAGATTATAAAGCAATAAAATATTTGCATTACACAAGTTAGAAAACCTTAGGAATAAAATAAAAACAATAATTCCTCATAGATCTAAAAGAGAACTTATAAATTTTGTAGGCTCAGCAACTAAATGGTTATTCGGAAATATGTATGACGAAGATAGGCAAAGTATTAAAAATCACCTTAAAATTATCGAGGAAAATAATCATAAATTAATAGAAAACTCTAACACACAAATTAAAATTAATAACGACTTCAATAAAATATTAGAAACCATCAAATTATCTCTAGAATCAGAACGTAAACAAATTGTAGATAAATTAAATAATATTGAAAAAACCGAAAACGAGATTATTGAGAGCTCTTTATTTTTTAATCTTATGCTTAAAAAAGATTTCGTTAAAGGACAAGTTGAACATATTCAAGAAAACATTGCATCAGCAAGAATAAATATACTTCATCCAAATATTTTAAGTAATGATGAAATTATTAGTTACGACATCGACTTTAAAAAATTAATGAATATTAGATTAGGGGTAGCCAAATTTTCCAATGATACTATTATTTTTGCCATTAAAATCCCTACTAACAGCTTAATTTTTGATAAAAAACTTCTTATTTCGAATCCAAATTTAGAAAATAATGGAAATAGATGAAGAAATAGAATATATAATTAAAAATAAAAATAAAACTTATACATATGAAGACAGTAAATCTCTCAAAAAGCTAAAACTTAGCAAAAATTGTATAATTAGGAAAAATTGTAATTTAATTAAAGTAAACAGAGAAGAAGAATACATAGAATTAGACGTTAATATTATAAAGTTAAAAAAATATAATAAATAAGAAAGTAAACAGCACTTCTGACGAAAGAGAAATTATATTACAAGGTAATTTTCTAACTTATTATAATTGTTCAGTTCAAATAGAAAACAATATTTGTAGAAGTAACATTAAGCGATTTATTTATATGTAATACCACAAAATGAAAATTTTAACTTCACAATTAACAATAATATTAATTTTGAGAAAATTATAAGTAACCAGGAAGAAAATATTAAAGAAATAAAGGAACTAAAATTCAAAAACTGTTATCTATAACTATTTCACTAATCTGTAAATTTCACTATCTGTATTCGTAGCCGTAATAATAGAAATATCCCTACTTTCCTTTTATTGTTATTTTAAAAATTATAAAATATATTATAAAAACGAGAAAGAATACAGTTGCCTTTGTCAACTCTTAGATACCCGTACGACCCGTTAGTATTTTCATAGTCTGTCACTCTGCTTATAATATTATTTTTTTAATTTTTTAGTATTTTAAAATAATTTCGGTGAATTTTATAATTTCTACAACTATGGGTTGTACATATACTCAAACTATATATATGTTTATACATTCTTCAAAAGCAGATTCTAACCTTCCACATAACGATTATCAATCCAAAACTTTTTCAAATATTTTATAGTACCATTTAATACTAAGCTGTAAATGTATATTAAATTACAAAATAGTAAATATAATTTTAAATATAATATTATATTAATGCGCACATAGTATATTTATATTGTTATAAGTATATCGCCATACATTGCAATATTTCTTTAAAAATATTTCCATTCATAGAATAATTTCTTATAAGTACAATAAAATACATATATGTATGTATGTAAATACGGCGCTATATAATATACATCAATACTCTTATCATTCATTCATCAGTGACATATACGATATGTAAATCAACATGTTATTATATAAGTATGTATGTATATCAATATCATATAAATAAAAAATCTTCAAGCAACCGTTATGTTGTTTATTTATTTACATTGTTTTGTACTACGTATTATATCCTCAACAATTTCAGATTATCAAGTAAAACAAAATGCAAAAAATTCGATAAAGAAATTTGTTAGAAAATTTGAAAAAATCCAGTAACACTTTCGTCAATTATAAAGTAACCCTATATTACTAAAATATTAGTTGTTAACAGAAATAAGAGTATAATGTTGAAGCTTTAACTTTTGTGTATTACTTCAAAAAAATTTTAACAGGTGTTCAAGTTACAGGTGTTTAAAAATAGGAAATTTTCAGTTTTTGACCCCTTACAGCTCCTAAACGGGGGGTGTTTTGTTTCTTTTAGTTGTATAGGGTTCCAGAGTTACAGCCCCTCAAAATTGCAAAACCGTCCTATTTTCAGATGTATATATCTCAGCCTCTGCGTAGTAGTTTTACAATATAAAAACGCTATAAAACTGGAAATTTTTTTACCAATTTAAAATAATATCAAAATTATGCAATATCTTGTAATTTACTATTCAAATTTACGGTTATGTGAAAACGGTTTTACGGTTTTACGGTTTTGAAATGTATAAAAAGAAATAAAAATAGGAGTCGAGCCAATTTTTTATTTTATTTTATTTTTTATTTAGATCTTGAAAAAACATTGTTATAAAAAATACTTTGGTTTTTGTAGCTGTTATTTACTTTTGAACGTTTTTTTAGAGCTTCTGAAAGTAAAATTTTGATAAATTAAATTTACACAACACTATATTTTCGAGAAGTTTAATTTAAACTTATTCAACTTTATTATTAACAAACTAGGGACCCCTTCTGATATGTTATTAAATCTTATGTTGCATTCAAATTCATATAACCGACAGCTACAGTTTAGACAAATACAATTTATGGAAAAACGACTATTCGTATAACATAGGATATATGTAATGCTTTTTTTGACTTATACCTATATATATATACTTATTAAAAATTTATGAAAAATCAAACATTAAACAAAATGTTAGCATAAACAACCCCTCAACCTTTTTACTACGGGCTTGTTTATTTGAAGTTTCCTTATTTCGTTTTGAGGGTCCTTTAGAACTTTAGACAAATGCGGAAAAAATAACATACATAGATTTTCATTTTCCCGCCACAAAACAAAATAAAAAAGTACTAAAATGAAATGTAATTTTTAATAATTTTTTAAAAAATGTTCCTCAAATCAATATTATTTTGTTTTGTTTTTCAAATTTTTGTTTAATTAATATCTGTAAAATTCTTTAATACTACAATATTAAAATAATAATATTGTAAGCAGAGTAACAGGCTGTGAACATACTAACGGTTCGTACGGGTATCTAAGAGTTGACAAAGGAAATTTTATTCTTTCTAGTTTTATTATAAGATTTAAATTGTTTGAACTGAAGAAATAAATACATGTACAATGTATGTACATATATATGTACTTAATACCTATAGTTTTTCATATTTTGTTTTATTTCAGGGAGGTTGGCTTAGTCAGTAAAAATCTGCCAAGAGGTGTAGGTTTTCTTGGTTCCTTTTGGAAATTACCACCTACCTTAAAAAACATTCTTCAAATAGTCTATTTCAAGTCAAACGACGGTACGGTAAATATTATTGTTAGATTAATGATTCTAAATAACAGCTTATCTTTAGCTTATTTTTGTTTTTACAAAATATATTTAAGTGAATTTGGATAAATATATATAAATATGTGTGAATATTTTTATTTTAATCTTACGAATTTTTATAATATTCACAGATTAAATATTATGCTCAATGCTTGATTACATATATTTATGTATGTATGTATGTACCTACCTACCTACATATTTAAATTGAAATTATGCGTTTTATTTAAAACTAAAAAGGATGAAATAAAATAATGTATTTTTTAAATAATAGGTACAAATGTATGTAAATACATACTACATATATACATATACATCAGTAGGTAAGTATGCATAACATCCCAACGGGAAAAAGGAGAAGCGCTTTCTTTGGAAGGTATGTAGAAGCACTCATTTAAAACAAAAAAATTCGTGTGATGAATGAGAAGCAATCAATCATGCATTCTAGAGCGCTTCTAAAAAAGCGCTTCCGAAGCAAATGAGATTTTTTTAAACCAAAGCGAATCCGCCAAACCACACGGGTTTGACATTACATCACGTCGACTGCTCGCTTTTACACAAGTATTTACCAGATTCTCCACTTTTCAATGTATGTGTGAAATTCTCTTCTTTCGAGTAGTGAACACTGACTAGAGAATATATAGTCGGCTATGTTAAAAGCGGAAAATTTTTGTTGTTTTTTATAGGTACATATGAAAATGTACGTGCATAAAATAAAAACAAATAAAAATAATTGTTCTGTAAATAAAATTAATTTTTTAAATTTATATTTATTTAGTCCGTTTTGTTTTATTGGTAAAATTAGCATCTAAATTCTAGTAGACTAAACTAAGTTCAATATTTTTGCAATTCTTTAATTAATTTCAATGCCTGTTCCTTAGACCACTCATTATTTAACTAAACTTTATATTTTATCTATTAAAATATAGATACTTATATATTTAATATAATCCAAAAATATTTATTCACTTTTTCTTTTTCTTTTTTTTATAATACAAATTTAATTTGTAAACATACATAAACAAAAACTAATGCTAAACTTAATTTTATATTGCCATTTATCAATATTTAACACCAAAAATATTTTAATATTTTTTCGCTTTTATATTTTTTTTTTTTTACGATACACGCAGTTTAAAATTTATAAATTATGAAAAAAAAAAAAACAACAACAAAATTTGTTTGTTTGATTTAGTAAATGAATCCAGTGCAGAAAGAAAAATTTTGGTTGATCAATTCTCTTTCTCTCAAGACAAAATGTTCTCACAATAATATTAGTTTGTGAGGATGTGGGGATGTAAAACGAAGAGTAAAACGTTCTGCACGCAGAACCGTGTATTTTATCATAATGAAATACCTTTTTCTGTACCTCTGAAATGAATTTACCTACATACATATTATTATCATATTATTACATATATATTTTTTCATTGATACCGTTATGTGATACCGTTATGCTGCCCATACACGGCGGACTAGGTTGTAAACTTGCTACGCAAACAGGTTTTAGAACCATATCACACAATTATCCAGCCTATCATTCAACTATTGTAATTATATACTTTATATTTTTATTATTTTCTCAAATCAAAACTTAATTAAAATAAATGTTTTGTTTAAATTTTATTTTAATTTTTAATGCATAGATATAATTTTTTTTTTTTTTGGATATTTAAGCATAATTTAAGCATATTTATATGTAGTAGTAATTTATGCTTAAATTGAAAATTTTTATATTTTATAATTCTTATCGGGAGAATTTTATAAACGATCAAATTGATCTAAAAATGTTTAAACATTTTAAATTAATAATATTAATATAACTATTTTTAATATTTACTTTTTTTATTTATATAATATGTATGTTGTTAAAATTATATATTGTTACACAATTTTAATCAAATAAAACTAGTTTTATTTAAAAAGATTAAAAAAAAAGCTTAAGCTTACGAAGTAAAAGTACAAGTACATTGCTTCTTTTTGCGGACATCTATATGAAAAAGGAAGCAATAAAAGTATGGAACAAGAAGCGCTTCTTATCTTACTGGGAATGCTTCCAGCATGAATGCTGGAATGCTTCTTTTTTCCGCTGGGATATTATTAATATTGAAATTTTTGAAATAAGTTTTTGTCAAGAATAAAACAACAACTAACAAAATACATAGGTACTACCTACATACAGACGAGAGATATGTATTTATATATTGTTTAGAAAATATGTACTTGATTTACAAACATTAAATTTTGTCTTTTTTTTCTATCATATATGATAACAATATTAACGCAATAGCAATATAAACAAAGATAACATTTAAATTCAAGTAAAACATAAACAACACAAAAAAATTTTACGATGAATATTGAAAAAAGAAAACAAAAGCAAAAGTTCGGTAGTTTGTTTGCTATATTACAGAATTGATTACAGACATTTTAAAGCAAAAGAATAAAATTATGTATACGGAATGAGAATTTGCCTAAAAATAGATTATTAACAAAATACTATTGCTAAATGCTAATTGCAATCGTATTATAACATAACATTATACAATCGTATTACAGGATCGTATTATAGCATCATCGAATTCTAATATACTTACATGTTACATTATATGTAAACAAAAAATCTATTACTCTCATTAACGTAAATATCTACATACATAGATACATACATAGAATGCAACAAACAAAAATTTAAAAATAAATAAATAAACAAACCGACAGCGACGAGTTAATATAAAAGCATATAAAATGATTGTTTCTTTTGTTTCTTTGTTTGAGTGTTAAAAAGAAAAATGTATAAACTAAATGTAAAAAATGATATACTACATAATAATATATACATTTAGTTTTGTCTATAGCTAATTAAAAGGCAACAACCAAACAAACACATATCAAGGCAAATTTCATATTTTTATTTTACTCTGTAATAATTTTGTTAAAAAATCTGTAATATCTTTGTATGAAAATTTTATTTTGCTCATTTACTTAACTTCTCTACTGTTTTTTGGTATTATTATTTTAGAATCATGTATTGTCATCGGAATCTAAACTGTGTCCAAAATGTGTCAAGTCTCTAGCTAATCGGGAAGTGTGTCTAAAATAGCTTGCAACATTCCACGATTCCTTTAACCACGAGTAAGTTCAATAAAAGCTATTAATTAATAATAATAACAATATATTTTATGACTTTTAAATTAATAACTACAATACTATTTCACAACCAAATAATAAAATTTGTATGATTAAATGAGACAAAGCTTGCGCATTTATTGGACCAAGGATTGAGGTAGCTACAGTAACTATGCACAATTTTCATTTTTATTTAAAAACGAGGAAGAATAAAGTTGCCTTTGTCAACTCTTAGATACCCGTACGAACCGTTAGTATGTTCACAGCCTGTCACTCTTACAATATTGTTTTTTTAATATTTTAGTATTTTAAAATAATTTCGGTGAATTTTATAATTTTTAGAACTATGGGTTGTACATATATTCAAATTATATGTTTATATGTACATTCTTCAAAAGCAGATTCTAACCTTCCACATAACGATTATCAATCCAAAACTTTTTCAAATATTCTATAGTACCATTTAATACTAAGCGGTAAATCTATATTAAATTTACTAAGTACAAAATAGTAAATATAATTTTAAATATTATATTATATTAACGTGTACATAGTATATTTATATTGTTATAAGTATATCGCCATACATTGCAATATTTCTTTAAAAATATTTCCATTCATAGAATAATTTCTTATAAGTACAATAAAATACATATATGTATGTATGTAAATACGGCGCTATATAATATACATCTATACTCTTATAATTCATTCATAAGTGACATATACGATATGTAAATAAACATGATATTATATAAGTATGTATGTATATCAATATCATATAAATAAAAATTCTTCAAGCAACCGTTATGCTGTTTATTTATTTACATTTTTTTGTACTACGCATTGTATTCTCAACAATTTCAAATTATCGAGTAAAACAAAATGCAAAAAATTCGTTAAAGATATTTGCTAGAAAATTTGAAAAAATCAAGTAACAATTTCGTCAATTATAAAGTAACCCTATATTATTAAAAAAAGTTGTTAACAGAAATAAGAGTATAATGTTGAAGCTTTAACTTTTGTGTATTACTTCAAAAAAATTTTAACAGGTTTTCAAGTTACAGGTGTTTAAAAATAGGAAATTTTCAGTTTTTGACCCCTTGCAGTTCCTAAATGGGGGTGATACAAAAAAAGATTTTGCAAAATTTTAGTTTTGCATAACGGTAAATTAAAACACCGTATGCCACAACTATATATTTATTGTACATATACTTTCAAAGCTAATAAAAGCAGTAATCGTTTGCGGTTTTCAAAATGAAGATATACCTTATAAAACTTGCGCTATAACAATTTAAATATAGAGCTTTTTTGAACCTTTGGGGAGCTGTTGCTCCGTAACGGGTGGGGCTACAAATAAAATTAATAGTTTTGTGACATCTATCAGCAGTTAAAATTTCATGGCTCTATTTAAAAAAAAATGTGGGGATCTAAAAGTTAGGTGTTCGAGAGCTACCTGAAGTTTTGATCGGAACTCAACCAAAAAAAATAGGGAACCTAGAAATTGCTCCTAGAATATTTTGTGTAAATTTCAAGATTCTAGCTTTCTTAGTTTTTGAGTTAGCGTGCTGATGGACGGACGGACGGACGGACATTGATAATCGTTATGTGGAAAGTTAGAATCTGCTTTCGAAGAATGTACATATAAACATATAGTTTGAATATATGTACAACCCATAGTTCTGGAAATTATAAAATTCACCCAAATTATTTTAAAATACTAAAATATTAAAATATTAATATTGTAAGCAGAGTGCCAGGCTGTGAACATACTAACGGTTCGTACGGGTATCTAAGAGTTGACAAAGGAAATTTTATTCTTTCTAGTTGTATTATAAGATTTAAATTGTTTGAACTGAAGAAATAAATACATGTACAATGTATGTACATATATATGTACTTAATACCTATAGTTTTTCATATTTTGTTTTATTTCAGGGAGGTTGGATTAGTCAGTAAAAATCTGCCAAGAGGTGTAGGTTTTCTTGGTGTCTTTTGGAAATTACCACCTAAAAAAAATTATTTTAAAGTAAAAATTTAAAACATTCTTCAAATAGTCTATTTCAAGTCAAACGACGGTACGGTAAATATTATTGTTAGATTAATCATTCTAAATAACAGCTTATCTTTAGCTTATTTTTGTTTTTACAAAATATATTTAAGTGAATTTGGATAAATATATATAAATATGTGTGAATATTTTTATTTTAATCTTACGAATTTTTATAATATTCACAGATTAAATATTATGCTCAATGCTTGATTACATATATTTATGTATGTATGTATGTACCTACCTACCTACATATTTAAAGTGAAATTATGCGTTTTATTTAAAACTAAAAAGGGTGAAATAAAATAATGTATTTTTTAAATAATAGGTACAAATGTATGTAAATACATACTACATATATACATATACATCAGTAGGTAAGTATGCATAACATCCCAACGGGAAAAAGGAGAAGCGCTTTCTTTGGAAGGTATGTAGAAGCACTCATTTAAAACAAAAAAATTCGTGTGATGAATGAGAAGCAATCAATCATGCATTCTAGAGCGCTTCTAAAAAAGCGCTTCCGAAGCAAATGAGATTTTTTTTAAACCAAAGCGAATCCGCCAAACCACACGGGTTTGACATTACATCACGTCGACTGCTCGCTTTTACACAAGTATTTACCAGATTCTCCACTTTTCAATGTATGTGTGAAATTCTCTTCTTTCGAGTAGTGAACACTGACTAGAGAATATATAGTCGGCTATGTTAAAAGCGGAAAATTTTTGTTGTTTTTTATAGGTACATATGAAAATGTACGTGTATAAAATAAAAAAAATAAAAATAATTGTTCTGTAAATAAAATTAATTTTTTAAATTTATATTTATTTAGTCCGTTTTGTTTTATTGGTAAAATTAGCATCTAGATTCTAGTAGACTAAACTAAGTTCAATATTTTTGCAATTCTTTAATTAATTTCAATGCCTATTCCTTAGACCACTCATTATTTAACTAAACTTTATATTTTATCTATTAAAATATAGATACTTATATATTTAATATAATCCAAAAATATTTATTCACTTTTTCTTTTTCTTTTTTTTATAATACAAATTTAATTTGTAAACATACATAAACAAAAACTAATGCTAAACTTAATTTTATATTGCCATTTATCAATATTTAACACCAAAAATATTTTAATATTTTTTCGCTTTTATATTTTTTTTTTTTACGATACACGCAGTTTAAAATTTATAAATTATGAAAAAAAAAACAAAACAACAACAAAATTTGTTTGTTTGATTTAGTAAATGAATCCAGTGCAGAAAGTAAAATTTTGGTTGAACAATTCTCTTTCTCTCAAGATAAAATGTTCTCACAATAATATTAGTTTGTGAGGATGTGGGGATGTGAAACGAAGAGTAAAACATTCTGCACGCAGAACCGTGTATTTTATCATAATGAAATACCTTTTTGTGTACCTCTGAAATGCATTTACCTACATACATATTATTATCATATTATTACATATATATTATTTCATTGATACCGTTATGTGATACCGTTATGCTGCCCATACACGGCGGACTAGGTTGTAAACTTGCTACGCGGACAGGTTTTAGAACCATATCACACAATTATCCAACCTATCATTCAACCATTGTAATTATATACTTTATATTTTTATTATTTTCTCAAACCAAAACTTAATTAAAATAAATGTTTTGTTTAAATTTTATTTTAATTTTTAATGTATAGGTATAATTTATTTTTTATACACTACACATTAAGTATAGGGTATATTAACTTTGGTATGGTGTTTGTAACCATCAAAAGGAAGCGAGTTAGGTATAGACATGTATATATATTCTGAATCAGGATCACCGCCGGAGTCGATTTAGCGATATCCGTCCGTCCGTACGCACGATAACTAAAAAAATAATGAAGCTATCTTGATGAAATTTATACTGTAGGTTAACAATGACTAAGGTAAGGCGGGGATTGTAAATGAGCGAAATCGGACCATGTGTTCGAGTACCTCCCATACAACTTCCAAAACCTAATACGCATATTTTCGAAATTAATAAAGATAGAAACTTAAAATTTTGTACGAGTGTCTGTTTTTCTGAATCCCTGATATCCATAAAATTTGAGATTAAGTGGAGTGGTTGTTCGGGTACCTGCCATACAACTCCCAAAACCGAACATGCATATCTTCGAAATTAATAAAGATAGGAACTTCAAATTTGATAGGAGGGGGCTGTTTCCTAAATTCCTGATTTGTCTTAAATTTGAGAGGAATTGGAGTGGTTGTTCGGGTACCTCCCATACAACTCCCAAAACCGAACAAGCATATCTTCGAAATTAATAAAGACAGAAACTTCAAATTTGGTACTAGGGTGTTGTTTCCTGAATCCCTGATTTGTCCAAAATTTGAGATGAATTTGTGGAGCTGTTCGGGTACCTCCCATAAGACTCCCAAAACCGAACATGCATATCTTCGAAATTAATAAAGATAGGGACTTCAAATTTGATAGAAGGGTGCTGTTTCCTAAATCCCTGATTTGCCTAAAATTTGAGATGTATTGGAGTGGTCGTTCGGGTACCTCCCATACAACTCTTAATACCAAACAAGCATATCTTCGAAATTAATAAAAACAGAAACTTCAAATTTGGTACAAGGGTGTTGTTTCCTGAATCCCTGATTTGTCCAAAATTTAAGATGAATTAGAATGGTTGTTCGGGTATCTGCCACACAACTCCTACGACCAAACAACCATATCTTCGAAATTAATAAATATATAAACTTGAAATTTGAAATAAGAATGTTCTACCCTGTTCATGTCTCTAAAATTTGAGATCAATTGGGGTGGTGGTCCGCGTGCCTTCACACTCTTCCCAAGACCTAACAATCATATTTTCGAATTTAATAAAGATAGAAACCTGAAATTTTGTACAAAGGTTGTAACAGCATTTATTTTTTTTAGCTTGTATTAAATACCTAACTAAAATAACTTATGGATTTTTAATTTAATTGGAATGTTTTAGGTGTAGGGTATAAATAAGTCGGTTGCATCGACTTACTGTTATTTTTACTTGTTTTTTGGATATTTAAGCATAATTTAAGCATATTTATATGTAGTAGTAATTTATGCTTAAATTGAAAATTTTTATATTTTATAATTCTTATCGGGAGAATTTTATAAACGATCAAATTGATCTAAAAATGTTTAAACATTTTAAATTAATAATATTAATGTAACTATTTTTACTTTTTTTATTTATATAATATGTATGTTGTTAAAATTATATATTGTTACACAATTTTAATCAAATAAAACTAGTTTTATTTAAAAAGATTAAAAAAAAAGCTTAAGCTTACGAAGTAAAAGTACAAGTACATTGCTTCTTTTTGCGGACATCTATATGAAAAAAGAAGCAATAAAAGTATGGAACAGCAAGCACTTCTTATCTTACTGGGAATGCTTCCAGCATGAATGCTGGAATGATTCTTTTTTCCGCTGGGATATTATTAATATTGAAATTTTTGAAATAAGTTTTTGTCAAGAATAAAACAACAACTAACAAAATACATAGGTACTACCTACATACAGACGAGAGATATGTATTTATATATTGTTTAGAAAATATGTACTTGATTTACAAACATTAAATTTTGTCTTTTTTTTCTATCATATATGATAACAATATTAACGCAATAGCAATATAAACAAAGATAACATTTAAATTCAAGTAAAACATAAACAACACAAAAAAAATTTACGATGAATATTGAAAAAAGAAAACAAAAGCAAAAGTTCGGTAGTTTGTTTGCTATATTACAGAATTGATTACAGACATTTTAAAGTAAAAGAATAAAATTATGTATACGGAATGAGAATTTGCCTAAAAATAGATTATTAACAAAATACTATTGCTAAATGCTAATTGCAATCGTATTATAACATAACATTATACAATCGTATTACAGGATCGTATTATAGCATCATCGAATTCTAATATACTTACATGTTACATTATATGTAAACAAAAAATCTATTACTCTCATTAACGTAAATATCTACATACATAGATACATACATAGAATGCAACAAACAAAAATTTAAAAATAAATAAATAAACAAACCGACAGCGACGAGTTAATATAAAAGCATATAAAATGATTGTTTCTTTTGTTTCTTTGTTTGAGTGTTAAAAAGAAAAATGTATAAACTAAATGTAAAAAATGATATACTACATAATAATATATACATTTAGTTTTGTCTATAGCTAATTAAAAGGCAACAACCAAACAAACACATATCAAGGCAAATTTCATATTTTTATTTTACTCTGTAATAATTTTGTTAAAAAATCTGTAATATCTTTGTATGAAAATTTTATTTTGCTCATTTACTTAACTTCTCTACTGTTTTTTGGTATTATTATTTTAGAATCATGTATTGTCATCGGAATCTAAACTGTGTCCAAAATGTGTCAAGTCTCTAGCTAATCGGGAAGTGTGTCTAAAATAGCTTGCAACATTCCACGATTCCTTTAACCACGAGTAAGTTCAATAAAAGCTATTAATTAATAATAATAACAATATATTTTATGACTTTTAAATTAATAACTACAATACTATTTCACAACCAAATAATAAAATTTGTATGATTAAATGAGACAAAGCTTGCGCATTTATTGGACCAAGGATTGAGGTAGCTACAGTAACTATGCACAATTTTCATTTTTATTTAAAAACGAGGAAGAATAAAGTTGCCTTTGTCAACTCTTAGATACCCGTACGAACCGTTAGTATGTTCACAGCCTGTCACTCTTACAATATTGTTTTTTTAATATTTTAGTATTTTAAAATAATTTCGGTGAATTTTATAATTTCTAGAACTACGGGTTGTACATATATTCAAATTATATGTTTATATGTACATTCTTCAAAAGCAGATTCTAACCTTCCACATAACGATTATCAATCCAAAACTTTTTTAAATATTCTATAGTACCATTTAATACTAAGCGGTAAATGTATATTAAATTTACTAAGTACAAAATAGTAAATATAATTTTAAATATTATATTATATTAACGCGTACATAGTATATTTATATTGTTATAAGTATATCGCCATACATTGCAATATTTCTTTAAAAATATTTCCATTCATAGAATAATTTCTTATAAGTACAATAAAATACATACATGTATGTATGTAAATACGGCGCTATATAATATACATCTATACTCTTATCATTCATTCATAAGTGACATATACGATATGTAAATAAACATGATATTATATAAGTATGTATGTATATCAATATCATATAAATAAAAATTCTTCAAGCAACCGTTTTGCTGTTTATTTATTTACATTTTTTTGTACTACGCATTGTATTCTCAACAATTTCAAATTATCGAGTAAAACAAAATGCAAAAAATTCGTTAAAGAAATTTGCTAGAAAATTTGAAAAAATCAACATTTTCGTCAATTATAAAGTAACCCTATATTATTAAAAAAAGTTGTTAACAGAAATAAGAGTATAATGTTGAAGCTTTAATTTTTATCTATTACTTCAAAAAAATTTTAACAGGTTTTCAAGTTACAGGTGTTTAAAAATAGGAAATTTTCAGTTTTTGACCCCTTACAGCTCCTAAACGAGGGTGATACAAAAAAGGATTTTGCAAAATTTTAGTTTTGCATAACGGTAAATTAAGACACCGTATGCCACAACTATATATTTATTGTACATATACTTTTAAAGCTAATAAAAGCAGTAATCGTTTGCGGTTTTCAAAATGAAGATATACCTTATAAAGCTTCTGCTATAACAATTTAAATATAGAGCTTTTTTGAACCTTTGGGGAGCTGTTGCTCCGTAACGGGCGGAGCTACAAAAAAAAGTTATTAAAAATAAAATTAATATTTTTGTGACATCTATCAGCAGTTAAAACTTCATGGCTCTATTTCAAAAAAAATGTGGGGATCTAAAAGTTAGGTGTTCGAGAGCTACCTGAAGTTTTGATCGGAACTCAACCAAAAAAATAGGGAACCTAGAAATTGCTCCTAGAATATTTTGTGTAAATTTCAAGATTCTAGCTTTCTTAGTTTTTGAGTTAGCGTGCTGATGGACGAACGGACGGACGGACATTGATAATCGTTATGTGGAAAGTTAGAATCTGCTTTCGAAGAATGTACATATAAACATATGGTTTGAATATATGTACAACCCATAGTTCTAGAAATTATAAAATTCACCCAAATTATTTTAAAATACTAAAATATTAAAATATTAATATTGTAAGCAGAGTGCCAGGCTGTGAACATACTAACGGTTCGTACGGGTATCTAAGAGTTGACAAAGGAAATTTTATTCTTTCTAGTTTTATTATAAGATTTAAATTGTTTGAACTGAAGAAATAAATACATGTACAATGTATGTACATATATATGTACTTAATACCTATAGTTTTTCATATTTTGTTTTATTTCAGGGAGGTTGGATTAGTCAGTAAAAATCTGCCAAGAGGTGTAGGTTTTCTTGGTGTCTTTTGGAAATTACCACCTACCTTAAAAAAAAATTATTTTAAAGTAAAAATTTAAAACATTCTTCAAATAGTCTATTTCAAGTCAAACGACGGTACGGTAAATATTATTGTTAGATTAATGATTCTAAATAACAGCTTATCTTTAGCTTATTTTTGTTTTTACAAAATATATTTAAGTGAATTTGGATAAATATATATAAATATGTGTGAATATTTTTATTTTAATCTTACGAATTTTTATAATATTCACAGATTAAATATTATGCTCAATGCTTGATTACATATATTTATGTATGTATGTATGTACCTACCTACCTACATATTTAAAGTGAAATTATGCGTTTTATTTAAAACTAAAAAGGGTGAAATAAAATAATGTATTTTTTAAATAATAGGTACAAATGTATGTAAATACATACTACATATATACATATACATCAGTAGGTAAGTATGCATAACATCCCAACGGGAAAAAGGAGAAGCGCTTTCTTTGGAAGGTATGTAGAAGCACTCATTTAAAACAAAAAAATTCGTGTGATGAATGAGAAGCAATCAATCATGCATTCTAGAGCGCTTCTAAAAAAGCGCTTCCGAAGCAAATGAGATTTTTTTTAAACCAAAGCGAATCCGCCAAACCACACGGGTTTGACATTACATCACGTCGACTGCTCGCTTTTACACAAGTATTAACCAGATTCTCCACTTTTCAATGTATGTGTGAAATTCTCTTCTTTCGAGTAGTGAACACTGACTAGAGAATATATAGTCGGCTATGTTAAAAGCGGAAAATTTTTGTTGTTTTTTATAGGTACATATGAAAATGTACGTGTATAAAATAAAAAAAAATAAAAATAATTGTTCTGTAAATAAAATTAATTTTTTAAATTTATATTTATTTAGTCCGTTTTGTTTTACTGGTAAAATTAGCATCTAGATTCTAGTAGACTAAACTAAGTTCAATATTTTTGCAATTCTTTAATTAATTTCAATGCCTGTTCCTTAGACCACTCATTATTTAACTAAACTTTATATTTTATCTATTAAAATATAGATACTTATATATTTAATATAATCCAAAAATATTTATTCACTTTTTCTTTTTCTTTTTTTTATAATACAAATTTAATTTGTAAACATACATAAACAAAAACTAATGCTAAACTTAATTTTATATTGCCATTTATCAATATTTAACACCAAAAATATTTTAATATTTTTTCGCTTTTATATTTTTTTTTTTACGATACACGCAGTTTAAAATTTATAAATTATGAAAAAAAAAAAAAACAACAACAAAATTTGTTTGTTTGATTTAGTAAATGAATCCAGTGCAGAAAGTAAAATTTTGGTTGAACAATTCTCTTTCTCTCAAGACAAAATGTTCTCACAATAATATTAGTTTGTGAGGATGTGGGGATGTGAAACGAAGAGTAAAACATTCTGCACGCAGAACCGTGTATTTTATCATAATGAAATACCTTTTTGTGTACCTCTGAAATGCATTTACCTACATACATATTATTATCATATTATTACATATATATTATTTCATTGATACCGTTATGTGATACCGTTATGCTGCCCATACTCGGCGGACTAGGTTGTAAACTTGCTACGCGGACAGGTTTTAGAACCATATCACACAATTATCCAACCTATCATTCAACCATTGTAATTATATACTTTATATTTTTATTATTTTCTCAAATCAAAACTTAATTAAAATAAATGTTTTGTTTAAATTTTATTTTAATTTTTAATGCATAGATATAATTTATTTTTTTTTTGGATATTTAAGCATAATTTAAGTAATTTATGCTTAAATTGAAAATTTTTATATTTTATAATTCTTATCGGGAGAATTTTATAAACGATCAAATTGATCTAAAAATGTTTAAACATTTTAAATTAATAATATTAATAAAACTATTTTTAATATTTACTTTTTTTATTTATATAATATTTATGTTGTTAAAATTATATATTGTTACACAATTTTAATCAAATAAAACTAGTTTTATTTAAAAAGATTAAAAAAAAAGCTTAAGCTTACGAAGTAAAAGTACAAGTACATTGCTTCTTTTTGCGGACATCTACATGAAAAAGGAAGCAATAAAAGTATGGAACAACAAGCGCTTCTTATCTTACTGGGAATGCTTCCAGCATGAATGCTGGAGTACTTCTTTTTTCCGCTGGGATATTATTAATATTGAAATTTTTGAAATAAGTTTTTGTCAAGAATAAAACAACAACTAACAAAATACATCGGTACTACCTACATACAGACGAAAGATATGTATTTATATATTGTTTAGAAAATATGTACTTGATTTACAAACATTAAATTTTGTCTTTTTTTTCTATCATATATGATAACAATATTAACGCAATAGCAATATAAACAAAGATAACATTTAAATTCAAGTAAAACATAAACAACACAAAAAAATTTTACGATGAATATTGAAAAAAGAAAACAAAAGCAAAAGTTCGGTAGTTTGTTTGCTATATTACAGAATTGATTACAGACATTTTAAAGTAAAAGAATAAAATTATGTATACGGAATGAGAATTTGCCTAAAAATAGATTATTAACAAAATACTATTGCTAATAATGCTAATTGCAATCGTATTATAACATAACATTATACAATCGTATTACAGAATCGTATTATAGCATCATCGAATTCTAATATACTTACATGTTACATTATATGTAAACAAAAAATCTATTACTCTCATTAACGTAAATATCTACATACATAGATACATACATAGAATGCAACAAACAAAAATTTAAAAATAAATAAATAAACAAACCGACAGCGACGAGTTAATATAAAAGCATATAAAATGATTGTTTCTTTTGTTTCTTTGTTTGGGCCTTTCCACACGAGTAGTGTCCTCTTTCGTCATTTTTTACTTTTACCTCCGTTTCATTCCCTCTTGTCTATAAACTAAATTTGTGGTGGGGATTTTTAGGAGTAATTTTTTAAACCAAAATTTTAGAGTTTAGAAATTTAGTCCACTAACACATACAAAAACTGAAATAAAAATTTTTATGAGGGTCAAAAAAATTTTATGTGTACATACGTTTCATTCTCGTTTGGAAAATTAAAGAAAAAAGTTTTTGAAAAAGGTCGCAGCAAATTTTTAAAAAAGTAAAGTGATTTTTGATCTTTCACTCGATGAAATTATTAAAATATATGCTATTGACAAAAAGAAATTATGTGCACAGTACAGTTTATTCTATTTCTAGGTACATACGTATATAATATATATTATTCAAAAATTACAGGCAAAAAAATCTTATGTTACTTAAATACAAAAAAAAATTTATTTGTTTTATGCGTGCTTTTTTTTTATATTTATTATCTACCTCTCGTAACAAATTTTGTTTTAAAATGAAATATTTACACACACATATAAAAGTAACGACTATCGTGAGGAACAGTGTGGAAATAAAAAAAAGAGGAAAGTAGTCACGAAACGAAAGAGGACACTACTCGTGTAGAAAGGCCCTTTGAGTGTTAAAAAGAAAAATGTATAAACTAAATGTAAAAAATGATATACTACATAATAATATATACATTTAGTTTTGTCTATAGCTAATTAAAAGGCAACAACCAAACAAACACATATCAAGACAAATTTCATATTTTTATTTTACTCTGTAATAATTTTGTTAAAAAATCTGTAATATCTTTGTATGAAAATTTTATTTTGCTCATTTACTTAACTTCTCTACTGTTTTTTGGTATTATTATTTTAGAATCATGTATTGTCATCGGAATCTAAATTCCGTCATCGTCATCGGAATCCAAAATGTGTCAAGTCTCTAGCTAATCGGGAAGTGTGTCTAAAATAGCTTGCAAGATTCCACGATTCGTTTAACCACGAGTAAGTTCAATAAAAGCTATTAATTAATAATAATAAAAATATATTTTATGACTTTTAAACTAATAACTACAATACTATTTCACAACCAAATAATAAAATTTGTATGATTAAATGAGACAAAGCTTGAATTATGTGATTTACACAAATGAAACATAAAAAAAACAATTTATGTTTAGTTAGAAAGTAAAAGTAAGTTCTTTATTAAAGATACAAAATATATTAATTAATTAATTGATTTGTTACAGGTTTAAATAATAAAATTTATGCTAATTAAGCTATTTTGACAATTATGAAATTTAGTATAATTTAAATAAAAATGTACATTATTAGGTAACTTGTTTATTAATTGAATTTTATGGAAAAAGTGTTTTGCAATGATTCTTATAAACAAAGGTAAGTTGTTGAACTCTCGGTTGACCTCGGCGTGTGTTATGATAGGCATATGTATGTGTAACATACGTAACTCCTCCCCCATTAGTTTCGGGTTACGGCGAAATAAATTGTGGTTGTGTAATTTTTCTGGTAGTTATTGCAGGATTTTGACCTCTGGTATTGTATGAGTTTTGTTTCACGAATGTTTTGTTTATATAAATTTGAAGAAATCCCAGTAGTGTGATAAAAAGTACTAATACGACTGCTATTATAATGTAAATGTTGTTTTCTACGGTACTTAGCTGACGTAAATATGTTATTTTACGAGTGCTAAATTGGAAGTTTTCAAGCTGCATTAGTTTTGTGCTATTGTATATAAAGGTTATATTGATCTCATTAAAAGCTATTGGATGTATGTTAATTTCGTCCCAATATTGTTTTGTTAAAGTTGAGTATGTAATACCATTTATTTCGATTTTACAGTTTTCGAAGTGAATCAGCTTGCTGCCTTTTATTTGTTGAATATTTGGTTCGCATGTTGTTGTTATGGTGGTATGCGGGATATTGACAAGTATAATGAAATTTGGTTCTGGTTGGTAGATTTCCACGGAATTTTCGATTTCTTGTAGTTCACAATTTGCTGATCGGTTTTTTATTAAATTTCCAATGCAATTTAGTCCATAAGTCGATTCTACATGTAACTGTTCATCACATAAGTATGTGCCTTCGATTTTTTGACATTTTTCATTAAAATACTGCATAGTGTTACCATTTGTCAAAAGATATGGTTTTGTAATTATTTGGTTAGTATTATTAATTGGAAGGTTTATAATGTGGTATAAGGAATAGGATATTTTTGAAATGATAGGTATCTGAACATTGAAAATTATATTTGTATTATTATAATAAGCCTGAAGATTCAATAATTCGTAAAGGTGTTCCGTAGATGTTATAGTAAAATTTTGTTCGATAAAATTTGAAAGTATTTCTAAGAGTTCTATTGGGTTTAAGATCTGTTTTGGCATAATATTAAGTTTTGCTAGGATTATGGCTTCGGCGATGTTACTCAGGTGATTGTTTAATAAGTCAATATGATAGTTGATTTCGTTCAGATATTGTATTTTTTTGAAAATATATTCTTCGCGTCTAATACTATTTTCTATTTTGTTTTGTAAATCATTTATGTTTTCTGCGATAGTTTGTTGTTGTTTATTAATATGGTCAGGTATATTTTCAAACCTTTCTATCATCTGATTGTTTATTAAGGTCTGATAGTTTACTTGGTCTTTTAAGATATTGTCATTGTGGAGTAAATTTTCGATTTGTTGGTTTATTTTGATTGCGTCATTGGCGTCCATATTACCTGTGATCGTCTTAATTACAGTTCCCAGTCCATTAATTAGTCCTCTTTTTATCCTAAATTTGGGTTCAAGTGATTCGTATTTAATTTTTAGTTCGTTCAGTCTAAGTTTTGTAATATTTACTGAATGTTCTATAATTGATGTGGCGGAAAAGATTCGTAGGGACACCTCAATTTGAGCTAGACTGTTTTTGTATTGTTCGAGTCTTATTACGTGAAGAAAGTTAGTATGTCCTTGTATAAGTTTTGCTGTTCCGGTTTCATAGGTAGTATCCCATTATTCTGAGTTAGGTCCTGTATCTCTATTTTCTGTTCTATTGTTATTCTGAAATTTACGTTTAGTTTTTATTTTACTTTTGTGAAATTTTTGGTATTTGCGGGTAATAAGAGTAATATAGTTATTTGATCTAATTTTATTTTTTGAAAATCTGGGTTTTAATTTATTCCTACGATTTTCTTTTCTAAAAATTGTATCACCGTTTTCAAAATTAGGCGGATCATTTCTATTCTGATTTAATTTTTCAATATTTCTGTTAGTTTTTTGTTCAAGTCGTTGTTTTATTGTAGGGAAGAATTGGGTTTGAAATTCATTAAGTTTGTTTAGGTATTCATGAATATTTTGGTGATTAATTTTTTCAAATTGATGGGTTTTACCGTAAAATACTTCGAAAGGTGTATGTTGTGTACTTGAGTGGATGGCATTATTGTATGTGATTAATGTTTCTGAAAGGATTTCATGGAAAGGATTTCAGAGGAAACATGGTTTCTATTTTTTAGTTTGTCGTTTATGACCGTGAAGATTTCCGTTAAAGTGGAGTGTAGTCTTTCTACAGGTGAATTACTACTACTCTGTTGTATAGAGGTATGATGAAGTTCTATTGAATATTGGTTGCAAAAATCTTTGAATATTGTAGAAGTGAATTCTAGAGCGGAGTCAGTAACCAGTTTTTTTGGTATGCCGTGTAGGCTTATAAAATGTTTAACGTATTTTATAATTGTTAGGCTATTTCTGCTTTCAATGGTGTATGCGGCTGCAAATTTAGAGAATTTATCTATAATGGTGAGTATTTGTTTGGTGTTTATGGCATAAATATCCATGTGAACAATATCTAATGGTTTGTTTGGAGTTTCAGGAACCATATGTTTAATAATCGGTGGGTTCCGATCATATTTCATGGTTTGACAAATGTCACAATTATTGATAATTTTCATGATTTTATTTTTCATTAATGGGAAAAAATATTTTCTTTTCAAGTGCAGTAATGTTTCGTTTATTCCGCGGTGATTATTGTTAGAATGGTACTGGTTTATAATATGGTCTTGTTCATCTTCGTTAAGTATGTCTTCTAAAATGTCCATGCATCTTATTATTTTGAAAATTTTTGATTGGGAAAAATATTTAGAAAAACAAGATTGAACAACTTTAAATGTGTCGACATCGGTATATATGGCATTTAATTTATTGGGTGCTAAAAACTTTTTTAATATTTCTGTTATGGTTGATTTATTTGGGCTATTGAGTTTGATAATTCTTCTTTGCTTGTTTTTAAAAAGCATTTTTAGTGAGGAGTGGTTATTGTGTGATTTTTCGATTATTACTTGTAATGAAAATTCGTTTAATGGTCTCTCGGATATAGGTATACCATCACCCATATCTTCTAAGGCTGAATGTATCGTAGCTCCACAGGAGCTTGGACCAGTTTCATTGATATTAATTTCGGTCCAAATTCTACTCAAAGCGTCAGCATTAGAATTCAGAGTTCCTTTTTTGTAGACAATTTCGTAGTCATACTCTTCCAACTTGAGGCGCCAACGCACTAATCTTGAGTTTGGATCTTTTAGGCTCATAATCCAAGTTAATGGTTTATGGTCTGTCACGATTTGGAATTTCCTTCCAAAAAGGTAAGGACGGAAATACTTCGTAGCCCAGACTATGGCTAGAAGTTCTTTTTCTATCGTTGAATAATTTATTTCCGACTCAGTAAGAGTACGGCTTGCATAACAAATTGGTTTGTTATTGCCAACCGTTCCTTGGGATAAAACGGCACCTAATGCAAAGTGGCTGGCGTCCGTTGTTAGTATGAATGGTCTTTCGAAATCCGGATATTGCAAAATCGGATCGTTTATCAGCAATTGTTTACAAAGTTCAAACGTTCTTAAGAAATTTTCGTTGTGGACTACAGTTTTATTCTTTTTAAGGCGTTCCGTCAATGGTTTTGTAAGTTTGGAAAAATCTTTAATAAATTTCCTGTAGTAACCTAAAAGTCCTAAAAAACCTTTTATGTCCTTTTGGGTCTTAGGTAATGGAAATTTTTTTATTGCCTCTATTTTCGAGGGATTGGGTTTTATGCCCTCAGTTGTTACGATATGCCCAAGAAATTCGATTTCTTTATAAAAAAATTCTGATTTGTCCATCTGTACCTTCAAATTTGCCTTTTGCAAAGCACTAAATACTTTTTTCAGACTTTCCATATGTTCTTGTAAGGATGTAGAGTACACTATGATATCGTCCAAGTAGACGAGACATATTGTTCCCTGCAATTCTTTAAGGACATTATCCATAACCCGTTGGAATGTACTGGATGCGTTTTTTAGGCCAAAAGGCATGCGAACATATTCAAAATGTCCACCTTCCACCGTAAATGCTGTTTTTGAAATATCGCGAGGATCCATTTCAATTTGGTGGAACCCACTTGCGAGATCTAGAGTAGAAAAGTACATACACTTTCCCAATTTATCAAGGATCTCTGTGATGTTTGGGATAGGGTACCTATCACTCACAGTTTTCTCATTCAGTTTGTGATAGTCGATAACAAGCCTCCATTTTTTCTTACAGCTAGCATCGGTTTTCTTTGGAACTACCCAAACTGGTAAGCTCCAGGGAGAATAACTGGGCCTTATGATACCTTGTACAAGCATTTCGTTTATCTGTCTTTTTACCTCTTGCTTATGCACGAATGGGTATCTATACGATTTCGTATATATAGGAATATCATCTTTAGTTATAATCCTATGTTTAATTTCATTCGTGAAGGATAAATTTTGTCCCTCTTTAAAGAATATTTCGTCATATTCCTTGCATAATTTAATCAGTTCTCTTTTTTCTTCATTGTTTAAATGGTCTATTCTTATAAGTTCAGCAATGTCATTTATAGGTTCGTAATTTTCTGTTCGTATGTTAAAGTTGTTTACTTCTATGAAGTCAGAAGAAGAATAATTTTCCACTTTTATAGGTTGTTCTATATAAATAGTTTGATCATTATTACTTCTATTTGTTATTTCTATATAGCTAAACCAATTTTCAGCAAGATATATCCCTTCCGAAATAATTAAGTGGGGGTTTAAAAAAATTTGTTTTATGAAAATATTCCCATTTTTTTTATCAACTGGTAATTTTATTCTAGTTTTGGGTTTGGCAGGTATAACATATTTTTCTGATATTAAATTGGGTTTAAAGTGAAGCTGTATTTTTGATTTTTCAGTTAAAAGAGCATGGTTACTTAAATCGATTTTAGCTTTTAATTTTTGAAGGATATCAAACCCAATCAATCCAACAAAGTAAGCATGAAATCGGAAAATTAGAAATTGAATTGATCCTGTTTGGTTAAATTCCTTGAAAGTCGGAAGTTCAATTGTTTGGTTTAGTTTATGGTGGTTAAAAGCTGTAGAAATTGTTATAGGTTTTATTATTATAATTTTGGAAAGTTTGGTGAATTCGGGATTAATAAATGAAGCGGATGCGCCTGTGTCGATTAGGAATCTTAACGGGCGACCAAACGGAGATGCTATTAATATACATGGAAGCGATTCTCCGTGTTCAGTTACGTATGTTACACATACATATGCCTATCATAACACACGCCGAGGTCAACCGAGAGTTCAACAACTTATCTTTGCTTATAAGAATCATTGCAAAATACTTTTTCCATAAAATTCAATTAATAAACAAGTTACCTAATAATGTACATTTTTATTTAAATTATACTAAATTTCATAATTGTCAAAATAGCTTAATTAGCATAAATTTTATTATTTAAACCTGTAACAAATCAATTAATTAATTAATATATTTTGTATCTTTAATAAAGAACTTACTTTTACTTTCTAACTAAACATAAATTGTTTTTTTTTATGTTTTATTTGTGTAAATCACATAATTGGCGCAGTCGGTACGATCAGGTGACGAACCTCGTGATATCAGTGTAAAATAAAATTTCGACGGTTTATAAAAATATCTATTTATGTGAATTATAAAATAAAATCTAAATTTCGACGGTTTATCGAAAAAATTTTATGTGAATTATAAAATAGAATCTAAATTCGAAGGTTTATCGAAGAATATAACTAATATATAAAAACTAAAATTTTAAATTTTACAAACTCAAAAATTCGACGGTTAATCGAATAAAAACATTTTATGAACAATAATAAATTTGAGTATTTGACCAATTACAAACGAAACTATTGCTAATAAAAAAAAAAAAAAAATTTTTGTTTTTATTCAACTTAATTATAAATAATTAAAAACAATATAAGAAATTAAAGAAAACTTTATTAAGCTGATCAATTTATAAAATAAACAATGTGTAATCAAACTTGGAAAAATCACCACTGGTATCCCGGATTGGATTGGTAAATTTCAATCTTTTACACCTGATCAACAATGTTAAAGATTTTCATGTTTATAATCATTACAAAGTAAGTAAAATTTTTTCATTATTTTTATTGTATAGTGTTTTCATTTTAAATGCATAGACAAAATCCGTATCCAAAATTTTCAAAAATAAGAAATCTAATTAGAAATAGTAGATATTTGAACAATTTAGAAAATATTGACGATAATAATAGTATTTTAATTAATGATCCTACCGACTGCGCCAATTATGTGATTTACACAAATAAAACATAAAAAAAACAATTTATGTTTAGTTAGAAAGTAAAAGTAAGTTCTTTATTAAAGATACAAAATATATTAATTAATTAATTGATTTGTTACAGGTTTAAATAATAAAATTTATGCTAATTAAGCTATTTTGACAATTATGAAATTTAGTATAATTTAAATAAAAATGTACATTATTAGGTAACTTGTTTATTAATTGAATTTTATGGAAAAAGTATTTTGCAATGATTCTTATAAGCAAAGGTAAGTTGTTGAACTCTCGGTTGACCTCGGCGTGTGTTATGATAGGCATATGTATGTGTAACATACGTAACTCTTGCATTTATTGGACCAAGGATTGAGGTAGCTACAGTAACTATGCACAATTTTCATTTTTATTTAAAAACGAGGAAGAATAAAGTTGCCTTTGTCAACTCTTAGATACCCGTACTGTGTTCCGTACCCGTACCCGTACTGTGTTAGAACCGTTAGTATGTTCACAGCCTGTCACTCTTACAATATTGTTTTTTAAATATTTTAGGATTTTAAAATAATTTCGGTGAATTTTATAATTTCTAGAACTATGGGTTGTACATATATTCAAATTATATGTTTATATGTACATTCCTCAAAAGCAGATTCTAACCTTCCACATAACGATTATCAATCCAAAACTTTTTCAAATATTCTATAATACCATTTAATACTAAGCGGTAAATGTATATTAAATTTACTAAGTACAAAATAGTAAATATAATTTTAAATATTATATTATATTAACGCGTACATAGTATATTTATATTGTTATAAGTATATCGCCATACATTGCAATATTTCTTTAAAAATATTTCCATTCATAGAATAATTTTTTATAAGTACAATAAAATACATATATGTATGTATGTAAATACGGCGCTATATAATATACATCTATACTCTTATCATTCATTCATAAGTGACATATACGATATGTAAATAAACATGATATTATATAAGTATGTATGTATATCAATATTATATAAATAAAAATTCTTCAAGCAACCGTTATGCTGTTTATTTATTTACATTTTTTTGTACTACGCATTGTACTCTCAACAATTTCAAATTATCGAGTAAAACAAAATGCAAAAAATTCGTTAAAGATATTTGCTAGAAAATTTGAAAAAATCAAGTAATAATTTCGTCAATTATAAAGTAACCCTATATTATTAAAAAAAGTTGTTAACAGAAATAAGACTATAATGTTGAAGCTTTAATTTTTATGTATTATTTCAAAAAAATTTTAACAGGTGTTCAAGTTGCAGGTGTTTAAAAATAGGAAATTTTCATACAAAAAAGGATTTTGCAAAATTTTAGTTTCGCATAACGGTAAATTAAGACACCGTATGCCACAACTATATATTTATTGTACATATACTTTTAAAGCTAATAAAAGCAGTAATCGTTTGCGGTTTTCAAAATGAAGATATACCTTATAAAACTTGTGCTATAACAATTTAAATATTTTATATTAGAGCTTTTTTGAACCTTTGGGGAGCTGTTGCTCCGTAACGGGTGGGGCTACAAAAAAAGTAATTAAAAATAAAATTAATATTTTTGTGACATCTATCAGCAGTTAAAATTTCATGGCTCTATTTCAAAAAAAATGTGGGGATCTAAAAGTTAGGTGTTCGAGAGCTACCTGAAGTTTTGGTCGGAACTCAATCAAAAAAAATAGCGAACCTAGAAATTGCTCCTAGAATATTTTGTGTAAATTTCAAGATTCCAGCTTTCTTAGTTTTTGAGTTAGCGTGCTGATGGACGGACGGACGGACGGACATTGATAATCGTTATGTGGAAAGTTAGAATCTGCTTTCGAAGAATGTACATATAAACATATAGTTTGAATATATGTACAACCCATAGTTCTAGAAATTATAAAATTCACCCAAATTATTTTAAAATACTAAAATATTAAAAAAATAATATTGTATGCAGAGTGATAGGCTGTGAACATACTAACGGTTCGTACGGGTATCTAAGAGTTGACAAAGGCAACTGTATTCTTCCTCGTTTTTTATAAAATTTATAAAAAAATTACTATTTTTGTTGTAAGTCACAGTAGGTATTCTAAAGTTTTTTTTGAAAAATGTTCGTTATTGAAACCTTTTGGTTTTCATTTTGTATATCTTTCGCTACAATTTAAAAATTAGATAACCGAAATCATTTACATATTATGCATTATAAAAATTTCAGAAATATTAAATTGGAAAGTTTTAAAAAATACAGAATCAATAATTCATTTTGTTTTCTTCCGTTATCTTTTTATATATCACGCTTCAATTTTTATTTTGTCTGCATTTTATTAAAGAAAATTTGTTTCGACATTGTACTACTAAACGAAATGCTAAAAAAAAAATTTGCATTCGAAAATTCTCGTAAGCTTTCATTGCTTTTAGCACATTTTAATTTTGTCTGTCCATTCGTTCGTCCGTCCGTCTGGGTGTTTACAAAACTTCTACACCGTTTGAAATAAAGCAATGGAATTTTAACAACGAAATAGGCATCGCCAAGAAACTAATTTTGTTGAAAAACTTTTTTCAAGAGCCCCACCCGTTTCGGAGCTACTGCCCTTCAAAGTTCGAAAAAGTTATCTATATATACTACCTTTAAATAGTTATAACACACGTTCTATAAAGTATACCCTTTTTATACCCTACACCTAAAGTATAGGGTATATTAACTTTGGTATGGTATTTGTAACCACCAAAAGGAAGCGAGTTAGATATGGACATGTATATATATTCTGAATCAGGATCACCTCCTGAGTCGATTTAGCGATGTCCGTCCGTCCGTTTACACGATAACTCAAAAACTAATGAAGCTATCTTGATGAAATTTATATAGTTGGTTACTAATTACGAAAGGAAGGCTAAGTTCGAATCTGGACAAAATCCGTCCATGGATTCTGGAAGCTTCCGAATGATTCCGGAGCAAACGAGATTATCTCCAAAACCAACAAAGATAGAACCTTTAAATTTTGTACAATAATGTTTCTTCCCGTTCGATTTATGTCTCTGAAATTTAAGAGGATTTGGTTCATGGGTTTGGGTTTTGGAAACTTCCGAACGAGCACCAGAGCAAATGAAATTATCTCCAAAACCAACAAAAATATAACCTTTAAATTTTGTACAATGATGTTCCTTCCCGTTCGACTTATGTCTCTGAAATTTAAGAGGATTTGGTTCATGAGCTTGGATTTGGAATCTTCCGAACGAGCACCAGAGCAAATGAGATTATCTCCAAAACCAACAAATATATAACCTTTAAATTTTGTACAATGATGTTCCTTCCCGTTCGATTTATGTATCTGAAATTTAAGAGGATTTGGTCCATGGGTTTGGATTTGGAAGCTTACGAACGAGCACCAGAGCAAATAAGATTATCTCCAAAACCAACAAAGATATAACCTTTAAATTTGGCAGAGTGGTGTTCTTTCATGTTTTATTTAAGTCTCTGAAATTTGAGGGGATTTGGTCCATGGGTTCGGATTTTGGAAGCTTCCGAACGAGCCCCAGAGCAAACGAGATTATCTCCAAAACCAACAAAGATAGAACCTTTAAATTTGTTATAATGATGTTCCCTCCAGTTTGATTTATGTCTCTAAAATTTAAGAGGATGTGGTTGGATTTTGGAAGCTTAATTGGTTTGGATTTTGGAAGCTTCCAAACGAGCACCAGAGCAAATAAGATTATCTCCAAAACCAACAAAGATATAACCTTTAAATTTGGCAGAGTGGTGTTCTTTCATGTTTTATTTAAGTCTCTGAAATTTGAGAGGATTTGGGCCTTGGGTTCGGATTTTGAAAGCTTCTGAACGAGCCTCAGAGCAAATGATATTATCTCCAAATGCAACAAAAATATAACCTTTAAATTAGGCCTTCATGTTTGATTTATGTTTCTGAAATTTGTGAGGATTTGGTCCATGGGTTCAAATCTTGGAAGCTTCCGGATGAGCCCCAGAGCAAACGAGTATATCTCCACAACCAACAAAAATAGAACTTTTATTTTTAGTACAAAGGTGTTCTGTTATGTTTCCTTTTCTGTAAAATTGGAAACTGACATTTGAAAGAATTTGAACCATGGGTTCGTATTTTGGAAACTTCCGGACGAGCACAAGAGCAACGAGCATATCATATCCAAAACCAACAAAAGTAGAAGCTTTAAATTTAATAGAATGGTATTCTGGCAAGTTCTCTTTATGTTCCTGAGATGGATTCGATGAATTGGAGTGGCAATTCGGGTACCTGACACAAACCCCCCAAGGACTACCAATCTTCGAAAATAATTAAGATAGAAACTTAAAATGTTATACAAGGGTGTTAAGCATATCCCAAGCGGATGCCTCTTTTACGTTCTTGAAATTCGAGTTGAATAAGACAGAAAAGGGAAGAAGTTCAAGCAGCTGCCAAAACCACTTATGGATTTTTAATTTAATTCGAATTATTCAGGTGTAGGGTATTAATAAGTCGGTTGCATCGACTTACTGTTACATTTACTTGTTTCGTTTAAATAAAAGGCTTTTTCGTTTAAGTGTAAGTTTATTTTTTAACAGCAAGCTTTTGCTTTTAAGTGCAAGTCTTTCCTTTAACAGCAAGCTTTTACTTTTAAGTGGAAGTTTTTCATTTAACAGCAAGTTTTTCTTTTAAGTGTAATTTTGTTTCAGTCAAATTTAAAATATTGAGTTAAGTTTTTATTTAAAGTAATTATTTTTTTTAAACAAATTTCTACTTTAGGAATTCAACGTATTATACCCTACACCTAAAGTATAGGGTATATTAACTTTGGTATGGTGTTTGTAACCACCAAAAGGAAGCGAGTTAGATATGGACATGTATATATATTCTGAATCA
This sequence comes from Poecilobothrus nobilitatus, assembly GCA_947095535.1. NCBI lineage: Eukaryota > Metazoa > Arthropoda > Insecta > Diptera > Dolichopodidae > Poecilobothrus > Poecilobothrus nobilitatus. Next base: position 141,258,240 of record OX352772.1, on the reverse strand, counting down.
GGATCACCTCCTGAGTCGATTTAGCGATGTCCGTCCGTCTCCGTTTACACGATAACTCAAAAACTAATGAAGCTATCTTGATGAAAATTATATAGTTCGTCACTAATTACGAAAGGAAGGATAAGTTCGAATCTGAATAAAATCCGTCCATGGGTTCGGATTCTGGAAGCTTCCGAATAATTCCGGAGCAAACGAGATTATCTCCAAAACCAACAAAGATAGAACCTTTAAATTTTGTACAATGATGTTTCTTCCCGTTCGATTTATGTCTCTGAAATTTGTGAGGATTTGGTCAATGGGTTTGGGTTTTGGAAGCTTCCGAACGAGCACCAGAGCAAATGAGATTATCTCCAAAACCAACAAAAATATAACCTTTAAACTTTGTACAATGATGTTCCTTCCCGTTCGATTTATGTCTCTGAAATTTAAGAGGATTTGGTCCATGGCTTTGGATTTGGAAGCTTCCGAACGAGCACCAGAGCAAATGAGATTATCTCCAAAACCAACAAATATATAACCTTTAAATTTTGTACAATGATGTTCCTTCCCGTTCGATTTATGTCTCTGAAATTTAAAAGGATTTGGTCCTTGGGTTCGGATTTTGAAAGCTTCCGAACGAGCCTCAGAGCAAATGATATTATCTCCAAAAGCAACTAAGATATAACCTTTAAATTAGGTAGAATGGTGTTCCTTCATGTTTGATTTATGTTTCTGAAATTTGTGAGGATGTGGTCCATGGGTTCAAATCTTGGAAGCTTCCGGACGAGCCCAGGACCAAACGAGTATATCTCCACAACCAACAAAGATAGAACTTTTATTTTTAGTACAAAGGTGTTCTGCTATGTTTCTTTTTTTGTAAAATTGGGAACTGACATATGAAAGAATTTGAACCATGGGTTCGTATTTTTGAAACTTCCGGACGAGCACAAGAGCAACGAGCATATCTTCAAAACCAACAAAAGTAGAACCTTTAAATTTAGTACAATGGTGTTCTGGCATGTTTTCTTTATGTTCCTGAGATGGATTCGATGAATTGGAGTGACAATTCGGGTACCTGACACACACCTCTCAAGGACTAACAATCTTCGAAATTAATAAAGATAGAAACTTAAAGTTGTTTACAAAGGTGTCAAGCATATCCCAAGAGGATGCCTCTTTAACTTTCCTGAAATTCGAGTTGAATAAGACAGAAAAGGGAAGAAGTTCAAACAGCTGCCAAAAAAACTTAAGGATTTTTGGTTTAATTCGAATTATTGAGGTGTAGAGTATTAATAAGTCGGTTGCATCGACTTACTGTTACATTTACTTGTTATAATATAGAAATTATGTCAATAAAATAAAAGACATAATATAGCAATTAAAAAATATATATTTATATGTTATGGATAAGGTAACTATGATAACATGTTTTCAAAAATAAAAATAAGTAAGAGGAATGCTTCCAGGCATAGCAATTTCAATTTGTAAAGATTTTATTGAACAGGTTGCAAACCAAATACCAAAAGAAATTTATGCATTGGATATTTAAACCATGTGGTGGAGAATCTTATATATTATATTATTATATTATTAATTTTATATTTATTTTTACAATTTCTTTAATAATAAAATAAGAAACTTCAATTATATAATCTTACGTATTAATAATACATAAATTATATACATATCTATAAATCGTATCTGAAAAAGAAATACTCAAAAGTTTGTATTAAAAATTTTATTGTATTTGAAAGCGTTTCAATTTACTTACTTAAATGGTTGACCTTCTTTAGTCTTTCAAGATTCTCCAGAATAGGATTTACATATCATTCACAATCTTCTCTTGTTATATGGTCTACAGCCTGTTCAATATAATTTACCAAATTTGCATTGGTTGTCTCCGCAGGCTTTTATCTTACTATAATTTTTATTTTTGAAAATTCTCAATTAGATTAAGCATTGGGGAATACGGCGATAGAAACTTTAAATGGTATGGTTTTGCTTGTAAAATATGTGTAACCAAACGGGTCTTATGAATCGCTGCGTTATACATGATAAGTCATATACCTGCCATATAACTGCGTTAATCAAGCTCTTCAACTAGCTCCTTCAAAAATTTACAAAATGTTTCCAGATTGACTGTGCTATTGAAATTGTACTAGTGTGAGCTACACCTTCACTTCACTGCTATTAATATAATATTCCTACCCTTGGAGGTAGGAACAGTAGCAATAGCACGTTCGTTTTTTTTGGATCTTGCACACGATCTTCTCAAGTGCAGATTAAATCCACTTTCATCTATAAACATGCTCTGTTTCTTTGTGAATTCATTTGTTGAACCTCATCCCACTAATTTCAGGGTTATTTTTAGGTGTTTTTTTACAAGGTGTTCCTTAACAATTTATCAAAAAGTACAAATTAGATAAATGACATAACACCTGTATGTTAAAAATTATAAGATTATGTAAATTATAAATTTTTATTATGTTATATCAGAATAACACATAAGTCGTAACTGGTTTTTCAGATTGTGGAAGAGGGTTCTAAATTATCTTTATCATCTAACCAGCTATTTTAGCATTATTAGTATTAAATATGAACAAAGAACATAAAGATATAAAAAAGACGCATTCTATATAAATGTATATATAAATTTTGTTCTGTAGTACCCATTGAGGTACCAGAAAAATAAACAAAGATTATTTTACTACGCATGTTTATTTTACTACGATAAAAAGCAAAAATAAGAAAAAATTTTTTTTTGTAAATTATGAATTAATTTCAGTGTTGCACTTTATTCTAGTACTGAACTATAGCATAACAATTATTATAAAAGTATAAAATTTGAAAAAACTTTGTATTCCAAAATTACTTTTTTTATACTTGTATGATCTATGGTCATTATGCCCGTATGAACTATGTTCATTATACCCGTATGAACTATGTTCAAGGGTATAATAAATTTGCATTTACGTTTGTGACATCTTAAAGGAGTCGAGCTAGATATAGTATATAGTGTCTAGATATAGTAAAGGTTTAGGTTGGCTCTGGATCGAATTCTGTATGTCGTCCGTCCGTCTGTCCACAAAAAATTAAATTAGCTACGAAGCTGAAATTTTTTCTACAATACTTTTGCAAAATTGTTAGTTTCGCTATTTAAATCCAGTATTTTCAGCCGCCGGGTTCTAGTAGCTGCCATACAACTTCTTACTTTATATAGAAATAACTCAGTATCTATTAAAGCTAAGTATCTGCAATTTTGCAAAATGGTGTCGAGTTATAGGCCAACAACATCTGTAAAATATGGTTGTGATGGTGCAACAGGTTCGGATATCTGCCATACAACTTCTTTTCTTTTAAATCAAAATAACCCAGTGTCTATTGAAGCAAGGTGTCTGATATTTAGTAAAGAGATGTCGAATTACATAACAACAACTTTTGTAAAATTTGGTTGGTCTACAGCAGCCGGTTCAGCCTTCTTGCAACTTCATAAAGCTAGGCTTGTGAAATCTTATATGTGCATATCAAATTTTATGGCAATAACTTATGTAAAATTTGGTTGTGCTGGTGCAGCAGATTCGGGTAGCTGCCATACAACTTCTTTTCTTTTAAATCAAAATAAATCAGTGTCTATTGAAATTTAGTAAATAGGTGTCGAGTTATATGCCCTCCTGAATTTCACCTAGACGTGGTGGGAGGGCTGAGTAGAATCAAATATCCTGTAGGCGATGTCGGGAATACTGTGTAATCCTTGGGGATTTCATAGTATCACTTAGTTCAATCATACCGATAAGGCTGCAGGGGAGATCCGAAACCAAGAGAATCCCTCCACTTGTAAGCTAAGGTGTCCAGGTACCGTACCGAGAGCTGGATGGCAAGTTACTGGTCGCGAACGGTCTCCTCCGATGCTCAGGCAAGGTTGGTTGTATTAAGTGCTTTATCGCGGTTTGGCGGCAATGTCGGCATGGACCGTTTTTTCCGGCCACACTCGTGGGATCAAAAATGGATAGCATAATAAACAAAACTAAAACAGAGAAGGAATTTGAGATGCGGAGCTCATCAGAAGATGAGATTTTAGGGTCTAGCCAATAAACGCTAATTAGTGGCATTGCGAGTACCAGTCATAGCACACCAATGCCTGGTCAATCTAAAACTCTTGTCGTCAACAAAGGTGAGGATGGCGTGAAGAAAAATCAGAAGAGACGCAAGTTCTCTGGGGTACTCATGAAGAAAAACTATAACAGCACATACTGTTCATGAAAAGGACGATGCGGATAAAGTTAAGTACCAGCTTGCCTTAGATGAATATCTAAAGGTGCAAGCGGGTGAACACGGGACTAAAGATATTCCTGGTACAACAACTGGCCAGAAGCGTAATCGATCTCAAGATGAGATCAACAACGCAGCTAAGAGGGCCAATAGAAAACGGGGAACTAACGCATTGGCATTAGGAGGCGCTAAGTGTTAGAGGAACTCCAAGGAGAGAAAGGCTTCTTCTGAAGTTGTTGCCAAGAATAAGCAATCCTACAAATAAGTAGCCATTAATCACCTAAACGTGGCACTGATTGATGAGATATCGAACAGTGGGAAGAAACTCAAGCTTATCCTTGCTGGGGAAATTTCAAGGAGACCTAGGGCGCGGATTTGGTTACCAAACATGAGCGTGGACAATGGAAATGTTCTTCAATGTCTTAAGCTCCAGAATCCGAAAATCCAGATGGAAAACTGAAGGATTATAAAGGCTGAGGAGCCTCAAAAAACAGCAAGTCCTTCCTGCTCATGATAAATGAGGAGTGCCTAGTGGAACTTGAGAAGACGAATTACAGGATGAGGTTAGGCATAAGGTATGCCAAACTAAAAATTTTCAGGGCTCCAACCGTCGAAGAGGATTCAGAGGAGGATATAGCTTCTAATCTGATAGAGGATCTCACGATCGACAGAGATCCTCTTAAACAGGATCGGGCACGAGGTGATGGTGGTGCGATAAGAGGAAATTATGCCAAAGGTAGTGCGGATTAATCTCAGGCACTCGAGAAGTACCTCGGATAATCTGATAGTTCTCCTCAGCGAGCAAAATATAGACATCAGTCTCATTTAGGAGCCTTGGGTCAGAGGTACTGAGATCAAGGGCTTACATCATAGAGATTAAAATCTTTTTCACAAAAAGGATACAGGTAAAAAAACAATTCAATGCTTTTCTTCACCCCGATTTTAGCTCATCCGATTTGACTGTCGTCAAGTTAGAAGGGCTAGGTGGAGGTAGTCTCTACATCATATATGGCTCATGACGATCCCTCACCACCAGAGGAAGTTCTTAAACTTGTTAGAGCGACAAAGCAAGACAACCTGCTCATCGGATGTGATGCCAATGCTAGGTATTCCTTATGCGGTAGTTCGGAGAACAACGAACGAGGGGAGTCATTATTTGATTTTCTTATTAACACTAACTTTAACATATGTAATAGTGGTAACTCATCCACTTTTATCTTCCCAAGTTCGGACAGATATAAAATCTTCGAATGAATATTCGAATCTTCAAATGAATATTCTGAAGTTCTACAGAAATCCTAAAAGAACTGACTGGGTAAAATTCACCCGAATTATACAGTCAAAACTAAATAATGTACCGAACATCAAAATTGAAACGATCGAAGAACTGAATTCAAAGACTGAAACTTTTGAAAAGGTTGTAGGAGTAGCCTTTAAAATCTCATTTCCAATTAGTCGCGGAAAGAAAACCTATCCCCCTTGGTGGAACGAAGACTAAGCCTGCCTTAAAAGTTTGACTGAGTCTATTTTCAACATTTGTTTTAAACATAAATACTGGCAACCTTATAAAGATTGCCTAAAAGTTTACAAAAAAGCCATCAAAGAAGCGAAGCGGCATACTTGGATGGAATTTTGTCGATCTATCGAAACTGCGAAGGATTCAGCTAAAATCTGTAAGATTCTGTTAAATGATAGGTCTTGTCCGTCATTAATCAAAAGAACGGATGGGAGCTGGACTAATTCTTTAGCTGAATCTTTTGAATTGCTTGTTAACAACCATTTTACCGTATGCGGTAATGATAATAATCTTATGGGAGGAAGTAAGTAAAATTATATCCCAAGAAAAGGTTTCTTGGGCTATAAAAAGTTTTTCTCCATATAAATCGCTTTGCATGGATGGCATAATTCCGATTATGTTGCAAAACTAGTTAATGCTGTCTACTTCGTGGCTTGTCACCATTTTCAGTAGTTGTTTAAAACTTAATCACGTTCCCTGCAGTTGGAAGAGAGTCCGAGTAATCTTTATGCCAAAGGGAGGAAGAAAGGGCCATGAGTCAGCGAAAGACTTCAGGCCACTTAGCCTGTCCTCCTTTCTTTTAAAAACCATGGAGGGCATTTTGGATTACCAGAATAGGCAACGCTTTCAGGGAACTGAAGTATCGCAATCCCAACACGCGTACTTAAAAGGTAGGTCTACAGAAACGATTCTCCATGTAAGCACAGTGGAACATTCCATTAGGTATAAGCAATATACCTTAGCTACTTTCTTAGATATTGAAGGTGCTTTTAACAATGTGAACACCCAATCCATTGAAGAAGTTCTCACCCAGGTGGGGACGAGCAGTTTCTGAAGCGTTGGATTATCTCCATGCTTAGTTCTAGAATAAATTTAGTCACTAAATTAGTCAACAGGGGTACACCACAGGGAGGTGTAATATCACATTTGCTATAGCTAATGATTATAAACAAAATTTTAATAGCTCTTAATGAGGAAGGAATAAAAGTAGTAGCGTATGCGGATGATGTGGTGATACTAGTATCAGGCCAGTTTATATCCGTGATCTGTGAGATTATAAATAGAGATCTAAGCAAGGTTCACAAGTGGGCCACAAGGTGTGACTTTGGTGTCAACTCAGAGAAGACTGAAATGGTACTCTTCACAACAAAATCCAAAATACCTACTTTTGTCCTACCGAAACTTAATAATTATACTCTAAACTGACTACCAGCGCTAAGTATCTAGGCGTTATTCTAGACTCGAAGCTCTGCTGGAAATATAATATCGAGCATAGAGTTAATAAGGCTTGCGTTGCTCTCTATGCTTGCAACAAAACCATGGGCAAGAAATGGGGTATACAGCCAAAGATGGCGGTTTGGATGTACACAGCCGCGGTTCGCCCAATCCTTACATATGGATCGTTGGTGTGGTGGCCAGCGATGAATAGGAAATACAATATAACAAAACTAAACAGAATACAGAGATCGGCATCAGTGGGCATTACAGGGAATTGGCATCGTGTCCAACTGATGCTCTGAATACAATTTTATTTCTTTTATTCCCGGATCTATACACCAAATAAACTACAACCTACAGTGCAGTACGACTCAGAGAATTTGGGTGGTTTCCTACTAAATCATATGGCCACTGTAATATTCTAGAGATATTACCAAGGGACTTCATACCAACCCTGACCGACTACACTAGTCCCAAACTAAACTTCGAGAACAATTTAGCCGTAGAATTTCCGACTAGAGCGGAATGGAAGGACGGAGATGTAACAAATAACTTCGATGTAACTATCTTCACCGACGGATCCAAGATGAAGGAAGGAGTCTGTGCTGGTATCTTCTCGGAGAAACTCAACGTTTCAAAATCCTACAGACTCCCCGACACAGCTAGCATCTTTCGGGCGGAAATACTAGCAGTTACAGAGGCTGCTCGAATTCTGAACGGAAATAACATACAAATGAGAACGGTCGCCATCTATGTGGATAGTCAATTCGCGATTAAGGCCATCAACGCGAACATTGCAACCCTGAAGCTTGTTAAGCAGTGCCAAGAGGAACTTGCCCTCACAAACGAACGGCTAAGCATAACCTTCTTGTGGGTGTCTGGGCATAGTAATATTGAAGGAAATGAAAAAGCTGACGAACTAGCAAAGAAAGGAGTCACTCTGAACACTTACTCTCCTGAAAGAGTCAGTTGTCCAATCAGTACCGTAAAGGAAAAGATCCTTTCTTTGTATATAGCGAAATCACAAAATAGGTAGAGTAATCGAAGTAATTGCACCATATCTAGAACATTGTTGCCCACATAAATCAAATTTTATAGAAACACGATATATTACGTTCATACGGGTATCCCAGAGTTTAAATGTTTATGTAAAAAAATAATTCGAAGGGATTTTTAGTTGATTATAAAATCAAGGTATAGTTTTTCTAAGTAAGCCATATTAATTTTAAAATGAATTTTGCAATATTTCATAAAAATTTTGCAAGATATAGGGTAATCGTATTAAATATGTATTATATTTTCTTTAAATGAAAATATAGAACACATTTTTTATATGTTACGGTGAATTCATAATTCGGCGATTATGTAAATTTACCAAAAGTATTAGAGAATGTGGTAAATTTATCAAAAATACCGCGGGACATTATGAATAATCTCTTATGCCCATTGGTGTTTTTAAAATGAAATGATAAAATAATTTTTATTCCAAACTATTAACATAAATTCAAAACTATAAATTTTGTTCCGTAAATTCATGACACAAAAAATAAAAAATAAAATTAATATTTTATTAAAATTAATATGAAATGTTAAAAAATAGGAAAAAACACAGCTTCCCGAACTAACGCCCAAATAATCAAACGCCCAAATCAAAAACGAACTAACGCCCAAATTTTTTTTTAATTTTTTTCGGCATTAGTTCATGAACTAAGACCAAAAAAAAATGAACTAAAGCCCAACAAATTTTATTTTAATACTTTAAAAACAATATAGGTATTAGACTAGAATAAAACACCATTATAAAAATTTCAATTGCAATAACAGGAATTTCAGTGTTGCAGCTAGCCAATTTTTAAATATAGCTAAATCTACGTCTTTACTTAACATACTGAATCTTATTTGTTATCCAGGGGCCTTAGTCCTGCGTTAGTTCCAAAATGAAGGTTTCTGTCCTTTGTGGAAAAATTAAGTTTATATTCTGATCAGCATCACTTATTTGCCACCTCGTTCTCACAACAGCGTTGTAGCAGGTATTTTATAGTAAGTTAGAAAATCGAAATCATACGCGCTTTTTCCGGGATATGCGTATCTATATGTATATGCAAAATCTTGAATCAGGAGGAATGTGGCATCAGTTTGTTACATATGTATAGTAAATCTGCAACACTGATCGTAATTGATACATGCATATTATAATATTCTCATTGTTATCAATATTATGATTGTTAACAATAACTGTGGTCAAAGAGAATAAAACACGTACGTTGGTTTAATTGTTGATAAATGGTTTTGTTTAGTGAAGTAAAGAAGTGTTTAAGAATAAAGTTTTTTGTAATTTATCAATTAAAATAATGGCTTCTTTTGTTTTGAGTTTTTGAAAGGTAAAAAAGAAACTAGTGAACTACTCTATTTAAATGATGAAAAACAAATTTTCAAAAAGAAAAGTATTTATAAAAACAATATAACTTATATTTGTTATAAGAACAATTGTAGTGCAAAAGTGATTTTTTTTTAAAATGAAAATTGTGTAAGAAAACCATTGTCTTCTTATGAACATAATCATGAAAGTTACCAGAAAGATGTATATGATGAATTGATTGCTTTAAATCAAATTAAAGCTAAATGCAAAAACTCGTCAGTTTCTATTGGCAAGCCAAAGGCATTAAGTAAAATAAGATAAGCATTTATGTCCGTATGCTCTGAGTAAAGCCTTATTACATTCTCATATTATGTAATCACATAAATATATTGTGTTATTTTATACCTCTTTTAAATAAAATTTACTTGTATATTTAAACAGTGTTTATTACTCGTCAACTTCTTAATAAATTAAAAAATAATCTATGAAAAAACAAAGTAACAAAACTTTATTAATGATAGCAACATATTGTCTACCTAAATACATTTCAGTGGTTTGCAACCTTTTAATTACTTTCGTGCTTATACTAAATATTCCTTTTCAAAATTCAATTTTATTTTACATTTAAACTAAATTCATATTTTATTTTAAACTTCATTATTTAAATTCTCAATATAATTTTACAACTTGTATTTTTACCTAAAACTAAATATTTTAACTAAACTAAATATTAACTTAAAAGTAAATATTATGTGACAACTTCATTTACAGTATTTGAAAAATTGTGAATGTTTTGTTCTTAAATATTTTGAATTTCTTCTTACCTTAACGCCATTAGGTAACTCAATCCAATATGAAAGCAATCATTGCATATTTCTGTACTAATAGATTTTATCCATCCATGATTTTTATCATGATACCACATTTTCTCTCCTCGCACAAATTTATTTTTATTTTTACCTGTAAATCATAATAATTTTTTTGTTTTCTATTCTTATCTATTATATTGAAATGTATGCTGGGAACAATCTGAGGTGTAAAAAGACTTTTTTTGGCCAGATCGAGTTTTTCGGCTCATAAATAATTTAACTGGTGATGCATTTACATCTTTGAGTGAAGTATTTCTGTACTCCAACAACTCTAACCAAAGCTCAGTTTTACTTTCAATAAATTATCTAACTAAAAATTTAGGAATCCCAACAGCTTTCTCTGAAAGCCCGTTACCTTGCGAATATAGTGGACTTGATGTTATTAATTTTATATCATTCATATTGCAAAAATTTCTAAATTGAAACGAATTGAATGGCATATTATCAGTCACAATCACTCTCGGTATTCCATGAATTAAGAAACAATTTTTTATTTTCGATATAACGATGCCTGCTGTTTTATTATACCCGTACGATAAGGATCGGGTATATTAAAATTGCTTCTCCGTTTGTAACACCTCGAAATAAGCTAGCTAGATATACCTTCAGAGGTATAGATTGGATCAGAAAAAAATCCTAAGACGATTGAGCTTTGCCCGTCCGTCCGTCCGTCAGCAAGATAACTCAAAACCTAAGAAAGCTAGAGTCTTGAAATTAACACAAAATATTCTTACAACAATTTGTAGGTTCCCTATTTTTTTTGGTTGAGATTTGAGGTTCCCTATTTTTTTGGTTTGATTTTGGTTGAGCAGAAAGAACTCTTAGAATTAGTATATGTTTGCTCAGAAATTTTTTTTGGACCACCCCCTGTGTATGAGGTATTAGGGCTCAAAAATTAAAAATTTGCTATTTTTAAACACCTGTACACATTTTTCTTCGGCAAGACAAAAAAATTAAAGGTCCAGTAATATATTTGTACGTGTGTTAATGGTTTCTTTTAATTGTATAGGGTTCCTAAGTTACAGCCCCCCAAAATTTCAAAAAACCCCTATTTTCAGATGTATATATCTCAGGTTCTGTGTAGTAGTTTTACAATCTAAAAACATTAGAAGACCGGAGTATTTGTTATCTCCATAAGACAATATCAAAATTATTCAATAGTTTGTAATTTACTATTTAAATTTACCGTTATGTTAAAACCAAATTTTGCAGGATATTTCTTTTTTCATAACTCCGGTACGTTTTGAGATAAGAATCTAAAATTTTGAGACAAGAAAGAACTTTTAGAATTAGTATAAGTTTCCTCAGAAAATTTTTTGGTAGCGCCCCCTCTTTAAGAGTTATTACTCTTCAAAAATTGAAAATTTGCTATTTTCAGGCACCTGTAACTTAGGCACGTGTAAACATTTTGCCTCGGCAAGACATGAAAATTAAAGGTTCAATAATATATTTTTAGGTATGTTAACGGGTTTTTTTAATTATATAGGGTTCCGGACTTACAGCCCCTCAAAATTCCAGAAAAGTCCATTCTTCACATTTTTTATACCGTACGATAAATAATTTATACATATGTATAGTATAAATTATTAAACTTAGGCATTATACATTTGCCGCTTAGTATTAAATGGTACTATAGCATATTTGGAAAAGTTAGGTAGATAATCGTTATTCGGAAGGTTAGAATCTGCTTTTGAAGAATGTATAAACATATAGTTTGAATATATGTACAACCCACAGTTCTAGAAATTATAAAATTTCACCCAAATTATTTTAAAATACTAAAAAATTTAAAAAATAATATTATAAGCAGAGTGATAGGCATACTAACGGGTCGTACGGGTATCTAAGAGTTGACAAAGGCAACTGTATTCTTCCTCGTTTTTAATTAAAATGATATTTAAATACCGGAAGTAAAAATCCGATAAAGTTATATATTTTGCCGTTTTCAAAAATAATAATTCCCAGTTTTTGGTATCGCAGTGAAGGAACTGAATGTGATAACATAGGCTCTCGTATGTTTGAATTTCGAAATTATTGTCAAGTACCACAATTCGTTATCATTTTTTCAATGTCAGAGTTTAATCCAGGCCAATATACCAGTGTTATTGCACGTGCCTTTGTTTTTTCAATCCCTAAATAGAAATCATGCAATTTGAGTAACACAGATTTTCTTAATTTTTCACGCACAACTATACGATCAATCAAGAAAACTAACTCGTCATATCTCTGTTGTTTTATTAACCCTTTTATGAACAATTCTTTTAATTTCATCAAAATTGGATCGCTATTAGCTTCTTTTGTGAATTGCTCTTGGTTTGAGTCACTCATGTTCAACGAATAAACCACTTCATTTAACTCTATTTCGAAACTTGTACAATTATAAAAGCTGGAGAACGGATCCACAATATATAAAAGTTTTCCTGGGACATATTCAACTTTCAAGTTATATTTGCACAACCTCAGCCTCATTCTTTGAAACCGAGGTGAGGGTATATTGTGCAAATCTTTTTTCATAATATGTACAAGTGGTTTGTGATCACTCTTAACATTCATATGCCGGCCGTAAATATAATAATGGAATTTTTGGCAAGCAAAAACAATAGCCAAAAACTCCTTTTCTATTTGAGCATATCTGCCCTCAGTTTCAGATAAACTTCATGATACAAATGAAGCTGGACGGCCCTCTTGGAGCAAACAACAACCCAATTCTGACTTCGGGGCATTACATTTAATGATTTGTTTATTTATATCAAACATTTTTAACAAGGACGCATTACATATCAATTTTTTAATATCATTTAAACATTTATCGTGGTCAGGTAACCACTGAAATACTACTTTGTTTTTTAAAACATCCCGTAAAAGTGCTGATATTTCTGACAAATTTGGTATAAAATTTCTCACATAATTTAACATTCCCAATCATTTCTGGACTACAGTTTTATCAACAGTTGCCTCATTCTCCTTTATTGCAGCAATCCAATCAGGATCGCACGCAATGGCCTGCTCTGATATTACGTGACCCAGATATGTAACATGAGATACTCTGTATAGTAATTTTTTTAATTAAATTTTATATTTAAATCAATAGCACGTTGCATTACCATTTCAAGAATTCGACCATGTTCCTCACCAGTAGAGGCTGCAATTAATACATCATCGATGTACGAGCCCTGTTCGGTCACAGTTCGGTTTTTTATTTTTTCTTTAAAAAATGTAATTTGAACGAGAAAAAAACAATGTTCTGCTATTCGAATTATTTCAATTGCTGGAATAAGGTTAAATAAAAATCTAGGAAATTTGAGGTTCGTGTTCCTTTTTGATTCCAGCAATTTACTTTTATATTATAACAGTCCAAAATGCTTGCACTAGCAATTCACTTTTATATTATAACAGTCAAAAAAGCTAAAGTTTTGCAATCAATTTTATTTTCTACTTTTTAGGGGGCGAATTTGGTTTCGATAAAAGCATATTTTAAAAAATATTTTTTTTACATATTATTTTATTTTATACTTTTTAGTTTTAAATGAAACACATAATTTGAATTTAAAAATATGGGATTTTTTTTATTCATACATACATTAATTATTGTTTCTGATATAAAATACGTTTTATAATTTTATACCAAATGTTTAAGTAAATTAAGAGACGTTAAATCGATTCCATTACAGCAAGAGTAAAAAGTTTTTATTCCAGAAACTCATAAATAATGAAAGTACCCGAAGGGTAAAATATGTACCAAAATACTGTGATTATATAAATATTACAATCCAACAACATAACTCGAATGAAAATGATATACATAAATGTACTTTACTGTATATTTCTATAGTATACTATTAGTAGTATATCGTATATCCAAACAAACATCTAACCTTGAACACCATTCCTTCCTAATCGCTTAATAAGATCATGCAGTAAAAAATATATCAAATATATATATTTAAATTATAAACAAATGGAGCAGAACAAAATAATTTAGGAAATTAGTTTAACATAATATTATGTACGTACGAATATACTTACATACGTAGTTTTAATTTTTTGCGTTGACAAAATTTTGTTTGTAAATCATAATTCGTAATGCGCAAAAGCATAATTTTGTAATGATCTTCACTTTTTATATTCTTTACTATGTATATACATACAAAAAAAATATTATGTACACTATATACACAATATACATAATAAATGTTCCTAAATAAAACACATAAAACATTAATTTTTAACGCCATGCATATTCAATATGCAATAAAGAATGTTGACAACAAATATTCTGATTTAAATCCTAAACAAATGTTTTAAAACAAAATAATTTAGCAACATAAAAATATTGTACCTATATATTTTGTGTTTTGCTAAATCCTAATACAAAACAAATGTACACATCAAGATTGATTGAACTAAATTATTATAGGAGGAAAGATCAAATAATATGTGTGTATTATACATAAAATTTTATTAAAAAATTTATGATGAATACAGTTAACAAAAAAAAAAAAAATATACGTACACGAATTGGATTCGAACCAAAATACTCTTACTTTCAAAACCTGTACACTCTCCTCTGCACTATACAACACTTAAATATTTTCTGAACATATTACTAACATAAAATCTTAATTTTTAACAATGCATATTCAATATGCATTAAAAAATGTTGACAGTAAATATTTTGATTTAAATCCTAAACAAATGTTGTAAACAAAATAATTTAGCAACATACATAAAAATATTGTAGGTATAGTGTTTTGCTAAATACAAAACACCATGTGCAATGAACATCGACATTATGCTATTTATATATTATAGGAGGAGAGATCAAAAATATAATGTGTATGTTTGTATGCATGAATAAGAGATAAAAATGTAAGTTTTAAATTGATATATACAAAAATGTATACATATTTTATTCAAAAAATGTTGATGAATAGATAGTTAAAAAAAAAAATGTTGCATGTGAACTTGATTCGAACAACTTGATCTCCATTTTTGAAACCTGTACAATATCCTCCGCACCATAGAACACTTGCAAATGTTGCTAACAGATTATGAAGATAATAAAAAGCGTGACAGAATGACAAATAAATAAATAAATAAATAAATAAACCGACACCGACGAGTTAATATAAAAGCATATAAAATAGCGGTAATATCTACCGATTGTACGTATTTTGTTCAATGACAATTACAGTTGTTAAATAAAATTAAAATATTTTATTATCTTGGTTTAATTTAATAATTTAGTATTAAAATGGCACGTGGCAAAGCTATTTCAAAAGAAATTTGGGAAGTTATTTTTAATCTATATAAATCGTGATAAATATGCCCAAATCGCTGCAATATTGAAAGTTCCATGTTCTAGTGTTGGGGATATTGTTTAATATTGAATATTGAAAGTTCCATGTTCTAGTGTTGGGGATATTGTTCGTTTGTACAGAAACACAGGTTTCATTGATCAAAAAAAAATATATAAACCAAAATCGAAAGTAACAGACGCTAAAATTAGAGCATTAAAACGAATTCTACAACAAAATTGTCAAGTCAATCTCAATGAATTAACTGTTGCTTGGAATGAGGCAACTGGAATTTCATTTGGCCGAACGCTGACGTTCACAACCTTAAAAAAAATAGGATTTGAATTTTACAAAGTAAAAATATTTTTTAAATTCCGAATTTTAAAAATTTCATTTTGTTGTGTTAAAAACATTGTAGGCAACTCTTTTATGCACTCTTTTTATTAAATTTAAGTTCAAGCATCCAGGTAACCCTAATATAGGAGTAGACACGTTATGAATTATTAAAAACTCTTGTACAGAAATTTCATTTCTACAGATTGTTCGCATCATACATTTGTCTACAACTTTTGAACTAGTGCCTCCGTAAGCTTCAACTTTACTATTAAATTTACTCACATTTATATTTTAAATTTCTTTGAAATAAGATAATGGTAATACATTAACATCCGAGCCAGTATCTAATTTAACATTAACAAATAAATTTTTGATTTTAATTTTCTCATTCCAACCAAAATTTCTCATTAAGATTTGCTGAGCATATTAATTCTACTATTATTATTTATTTTACAATTCAAATCACATTTTTTTATTTTAGGATTATTTTTAATTACATCAATATGCAATATATTTTCACACGTTTCTTTATTAAAATTTTTTGCAATTATTTCTTTTACACTTTTAATATTACAGACAATAGCATAATGATTCAACCCCAAACGTTGCATTTTTTTCCAAAAACTGGACATTTTCCATAAAGATGTTTTAAACAACAAAATTTACCATTCATTAAATTTGCTGTGGTTTTTGAGTTACCATACTTAAAGTTTTTTTTTCTTCCAAATTTTACATTAGATTTATAGTTATTCTTAAAATTAAGGGTTTTACTATTATAATTTTTATTTTTATGAAGAGTTTTTATACTTAACTTTATTTGAATGATCCATTTCAACAGCATCTTTTGCAAATCCCTATATTTTATTTTTTTGCATACTGACAGCTTTTGCGTTATTTCTGCTAATCTTGCCATGTCTACTACTTTCGCCAAATCCAATTTATCTGTTTCGAGTATTCTTTTTTATAAGAACTTATCATTTATACCAAGCACGATTTTATCTCGGAGCATCCTCTCTTCCTGAGCAGTATATCCACAATTAGCATTGTATTTTTTGAGATCCATATAAAAATTGTCAAATGGCTCTTCAACTTTTTGAGATCTGCTCTGAAATACGAAAGCCTCATACACCTAATTTGTCTTTGGTCGGCAAAAATCATTGAACGCCTTTATAACTTCATTATACTGGGTTTTTTATTCTTCTGTTAAGCCGAACGAATTGAATGTCTCAACAAAAATCATTGAACGCCTTTATAACATAATTATACTTAGTTTTTTGTTCTTCTGTTAACCCGAACGAATTGAATGTCTCAACAGCTTCAATTGCATTCAAAAAAACCGCTATTCTGATTGATTATTTTTTTTCATCCAACGAGATGGCGGTTGCAAAAATATTAAAATTTTGCTTAAACACTCGCCATTTCTCATATAAATTTCCATCTAGCTCTAGTTTGTCCACTTTGCTGACATACTCCATCGCTCCTTTAACTATGATGATCTGTCTCTTTGATTTTCTGACAACTTTTGGAGATTAGTTCATAAACTAGCGCCCAAAAAAATTACTACCAATACTACCAGTAAAATTTTTATAACCTTGTCCGCCAAGTAAAGAAGCTTTTCCAGCTCATTCTCGCAAGAATAATTCTGCGTCCGGAACTTCATCAACTTTCATAAATTTTTCTTTGCAAATTGTAAATTTATTTCTTGTATAAAAGTTGGACAATTTTGCTTGTTTGTACCTAACTGTACCTAACTTATAAAGGTCATTTTTAAGTTCTATTATAACAACTAAAATATTTCTTGAGTTGCCTCTAGCTCTGTCAACATCATGCATCTTAAATGTACTATATCTCCTATTTTGTAACAACTACTACGGTGTCTTTGATAAGTGAAATTCAGAGCTGGCGAAATTCCAGTGCTTTGGTACTTAAGTCAACACACCAGTATCAGTACGGATACTGGAAAAAATATTCAGTAAAATTGTAGTATTGTTACTACAATTTTACTGAATACTTGTACTGGAAGCTTCCATTACTTTGCCAGTACTACCAGTAATTACCAGTACCAACCAGTACTTACCAGTGCTTACCAGTACTTACCAGTACTTAACCAGTACTACCAGTATCAACCAGTACTACCAGTATCAACCAGTAAATATGTAATTGTATCGTTTTTTATTTTTTATTAGGTTCATTATTTTTTTAATATTAATTTTTAATATTAATAATAGTTAATAATAGGTCTGCCTGCATACTTTCCTGACTAATTTTCTCTGACTATTTTTTTTTGAGAGAAAAGAGTAAAATTTCACGTTTTTCTCATTTTATTGTCATTTGTAACCTAGAGGCCAGACGAGACAGTACTTGCAAAATAGTGCAAAAACACATGAACATTTTTGACAATACTATTCCATTTTTTCAACTATCTCCTCTACTGTCTTGACATTTTTCTAGCTAGTAATTGAGATAGTAATTTGACACTTCGAACAATTTAAAATGGCGACAAATGGAAAACAAGAATCATTTTAAATAATTGTATTGTTGTTTTATTATTAATTTGATATTTTGTTTGTGCCTATTTTAAACATGAAATATTTTGAAAAAATACAAAATAAACTTGAAAAATTTTGATAATAAATGAAATGTCTTGATAGTAAAATTGCCACATACGTTACAGAGACAGTAATTTGACATTTCGTATTACACACTCGCAAGATAGTAATAATGTCTCGTCTGGCTGCCGAGTAAGGAAAAGTTTGCAGACAGAAAACTGAGTAAAAATGTTATAGTTGACACTTCACACTTGCAATTGACATATAATGTTTGTTTAGTTGAAATTACAATTTACAACAAAAAGGTACAAGTTCTTTTTTTCCGATTTTTTTTTAAATTCAATTGTGTTAAATAAATTATTTATTATTAAAAATGGAAAAAGAATTAATTTTAATGGAAATGCTTGACAGTGATTCAGAAAAAGAAGAATCAGAAAGTAGTAGTAGTGAGATCGAAATAAGTTAAACATTAAATAACAAAACGTTAAACATCTAAAGTGGTTTCGTTTCTTACTCGTTTCAAAATGGCTTGAATAGAGTTCCACTTCGAGAGCAAAGCTAACTTAAATATTAGAAAGTTACAAAGGTCAAACTGTATGAAGTGTCATTATTATATTATTATTTCAAATTTTTATATTATAAATTTACATATTGAAATTATTGTAAACGAAATATTTCAATTGAACTATACTTCTTAAAATTAAAATTTTCTTTTAAGGCTCCATTATTTGTTTGTTATAAATACATGTTATAAACGAAAACGCATAAACTTTACTCAGGGTAAGAATGAAAGGCATTCTGTTAAAATATATTTTTTTGACATTTAAAAACATTATGAATTTATAAAGTTTTCGCCCGATAAAAATTTTCCTGGCTAAAACTTTAAAAACACTTTATAGGGGAAAAGTTTCACGCGACCAAAAATTTAGTCAGAGCAATAGTCACTCTCAGTACGCAGACATTTTTCGGGGTAAACATTTATGAAGTTTTACATTTTTTGTAAAGTTTTCGAGTACACAGACAGACTTAATATTAATAATATAAAAAAAATATAGCTTAACTTAATATCTAATCGATCCTTAAATTATGTTCAATTTGTATTGTATACATACTTCAAATCATAAACAAAAATAAAAAAAATCACAGATTATTTACAGAAATAAAAATAATATAAATTAAGCAAAATAAAATAAAACATAATTCATTTTCTATTTTAATTAGATAATTTTTGTAATTTAATAATTAATAATTTGAAAAAAATTAAAGCATTTAAAAAAATTAAATTTATTTTTATTTTGTAAATGAGGCTATCTTTCTAGAATTTGTAGTATGACTCAATTTATTATTTAAATTTTTACAAGAATTTTTCAACAAAACATTAGAAAAAGTACTAAATATTTTAGCAAAAATTTTAATTATAGGTTCATCACATTTACAAATCTCGTTAAAATGTAAATTAAAGTCGTCAAAAATTAGACTTTGATAAGTCAAAAGACTTTAAATTCGACAGAAATTTGACAAAGAATACCTTTCTGTTTTGTGGTTTGAAGAAATTTGAATTTATCAAGTTAAATATTTGTATGCAGTATAGCATCCATATGAAAAAGTATATAATTTATTGAATCTGTGGCCAAAATTAAACCACCACGTTGCATGTAATTAAAATAATAATTTTCTGAATCAAAATCACCCTTTGATTGTACAATCCTATTTTTTTTACATTCCACACAATTTAATTTTTTGATATAGAGGGGCTTGCATAACCAGCAACATAGGTGTTCGCTTGTTGATTAAATATTTTTTGATATTCTTCTAAAATCTAAGTAATCCGACTGCAAAATTGATATGAAAGATATAAAATTTGTTCAATAACTCTATATAAGATAGTTGTGAATTAGACTTAGAATTCAATTCACCTAATTTTAATATTTTTTTGATTCTTAATTTTTTTTCAGATTCTATAATACTCTGATACGATATTAAATAATTACAGCCGCTAAATCTTCTTTCCAATATACAAAATCAAATGTAACAATGCAAAATATTAATCATCCCTTAAACAACACAAATTAAAAAAAAAAAAAAACGCACACATCCAAACCCTTTTACGTTACAAATCAGACTACTACCAAGAAAAAATTAAAAATTAGAATTAGAAAATAAATTTATTTTTCTATTTTTTTGTTATTGAAATTTACCAAAAATTTCCACACGAATTAATAACGAAACTAAATTTCATATAAAATTCGGAAAATCAATTGAGTGATCCGTTCCGGCTTAATGAAAGAAAAACAGAGGCATCTATGTGTTGTGGGGTTGGAAATTTTTTTTATTTTTTTTTTTTTTGTTCTATGTGAAGATAAAAACTGTATAATTAATTATAATAATAAGATACAATTAAAATAGTGAAGAAATTATTTTTATTTTAAATTTTATCTTTTATAAAATGCCGTGTATTTGTAATATAAAAGTTGTAAGAGGCGATTTAAAAATTCAATGTTGCATATGTTCGAAGTTTTTTCACGCAAAATGCGCCAATTTACATGAGAGAGATATTGAATACGTGGATGCAAATAATAAAACTTATACGTGTGTGTTATGCAGTGGTGAAAGATGTAAATCAATTCAAAAAGACTTAGCTGGTAATATCTCTCTCAATACAACTGCTGACACAAATGTATTAAATGCACGAAGAAGCACAACTAGTTCTACTGATTCAGTAAATAAATTGGTTATAGGCACGCAACACAAAAAACAATACAACAATTACCAACTTAAATCTTTTCAACCAGTTAGCTAACATTAAAACTCTTCTATCATCTGCATTAGCTGAATTACATCAATTAAAAGAGGAAAAAAAATCAATGGAGATAGAAATCGGGAACCTACACACAAAAATCAACTTTCTTGAACGGACAAGAAATAGAAACTACATTGATATACTGGGTATTCCTGAAGTAAGCAAAGATAAATTTAAAAACAAAGTTATAACACTAATTAACAATGGTCTTAGTGAGAGTATTGCTGGTGACGATATTGAGTACTACTAAAAAAGTCAAAAAGAGTAACAACAATCTACTTTCTCCGAAATGCTCTCCGTAAAAAGAAATAATAGTCTACATGCCAAGCAGAATGTGGTATGTGTTAAATTTGTTACTTATAATGTGAAAGAAAGAAAATCAACTTTCTTGAACAGACAAGAAATAGAAACTGCATTGCTTACTGGGTATTCCTGAAGTAAGCAAAGAGAACGTTAAAAACAAAGTTATAACACTAATTAACAATGGTCTTAGTGAGAGTATTTCTGGTGACGATATTGAGTACTGCTATATTAAACAAAAAAAATCTACTTTCTCCGAAATGCGTAAAAAAAAAATATAGTCTACATGTGGAATATAGAATGTGGTATGTGTTAAATTTGATACTTACAATGTGAAAGAAAGAATAATGGCGAAGAAAAAAAAGGAGAAAACCAATTTTAATAAAAATTTAATTGGTCCGAACACATCTTGTACCTAAAAACATATTTTAATAAAGTTATCAGACAATTATATCACATTCAACTTTATAGTTCTGAAAAAGTTTCCACTAGTGTCTACTATGCTCTTTTTCATTCTAAATTAGAATATGGATTAGTCTGCTGGGGTGGTACTTATAAATCAAAATTAGAAAAATTACTGATATCTCAGAAACATGCCATTAGAATACTATCTAGGAGAAATCGCTTGTTTTCTAGCTTTGAATTGTTTAAAAAATTATTTATCCTCCCTATAAGAAATCTATACTTTTATAAAACCCTGAAATTATTTTTTATGCGATCAGGATATATGCACGTACGTTATGCACTCCATTATAATCTAAGAATAAATAAGAAACAACTAATCAGAACTCCATGGTTCAATTCAATTGTCATTTTTATAAAATAGTAGCTCCTCGGTTATTCAATAAACTTCCCGATGTAATTAAAAATATTAGAGTATTACCAAAATTCTTAAAATACTTAAAATCCTGGTTAAGGATATCAGTTATGAATGTGCTGAGATTCTAATGAAAGTTCAACTATAAGAATAATTATTTAAAGTTTGTATTAAAGTTCTGTTTGTTTAATCTTGTGTACTACACAAATATTCTCAGTATGAATTAAATATATAAATAATATGTATAAAATATTGAATAGAAGAAAAAAAGAAAAAGGAGTAAAAATTCGACCCCACTTTTTCCACATTTTTTATTAATAAATTAATAATATGTTATATACAGAGATCATTCGACACTGTAATATATTCTTTTTTTTTTTACAAAGAATGATCTTTGATCGTATTTTTCTTAATTTTTATTTTTCTATTTTTTTTAAATATGTTATGTTTATTATAAATTATTGTAAATAATCATAAACATTTATTTTTATAAGTTTTCTAAAACTAGATTAAGTAAAATACTGAAGTAAATAAATAAATAAATGTTGTTTATACCATTAAGTATTAACCATTTAACCAATAATAAAAAAAAAAACAAGAAAAAAGTAAAATACAAAATTTTAAAGAGAATAAGAGAATACTCTTTTATTTTATTTTTGTCCTCCGACCGTGCGCATCATAGATGAAGAAATTGAAAAAGTGTTCTGATGAAACTTTTTATAATTATATTTTCTTTGGTAATAACAAAGATAATATAAACCATATAGGTGGGTAAATGCAATGTAAATAGAAAAACCACAAATTTCAAGATTTCTTTTAAAATGATAAAGCACAAAATCTTGTTCGTTACATTTTCCTTTTTTTGTTAGTTCCTTTTCTCTAGTTCTTTTCTGTTTACTATTCATAAATAAATTTATTTATATACGGTTGAATGTGTATACCTGTGTAAATATTTATTTATATACGGTTGAGTGTGTATACTTGTGTAGATTTAAGGAAAAAAACTTTTTTTCATGTTTTGTAAACAAATATGATGTAAATTATGTATGCATAATAATATATTTATCTTCAGAAAGATATATTATGTATGTATGTATTTATTGTGTATATAATATATTTATTTCAGAAAGAAATATTATATACGTATATATTTTGTACACTATTTACATACCTACTACCTATATACCCTACACTTAAAGTATAGGGTATATTAACTTTGGTATGGGCTTTGTAACCACCAAAAGGAAGCGAGTTAAATATGGACATGTATATATATTCTGAATCAGGATCGCCTCCTGAGTCGATTTAGCGATGTCCGTCCGTCCGTACGCACAATAACTCAAAAAATAATGATGGTATCTTAATGAAATTTATACTGTAGGCTAACAATGACTAAAATAAGGCGGAGATTGCAAATGGCCGAAATCGGACCATGGGTTCGGGTACCTCCCATACAACTCCCAAAACCGAACAAGCATATATTCCAAATTAATAAAGATAGAAACTTCAAATTTGGTACTAGGGTGTTGTTTCCTGAATCCCTGATTTGTCCATAATTTGAGATAAATTGAAGGAGTTGTTCGGGTGCCTCCCACACAACTCCCAAAACTGAACAAGCATATCTTCGAAATTAATAAAGATAGAAATTTCAAATTTGATACAAGGATGCTGTTTCCTGGATCCCTCATTTGCGTAAAACTTGAGATGAATTGGAGGGGGTTGTTCGGGTACCTCCCATACAACTCCCAAAACCGAACAAGCATATCTTCGAAATTAA
The DNA here is from genome assembly GCA_947095535.1 of Poecilobothrus nobilitatus. Classification (NCBI taxonomy): domain Eukaryota; kingdom Metazoa; phylum Arthropoda; class Insecta; order Diptera; family Dolichopodidae; genus Poecilobothrus; species Poecilobothrus nobilitatus. The sequence continues at coordinate 141,234,154 of OX352772.1, read as the reverse complement.
TAAAGATAGAAACTGAAAATTTGATACAAGGGTGTTGTTTCCTGAATCCCTCATTTTCCTAAAACTTGAGATGAATTGGAGGGGTTGTTCAGGTATCTGCCACACAACTCCCAAGACCAAACAAGCATATCTTCGAAATTAATAAATATAAAAACTTGAAATTTGATATAAGAGTGTTCTACCCTGTTCTGATGATGTCTCTAAAATTTGAGACGAATTGGGGTGATGGTCCGCGTGCCTTCACACACTTACCAAGTTCTGACAAGCATATTTTCGAATTTAATAAAGATAGAAAGCTGAAATTTTGTACAAAGGTTGTAAAAGCATTTATTTTTTTAACTTAGGTATATTAAATACCTAACTTAAATAACTAATGGATTTTTAATTTAATTTGAATTGTTTAGGTGTAAGGTATAAATAAGTCTGTTGCATCGACTTACTGTTACTGTTTTAAAAATGTTTATACAAAAATTTGTATGCGAGTAGACATAGTATATGTATATTATCTTTAGTAATAAGTATAATTAAACTCTTCATTTACGTAAACCTAATGTAATTTTTTGCATATGTACATACATATACCAAACCAAAAAAAAATTCATTAGTAAAAGATATAAAAATAAAAACTATACTATAATATAATGTATTGCGTTTATTTCAGGAATTCTATAAAAACAAATGTCAATTGTCAATCTCAACCATACCAATACTCAATACAATATTATGAAAATATATGAAATTTATGATTGTTGCTTTTTTTTTAACGAAAAGAAAATAATAACAATTTTTTTCTCTTTGCTCTTCTTGTTCATTTGCTCTTTCATTTGCTTTTCGCTATGCTTTGTTTGTTAGTAGTTACTGTTTAGTAATTAATATTGTGTTATTATTTGTGGTGCTAATAAAAATCTATAGACTATAATATCGTATGTAAATGTAACTATAATTAATATATTATAATTTATTCTAGTTGGTATTGGTTGCTTTGATACATATGGTGTAAAATTAAAATAATGAGTAAAGAGCAAAGATTATCTATTACAATAAGATGGGCCACTCTTTTTTCACACATCTTAATGCATTTTTTACAACTACCTAAAAAAAAAACCCTTAAGAAAAATAGGTAAAATATATGTTACTTCATTTCAAAACCATTCTGTTATTGAAATTACTGTAAGAGAGAAAATAACCAAAATATTGTTTAGGTAGTATTTTTACGATCCTTTTTAAAGGCGCAACTTTGTTTGTGTGTCTATGTATTGTTATAATACAAAGCATAGGAATATTTGAAATTAAATTGCAATGTAATTTAAAGGCGGAACTTTGTTTAATTTTAAACATAAATTTTGTACATAGTGGCAAATAAATCGAAAGTATTTTAAATTGCTAATTGAAATTTTTTGAAATTAAATAAAAAGTAATAATTGAAAGTGTTTTAAATTGTTTATTGAAAATTTGAATATGAAAAATATATTTCAATCTAATGTATTTTAATTGAAAATTTTATGTAGATATTATTTAGATAGTTTAGAAAATAAATTTATAAATATTTTAGTAGAATTAGTACAGAAAAAAATTTAGAATATTAATTATATGAACGTTTAAAAAATTAATTAATTATGACTGTTGTAATAAATCTAACAAATCTTATTTTATAAAACTATGTATATATTCTCTTTACTTTAAATTTGTACTTTTTAGCATTATATTTGTCTTTTTTCAAAATCAAATTCGTCCAAATTTTCAAACTCAATTTTGTCTGTTTTTATAATCAAATTCTTTTTTTAAGCTATTTTATTTTAAAAAAAACGTAAATTACTAAATTTTGACGAAATTGATTTTGAAAATGGCCGAATTTGATTATGGAAAAGGATAAATATAAAGTGCAATACTTGTGCAAATTTTCAATTGGTCAAATCGTTTAAACACAACAACAAAAAATGAGAATTTCATGGCCTGAAGCCTGATGGGTTAATGTATCGTAACCAAATCAACTCAGAAAGCTTTTGTTATAAAGACTTACACTTTTATATTTTCAACTCAATTGGTAAAACCGTTCAAGTGCGACAACAAAGAAATTAAAAAATGTTATTGAGCCCTGGTGCCGAAACAGGTTAATGTATCGTAACCAAATCACCTCAGTAAGCTCCTGTGGTAAAGAGCTACACTTTTGTTAATTTTCAATTCAATTGGCAAAACCGTTTAAGCGGGACAACAAAGAAATTGAAAAATTTCATTGAGTCCTGGTGTCGAAACGGGTTAATGGATCGTAACCAAATCAACTCAGTAAGCTCCTGTTGTAAAGAGCTACACTTTGATAAATTTTTAACTCAATTGGTCAAACAGTTTAAGTGCGACAACTAAGTAAATTTCAAAATTTCACTAACCTCTGGTGCCGAAACGGGTTAATGCATCGTAACCGAATCAACTCAGTGTGCTCCTGTGGCAAAGAGCTACACTATTGTAAATTTTCAACTTAATTGGTCAAACCGTTTAAGCAGGACAACAGAAAAATTTGATGAACTTCGTTCAGTTCTCCTGCTCAAACGGATTAACGGAATTTCATAAAAATTTGTCACAGGCTTTTTTCGGACCATAAAACCGCCATACAAAATTGGACATAAATCGGAAAGTAAAATTTTTTTGGAAGCCCACCGGGCCGAATCCGGCTAACATATTGTATCCAAATTTCTTCGGCACTCGCCCAAAGCTAAGAAGAACATTTGTACAAATCTTCAACTCAATACGAAATGTTTATTTGTTGTTGGCAAACAGTGGAAATTAGTACTGAACTGTACCTACTTATTAAACCTTTTTGCCAAACTAAGTATATGTGTAACACTAAGATCACTGAAATATTTATGTTTTAGTAAAACTTCACTTTTATTCTTCTTTTTTAATTTACTTTTGGCTCGATTTTGATGAAGTCGATTTTTTGTTTAGAAGGATTGTATATATTTTTTTATAAGCGCAAGGATTGTCGATTGTCGACGTTAAGCAATCAGATTTAAAATTTTTGGAAAAGCTACATTTAAAATACACCTTAAAGTAGTGAGGTAGTATAGTATTAGTAAATTGTTTTACATTATTTAAGTTCAAAAAACAAACAAACAAACAAAACATACATATGTAAACATATTACCTATGTAGTTTCTTAAAAAATCGAATTATTATTTAATCGAAATCTTGTAAAACAATTTTAGGAAGTTAGTTTATTAATAAAATTAGGAATTTGCATATTTACAAAAATGAGTAGCAAACTAAAATTATTTTTTCATCTGACTAAGGGTGCAGTGCGTAAGTCACCGGTCTTTCAGGCGAAAAGTCTCGGGTTACCCCGGTCAGGTCAAAAAATAATATATAAAATATCATAAAATAATGTAAACAAAATATTGAATATAATTATAATTGAATACTTGTACTGAGATGGCCCACATGCTAAAGGCAAAAGGATCCTAAAATATCGGCAGATATTTATATCTGCGCGATATAATATAAAAAAAAAATAAATAAATAAAATTAAATTGTTTTTCTATATCTGATTTCATTTCATCAAATTAAATCAGATATTAAAAAATTTGGATTTGTTTATTCAAATGAGGGGCGGTGGAAACGATAAAACAAAAATTTCGACATGTCTTCAAAACTTTTCGGTCTACAAACACCGTTATAATTTTCCCGACTCAGGAACAACATTACACCAAAAAAAGGCTTATAGTTTTCACGTAATCTCTGAATAAAAATCGGGCTTACAAAATTCTAAATATAATATATAAAATATATTGCTTCTTGTTTTGTAAAAAGGAAAACTTTCCTGGAGTTTGGGTAGCGTGTAAACAATACAAGTAAATGTAACAGTAAGCCGATGTAACCGACTTATTAATACCCTACAGCTGAATAATTCGAATTAAATTAAAAATTCATAAGTTTTTTTGGCAGCTGCTTGAACTTCTTCCCTTTTCTGTCTTATTCAACTCAAATTTCAGGAACGTAAAAGAGGCATTTTTCAAGATTGGTTTGAAGATTGTTAGTCCTTGGGAGGTGTGTGTCAGGTACCGGAATTGCCACTCCAATTCATCGAATCCATCTCAGGAACATAAAGAAAACATATCAGAACACCATTGTACTAATTTTAAGGTTCTACTTTTGTTGGTTTTGGAGATATGCTCGTTGCTTTTGTGCTCGTCCGGAATTTCCCAAAATACGAAACCATGGTTCAAATTCTTTCAAATATCAGTTTCCAATTTTACAGAAAAGGAAACATAACAGAACACCTTTGTATTAAAAATAAAAGTTCTATCTTTGTTGGCTGTGGAGATATACTCGTTTGCTCTGGGGCTCGTCCGGAAGCTTCCAAGATTTGAACCCATGGACCAAATCCTCAAAAATTTCAGAAATATAAATCAAACATGAAGGAACACCATTCTGACTAATTTAAAGGTTATATCTTTGTTGTTTTTAGAGATAATCTCATTTGCTCTGGGGCTCGTTCGGAAGCTTCCAAAATCCAAACCCATGGACCAAATCCTCTTAAATTTCAGAGACATAAATCGAACGGGAAGGAACATCATTGTACAAAATTTAAAGGTTCTATCTTTGTTGGTTTTGGAGATAATATCATTTGCTCTGAGGCTCGTTCGGAAGCTTCCAAAATCCGAACCCAAGGATTCAAATTTCAGAGACATAAATCAAACGGAAAGGAACATCATTGTAAAAAATTTAAAGGTTCTATCTTTGTTGGTTTTGGAGATAATCTCGTTTGCTCTGGAGCTCGTTCGGAAGCTTCCAAAATCCAAACCCATGGCCCAAATCCTCTTAAATTTCAGAGCCATAAATCGAACGGGAAGGAACATCATTGTACAAAATTTAAAGGTTCTATCTTTGTTGATTTTGGAGATAATCTCGTTTGCTCTGGGGTTCGTTCGGAAGCTTCTAAAATCCGAGCCCATGAACCAAATCCTCTTAAATTTCAGATACATAAATCAAACATGAAAGAACACCATTCTGCCAAATTGAAAGGTTATATCTTTGTTGGTTTTGGAGATAATCTCGTTTGCTCTGGAGCTCGTTCGGAAGCTTCCAAAATACGAATCCATGGTTCAAATTCTTTCAAATGTCAGTTTCCAATTTTATAGAAAAGGAAACATAACAACACACTCTTGTACTAAAAATAAAGGTTCTATCTTTGTTGGTTGTGGAGATATACTCGTTTGCTCTCGAGCTCGTTCGGAAGCTTCCAAGATAAGAACCCATAAATCAAATCCACTCAAATTTCAGAGACTGAAATAAAACATGAAAGAACACCACTCTGCCAAATTGAAAGGTTATATCTTAGTTGGTTTTGGAGATAATCTCATTTGCTCTGGTGCTCGTTCGGAAGTTTCCAAAATCCAAACCCATGGACCAAATCCTCTTAAATTTCAGAGACTGAAATAAAACATGAAAGAACACCACTCTGCCAAATTGAAAGGTTATATCTTAGTTGGTTTTGAATGAATCGAACGGGAAGGAACACCATTATACAAAATTTAAAGATTCTATCTTTGTTGGTTTTGGAGATAATCTCGTTTGCTTCGGAATCATTCGGAAGCTTCCAGAATCCGATCCCATGGACCGATTTTTTCCAGATTCGAAATTAGCCTTCCTTTCGTAATTAGTAACGTACTATATAAATTTCATCAAGATAGCTTTATTAGTTTTTGAGTTATCGTGCGAACGGACGAACATCGTTAAATCGACTCAGGAGGTGATCCTGATTCAGAATATATATACATGTCCATATCTAACTCGCTTCCTTTTGGTGGTTACAAACACCATACCAAAGTTAGTATACCCTATACGTTACTTGTAGGGTATAATAAAAAAAAAATCTATGTGTATACGTAAAGAAGGTTATATATAGTAAAGAATGTTATCACTTAACGATAATGTAATTTTTGGTATGCTTTATTTTTAAAGCAAAAATTAAAGAAAATAATAAATTTAAAGAAAATTTTGAAAATCATTTATATATTTTAGCACATTTTTATTTTTTAATCCATTATATATTTTGAAATTTTTCTTTTAATTGGCTAATATATTATATACATGTTATTTTATACAAACAGTTTAAGTGCGACAACTAAGTAAATTTCAAAATTTCACTAACCTCTGGTGCCGAAACGGGTTAATGCATCGTAACCGAATCAACTCAGTGTGCTCCTGTGGCAAAGAGCTACACTATTGTAAATTTTCAACTTAATTGGTCAAACCGTTTAAGCAGGACAACAGAAAAATTTGATGAACTTCGTTCAGTTCTCCTGCTCAAACGGATTAACGGAATTTCATAAAAATTTGTCACAGGCTTTTTTCGGACCATAAAACCGCCATACAAAATTGGACATAAATCGGAAAGTAAAATTTTTTTGGAAGCCCACCGGGCCGAATCCGGCTAACATATTGTATCCAAATTTCTTCGGCACTCGCCCAAAGCTAAGAAGAAAATTTATACAAATCTTCAACTCAATACGAAATGTTTATTTGTTGTTGGCAAACAGTGGAAATTAGTACTGAACTGTACCTACTTATTAAACCTTTTTGCCAAACTAAGTATATGTGTAACACTAAGATCACTGAAATATTTATGTTTTAGTAAAACTTCACTTTTATTCTTCTTTTTTAATTTACTTTTGGCTCGATTTTGATGAAGTCGATTTTTTGTTTAGAAGGATTGTATATATTTTTTTATAAGCGCAAGGATTGTCGATTGTCGACGTTAAGCAATCAGATTTAAAATTTTTGGAAAAGCTACATTTAAAATACACCTTAAAGTAGTGAGGTAGTATAGTATTAGTAAATTGTTTTACATTATTTAAGTTCAAAAAACAAACAAACAAACAAAACATACATATGTAAACATATTACCTATGTAGTTTCTTAAAAAATCGAATTATTATTTAATCGAAATCTTGTAAAACAATTTTAGGAAGTTAGTTTATTAATAAAATTAGGAATTTGCATATTTACAAAAATGAGTAGCAAACTAAAATTATTTTTTCATCTGACTAAGGGTGCAGTGCGTAAGTCACCGGTCTTTCAGGCGAAAAGTCTCGGGTTACCCCGGTCAGGTCAAAAAATAATATATAAAATATCATAAAATAATGTAAACAAAATATTGAATATAATTATAATTGAATACTTGTACTGAGATGGCCCACATGCTAAAGGCAAAAGGATCCTAAAATATCGGCAGATATTTATATCTGCGCGATATAATATAAAAAAAAAATAAATAAATAAAATTAAATTGTTTTTCTATATCTGATTTCATTTCATCAAATTAAATCAGATATTAAAAAATTTGGATTTGTTTATTCAAATGAGGGGCGGTGGAAACGATAAAACAAAAATTTCGACATGTCTTCAAAACTTTTCGGTCTACAAACACCGTTATAATTTTCCCGACTCAGGAACAACATTACACCAAAAAAAGGCTTATAGTTTTCACGTAATCTCTGAATAAAAATCGGGCTTACAAAATTCTAAATATAATATATAAAATATATTGCTTCTTGTTTTGTAAAAAGGAAAACTTTCCTGGAGTTTGGGTAGCGTGTAAACAATACAAGTAAATGTAACAGTAAGCCGATGTAACCGACTTATTAATACCCTACAGCTGAATAATTCGAATTAAATTAAAAATTCATAAGTTTTTTTGGCAGCTGCTTGAACTTCTTCCCTTTTCTGTCTTATTCAACTCAAATTTCAGGAACGTAAAAGAGGCATTTTTCAAGATTGGTTTGAAGATTGTTAGTCCTTGGGAGGTGTGTGTCAGGTACCGGAATTGCAACTCCAATTCATCGAATCCATCTCAGGAACATAAAGAAAACATATCAGAACACCATTGTACTAATTTTAAGGTTCTACTTTTGTTGGTTTTGGAGATATGCTCGTTGCTTTTGTGCTCGTCCGGAATTTTCCAAAATACGAAGCCATGGTTCAAATTCTTTCAAATATCAGTTTCCAATTTTACAGAAAAGGAAACATAACAGAACACCTTTGTATTAAAAATAAAAGTTCTATCTTTGTTGGTTGTGGAGATATACTCGTTTGCTCTGGGGCTCGTCCGGAAGCTTCCAAGATTTGAACCCATGGACCAAATCCTCAAAAATTTCAGAAATATAAATCAAACATGAAGGAACACCATTCTGACTAATTTAAAGGTTATATCTTTGTTGTTTTTAGAGATAATCTCATTTGCTCTGGGGCTCGTTCGGAAGCTTCCAAAATCCAAACCCATGGACCAAATCCTCTTAAATTTCAGAGACATAAATCGAACGGGAAGGAACATCATTGTACAAAATTTAAAGGTTCTATCTTTGTTGGTTTTGGAGATAATATCATTTGCTCTGAGGCTCGTTCGGAAGCTTCCAAAATCCGAACCCAAGGATTCAAATTTCAGAGACATAAATCAAACGGAAAGGAACATCATTGTAAAAAATTTAAAGGTTCTATCTTTGTTGGTTTTGGAGATAATCTCGTTTGCTCTGGAGCTCGTTCGGAAGCTTCCAAAATCCAAACCCATGGCCCAAATCCTCTTAAATTTCAGAGCCATAAATCGAACGGGAAGGAACATCATTGTACAAAATTTAAAGGTTCTATCTTTGTTGATTTTGGAGATAATCTCGTTTGCTCTGGGGTTCGTTCGGAAGCTTCTAAAATCCGAGCCCATGAACCAAATCCTCTTAAATTTCAGATACATAAATCAAACATGAAAGAACACCATTCTGCCAAATTGAAAGGTTATATCTTTGTTGGTTTTGGAGATAATCTCGTTTGCTCTGGAGCTCGTTCGGAAGCTTCCAAAATACGAATCCATGGTTCAAATTCTTTCAAATGTCAGTTTCCAATTTTATAGAAAAGGAAACATAACAACACACTCTTGTACTAAAAATAAAGGTTCTATCTTTGTTGGTTGTGGAGATATACTCGTTTGCTCTCGAGCTCGTTCGGAAGCTTCCAAGATAAGAACCCATAAATCAAATCCACTCAAATTTCAGAGACTGAAATAAAACATGAAAGAACACCACTCTGCCAAATTGAAAGGTTATATCTTAGTTGGTTTTGGAGATAATCTCATTTGCTCTGGTGCTCGTTCGGAAGTTTCCAAAATCCAAACCCATGGACCAAATCCTCTTAAATTTCAGAGACTGAAATAAAACATGAAAGAACACCACTCTGCCAAATTGAAAGGTTATATCTTAGTTGGTTTTGAATGAATCGAACGGGAAGGAACACCATTATACAAAATTTAAAGATTCTATCTTTGTTGGTTTTGGAGATAATCTCGTTTGCTTCGGAATCATTCGGAAGCTTCCAGAATCCGATCCCATGGACCGATTTTTTCCAGATTCGAAATTAGCCTTCCTTTCGTAATTAGTAACGTACTATATAAATTTCATCAAGATAGCTTTATTAGTTTTTGAGTTATCGTGCGAACGGACGAACATCGTTAAATCGACTCAGGAGGTGATCCTGATTCAGAATATATATACATGTCCATATCTAACTCGCTTCCTTTTGGTGGTTACAAACACCATACCAAAGTTAGTATACCCTATACGTTACTTGTAGGGTATAATAAAAAAAAAATCTATGTGTATACGTAAAGAAGGTTATATATAGTAAAGAATGTTATCACTTAACGATAATGTAATTTTTGGTATGCTTTATTTTTAAAGCAAAAATTAAAGAAAATAATAAATTTAAAGAAAATTTTGAAAATCATTTATATATTTTAGCACATTTTTATTTTTTAATCCATTATATATTTTGAAATTTTTCTTTTAATTGGCTAATATATTATATACATGTTATTTTATCATCGAATTAAATGATATTATTTAATTAAAATTATTTGCGACTTATGATTGTTGATTATTTTAGGTATAGAAAGGATCAAAATTTATTTAATATAGAAGTTCAACCTCATAACATTATAGATAATGATTCTCTTTTAAAATTTTCTATTTGGTAAAAATAATTACTTTTTAATAGGAGATAAGCAGACTTAAGATTTTTATGCTCTTAAAATCGAAGAATATGCGCTTAAAATATTCCTTAAAAATTTAAAAATATTCCCTAAAAATTTTCCATTTTAAAATATGCCTTAAAACTTTTAAAATATGCATGAAAAAAAAATATTCCCGAGTACATATGTATTACACATATAGTTTATCAAAAAGTATAAAAATTTTTAAATAAAAAAATGAAAAAATATCAAATATTGAAATAAAAATTTTATTATTAATTATTTTTTTATAATTGTTTTTTGAAAACCGTAAAACCCACTTTTATAAGTTAAGTATGTAATTTCTTTCAATATACAAAGAAAATTTTGTCAAAAATGTTTAATAAGTACTAGGCTGGTACTAGGTAGTTTACCATGGTTTGCCAACAAACAAATAAACATTTTCTATAAAGTTTTAAAATTATTATTTATTATTAAGTAGATATTAAGTTATTCTTATCTAATATACATAGTTATTCATACATATTTATTTTGAATTTTTAATTGCGTTTTGAATTATACAGCTAATAATGTTAATTTAACGCTTAACGCTTTTATTTATATTCTAAATTCTCATATAGCCGATTCAGCTTACAGCCTTATAAATTCAAATAAAATGTTAAAATCATGGATGACTTCTTCACTTTTAAAAAAAATTCAGAAAAAAAAATAAATTAAGAGCTAAATGTCAAAAACATTTTAATAATTTAGATTAAATATGTATTATAATAACTTATGCAAAAGTTTAAAAAAACTAATTACAGAACATCGTCATCTTTATTATCATAATGAATTTATAAAATATAAAGGGAATTTAAAGAAAGAATGGTCTTTAGTTAACAATATTTTAAATAAATCATCAGTCGACCCATTTAGATCGATTGTATTAACTACAAATGGGTCTCTCATTTCTGAAGATATATCAATAGCAAATGCATTTAATTATTTTTCTGCATCTGTTGTTGATAATACATTCTACAAAGCAAATCTGTTTGTATGTAATTGTTGTCAAGATTTAGGTCTTATGGTCGATGATAATAATAGCAAAACAATCATGTCATTAAATAATTCAAATTCATGTGGTGGTGATTGTATATTAAACCATTTGTTGAAAAATACATGCACTAATATTGTGCATATTTTAGCTTACATATTTAGTAAGAGTGTTATGTTTGGAGTATTTCCAGAACAGTTTAAATGGGCTAATGTTATATGCTTATTTAAGAAAGGCGACGCAAAGAATATAAACCAATATCCTCCGTCTATTTCTAAAAACTTTGAAACAATTGTTAAACAGAAAGTATTCAGTTTCTTAAATCGTTAAAACGACTTAAAAAAGCAATTTGGTTTTATGAGAAGCTTATCTACAGAAGGTGCACTTTTAGAATTCTGTACTAATGTGTAAAATGCTCTTGATAATAAAAAATGTTATACAGGTCTCTTTGTGGATATTACTAAAGCTTTTGACATGGTAAATCTTGAAATTCTTTTAAACAAACTACGGGGTGGGCCAACTTTGACTGAATATTTCAAATCATTCATAATTATAATTTTTTTATTTTTAAAGATTTTTTTTGCAGATAATAAAGAATTTTATAAAATTTTATAATGCCTCATACTCAGTACAAGAACTTGTAGAAATGATTGAATTTTGTTATGTTTCCGGACGATCAATTTTTTGAACAATCTCATTATGAGCGATGAAGCACATTTTCATTTAAATTATGTCATTTTACGCATTTATATAAAAAGAAATTTAATAATTTATACTTGTATTTAAAACAAAATAAAATAAAAAACTTTAAAAATAAAAACATTATAAGCATTTCAAATCAGTGAACCCAAGTTAGCCCACCCTGAATATACAACTGGGATAAGAAGTTTCATGTTTAATTGGTTTCGATCTTATTTAAATTCTCGATCTCAACAGGTTAAAATTGGAGAAAGCTTAAGCGAAGTTCGAACTATTAGTACAGCTGTCGCACAAGGGTCAGTCAGAATAAGGCCAATTTTGTTTTATATATATTATATATTTTAATTCAAACAAAATTTTTCGTTTATTTAGAGGAAACAGCGCTTGTTGATGACTTAGATTATTCTTATGCCATTGATAATCTTACAAATTTAATTGCTAGTATTAATAAAGATTTATTTATACTTAGACATTGGTTATCAGAACATAAACTGGTAATAAACAAAAAAACTAAATTATTGTATTTTATTCTTACCGAGTAAGTACTTCTTAAACCTATTGTATATTTTCATGCTTCTCAGTGTGAAAGATTTTCTTTATGAATCGATCAATGTCGTTCGAATGAATCTAAATAAAACTTTTTGTAATGTCAACATTGACTGCAGTCAAAATTGTTTCGAAATTGAATTTGTAAAGAACTAATATCTTGGTATTAACATCGATGAAAATATAAACTGGTCTGAGCATTTAAAATCATGAAAAATATATTTTCTTTCTACACTCCGCCATTTTTGTAAACTAAACAATTTATGCTCAGTTAAAGAGCTTAAAACGCATTAGCTTTTGGGGTGGCGCTTATTACAATAAGATTCAGCCATTACTTATTTCATAGAAGTCTATAATTATAAAATTTTTCCATAAAACCCGTTTTTATCCCACTACTGATTTATTCACAAAATTCAAAATTCTACCTGTTCGTCAATTGTTTTATTTTAAGGGGTCCAAAATATTTTTTATTAAATGCGGATATTTGAATAGTAGAATTTCAAGCAATTATAATTTAACGTTACCGTCCCATTCGACTAAAACAATTCAACTAACAACTATTTGACTAAATCTCAATTCGACTGAAACAATTCAACTAGGACAATAAGGAATGTATGTGTAAAAAAATCAGCTGTCTCCACCACAGGACCGACCGCCACAACACAAAAAAGTACAATGCCAAAATTTATAGATTTTTCACATAATAATTTATATCAAAGCAAAATAACTTCTAATAATTTAATAACATTTTGTTTTATTCAATAAAAATAATTATATGCAATGAAATCGTAAAAATATATGCACATTCATTCATATATCCATTTATTATTATTATTATTGTAATGTAGATACATGATTTTCATTCAAAAAATAATATTAAAAGTAAAAATAATAAAAACTGTAAACAAATACAAAACAAACATAAGATTAATATTAAATCTGCTAACAAAAATTTTACCCTTTTAATTTTATGTCATCAACAAATGAATAAATAATATGCATTGGCATAGATATAAGTACATATATATGTATGTATAAAAATTTTTAGAGATATAAAAAAAAAACAAAAAAAAATTGTTCATATAAATTCATATGGAGTGTTACGTATGAAATTTGGACTTGAAAAAAAATTAAATAAAAGTTAAAGTTAGTCGGATCAAAAAATGTTCTATGGCAAAGTTGTTTCTCTTTACTTGTGTAACAACTTTTTCTTAATAATTTTTCTGTTACGAAATATTCGTACACACACACACAGACGGACATCATGCTGAAAATTTTTTTACAGCCTTCTCCGCACCGGAGTAGTGCATTTTTGCGAAAATCTCGGGTACAAATTTTTAGTATGAAAACAATACCTACCTTATACATTAATGTATGCGGTTGGTAAAAATAATTAGAGTGAATTTAAGAGTTGGTTGCAAAATTCAGGGTATTCCCTTTTGCCAGAGTATTTATGTATAAGTTTATGTTTTAATATTATGTATATTAATATTAAAAATTTGAAAGTTTTCCCAGTTGCACAACTAATTATCGCATTTCGCACAACTAATTACCGTAATTTTTATAACGTAGTCCGGCTTTTCAGAACGTTTCCCGAATCATTAACAAATATCCGTAATCTAAATAATTTTTGAAAAAATTAAAGTCATGGCTTCTAGGTTTTGGGCTTAATGACATCGACATTTTGGTAGACAATCCTATTTAGCATACATCATAATTTTTTTTCAATTTTTTTGCTTTTTTTAGTATGCATATTTCTAGTTTTCTTTTTATTTTTGATATATTATACATTGTAATTTTATTTTACTTTTTTTGTATTGTTTCATAAAATTTAACTTTTTTTTTTTACTTCTTCTTTTATATTAAATATTATATTTTATAAATTTTTTAAAAAATCTATGTAATACCTTTTGTATTATACAATAATGAAATGTATGATTGAATATAAAAGAAAATTAAAAAAAAAAAAAAATTAATCAATTCATTCAATCAATATGTGATAAAATTAAATAATGTTACAAAATTATTTGTAATTGATAATAAGACGTAATGAAGTATAGGGTTAAAAATTATAAATTATAAAATTAAAGTTTTCTTTTTATTTATAAAATCTTACCGATAACTCGCTGAAAAATAAGTACAAATGGATCTTTGAAAAAGGTACAATAGTGATTCATCAAAAGAGAATTTACAAACGACTCAAAAGCTACTCAATAACAGAAGTCGTAAACTATTTACTAAGGTGAACTTAAATCGGACTACTACCAGATATACATACTTCGTCCAATTATTCATATTACTTACGATTTAAGAACGACTCACTTACGACGTTTTATAAGATTCAAAAATGACTTGTCATGCTTAAAAGTATGTCATTGTAGAGATATACATACATTTTAAAAAACTACATTTTCATTAAACTTTTCGAATTTTCTATGTGTTTAAGTATTTATGCATTACATAATATGTTTCGTTGTTCATCATTTTTTGATGGGTTTTATTTTGTTCGCTAATAAACAAAAATTTTGGAGACTTTTGTTTGCGCAAGAGGAATTGGCATAAAAAATGGGTTAACAATTAATCTAACAATCGAAGGCTCTGTACTAAATAATTTTACTGATATAAGAAATTCTAAATCACTTCAAATTTTTAAAATAATAAAAAACAGACGCTGAACAAATATTCGTAATATAAATATGTGCAAACCCTTTTTTTGTAATATGATATAAATATGTACATATACATAACGTACTTGATTTGACGTCATGCAAGTTTACTACTTATATTCCTATATTTTTTTTCACTTAATTATTATTTACATTGACACTGTAAATTTAATATGTACCTACTACCTACCTAGAAAAAATTTTTTTTAATAACTCAAAAATTGTATATATTTTTATTCTAATGAACTTAGGTATTATGAAACAAGAAAGTAATGAAACATATTTTCGATGGAATTCACATGTGTTTTAAAAAATTAAAATTCAGCTGTTCATTTTCATCTGATAAAAAATCGATTCATAAAATCATAAAAAAAACTAATTTTCTATAAATATGTAATTCAAAAAACTAAATTATAGAACTGAATCTATTTCTAAATAAAACAGTTTTAATTTGTATACATAATATGTACATAACATGTACACATATAACTTTATACTATAATAGTACCACACATTTTTCTTTATGCCTGAAGAAAAATTGAAATGAAATAAAAAAATTGCAAGATATTTACTTATGCAATTGATGTATCACTATAATTTAGGTAAATGTTAAAAAGTTTACTATATTTCCTAGTAAATATAAGCACATACCTTTTCTGATCAAACTCTGTATTAAAGTATTTTACTAAATAAAATAATAAGTTGAGATTGAAATCTAAATACTGCTTGCAAATAATTTTTTGTGCTAAAAGTAAAGCTTTGCTTATAGTTTTAATATAATTCAAAACTAATTTTAAAACATAAAAGAAAATTAATTAGATATTACTTTTTTCATGTTCTAAGGTCACAATAATTAATTAAATCATTTATTTCGCTTCGAAAAACTTTAACTTGTTTATTGGTGTTGCTTAAAAATAAAATTTTCGTTTTTAAACAATAGCTTGTAAGTATTTTTAATTTACACAAATTAAATAAAAAAATTTCTTAAAAATTGATATTTTTTTCCAAAGAAAATACTTAATAAACGTATTTTTGTATATCAAAGAAAATTTAAAAATAAACGTGTTTTTGCTTATAAAACAAAATTAAAATACATATTTGTAAAATTGTTACGAATTTAAAATTATACTGTACTGTTACGCATTCAAATAATTGTGAATTCAAATAATATTTAATTTATTGTCGATTTTTATATAATTATATTATAATTACACTTTAATTTTAAATTATGGTTAATTTTAATTAAAACTTTTCTATTTTTTAAAACGTAAAAATTACACAAAAGAATATTTGCATATCTACCATTAATTTTGCGAAAAATAATCTAATACTCTGTAGCTGTTACTAATAAAACTAATTTTGAATTTAAAGACTTCTACATTTTTATTAGTTTTTGATTCTACAAAAAATTACTTTTAAAGTAATCAGTAAAACAATTTGGTATATGTACCTACATAAAGTAATATTTTTAAAATAATGTAATAGAAGTCACCTCACAATATTATTAGTAAATTACTATAATATTAAAATAAGGTTGTGACCACCTCTTCCTATAATAAATTATATTTTTTTATTTAAAATATATAATAACATAAAAAAATTACAAATTATTTAGTTAAATGTGGCAACTATAAGATACAAACAAAAAGTAACTGCTACAAAACAATAAGAGCTATTCATTTTTGTGTTAATTTTTATACCCGTACGATAAGTATTGGGTATAATAAAATTACTCCTCCGTTTGTAACACCTCGAAATGAGCGAGCTAGATATAACTTCAAAGGTATGGATCGGATCAGAATCAAATTCTGAGTCGATTAAGCCATGTCCGTCCGTCCGTCAGCACGCTAACTCACAAACTAAGCAAGCTAGAATATTGAAATTTACACAAAATATTCTGGGAGCAATTTGTAGGTTCCCTCTTTTTTTGGTTGAGTTCCGACAAAAACTTCGGGTAGCTCCCGAACAACTAACTTTAGATCTTCAATTTTTTCGAAATACAGCCATGAAATTTTAACTACTGATAGATATCATAAAAATATTAATTTTTTGTATATATAAAAATTTCTGTAGCCCCACCCGTTAAGAAGCTACAGCCCCCCAAAGTTCGAAAAATCTCTATATTTAAATTGTTATAATACAAGCTCTATAAGGTATATCTTCAATCTGAAAATTCCAAACGATAGGTGCTATTATGAGCTTTACAAACATGTATATAATAAATATATATTTGTGCTATACGGTGTCTTAATTTACCGTTATGCCAATCTGAATTATTGCGAAAAACTTTAACCCTTTTATCTTTTAAAGGGTTTAATTTGGAAACTTAAAATGTTGACAGAAGTTAGATCTTTGAAAATAAGTATAAGTCATTTCAGAAATTTTTTTTGTATCACCCCCCGTTTATCACCCTAATAAATAAACAACATAACTGTTGCTTGAAGAATTTTTATTTATATGATATTGATATACATACATACTTATATAATATCATGTTTATTTACATATCGTATATGTCACTGATGATGAATGATAAGAGTATAGATGTATATTACATAGCGCCGTATTTACATACACATATGTATTTTATTGTACTTATAAGAAATTATTCTATGAATGGAAATATTTTTAAAGAAATATTGCAATGTATGGCAATATACTTATAACAATATAAATATACTATGTGCGCATTAATATAATATAATATTTAAAATTATATTTACTATTTTGTACTTAGTAAATTTAATATACATTTACAGCTTAGTATTAAATGGTACTATAGAATATTTGAAAAAGTTTTGGATTGATAATAGTTATGTGGAAGGTTAGAATCTGCTTTTGAAGAATGTATAAACATATAGTTTGAATATATATCCAACCCATAGTTCTAGAAATTATAAAATTCACCCAAATTATTTTAAAATACTAAAATATTAAAATAATAATATTGTAAGCAGAGTGACAGGCTGTGAACATACTAACGGTTCGTACGGATATCTAAGAGTTGACAAAGGCAACTGTATTCTTTCTCGTTTTTAATTAATAATTCTTAATATGAATTAACAACATTATATTTATATTTTAACAACATTATAATAATAATATATTTATTAAGTTTTAAATTAATAAATTTATATAATGTTGTAAAAATGTAGTAAAACGCTTTTTGGCAAAACACAATTTGAAAATAATTTATCTGCGATTTTTTTTTTTCAATAAATAATTTTCATAAATAAAGAATACAAACTTATTTTTAAAAAGACTCATTTTTGTGAATATTCGTATTAATCAGTAATCACAAAAATAAAATGCTTGCATCTTCTGAAAATATATATTATGTAAATATTTTTGTGATTATTTATTATAAATGAGTTTTGGAGCTTTAACATTTCAATCCTTACGAAAATGGTCATATAATATTATACTTACATAATAATTATGTTTATATTATACTTTTATCTATATTATATATACATACATAAAAAAGATATAACCAGGATTTATCGCAATTGGTGAAAAACACTGTTAGCAATACGTATATAATATAAAACAAGCAAAAATTCTAAGGTTGGAAAAGTTTATTTTTAATTCTGAGATTATTAAATCTTAAGATCTCATCATTATTTTTGCTTCATCTAACAAGAAAATTACACCACAAAAATACAAAATACTAAAAGTAGTGAAATTTTTTTTTTTGTTAATGCATTTATCTGCCACATAAATGTGGGCAGAAAATTACACAGCCTTTCCTGTTCAGGCGTGGCTGTAAATGTCGTAAGGGGGAATAACTCTTACGAAACGTGTGGGGTTTGAACCCTCACTCTCTCGGTGCTTATAGCGTATTTTATCTCTTAGGTATTTATTTATTTATTAGGTACCCACTAGGCCATCGAGGCCCTTGAAATGCTTTATATGCTTTGAAGTGCTTTATATTATGCTCGAAGAACATATTATTAACTTTACTACTGTATTTTATTTTACTACTTTATTTACAAATTTATTACTATATTTGTACTATAGATAGCATACATCAAAATGTCTAGAACTTCGAGAATAAAAGAATGTTATTGATACTGTGAAATGCACACAACTAACAAAAGTAAGCAATTACGATTTAAATGGAACTTAAGTTGTATTGGCTTGCAAAGTAGTATATCTAGTTTTGTTTAAAACCATTCTATTGTCTAAATTTACATATAGGATTGAACTGTGGGAAACAACAAAAAACCCAAGCATTATTATACTTGAAAGATTATAGCCAATTTTACTTACAATATCAATATTACTGTATATTATTCCACAATAAGAAATGAGCTTGACATTATATACTTTGAAAGAGACAATATTGACATACAGCAATATATAGCAAAATAGAATCAACAAACACTAAAATGAATAAGCTATTTTGCAATGATAAAACAAGAAGACGATTAAAACAATAAAAGCCATTAGATCACGAAAGATGGTGACCTAGAAACTCAAAGAGCAAATTGTACAGAACCGCAAAATTTCTGTTAATACCGCAAATTTTCTGTCTCTGACTTAAATATTATTTTACTTCAATATTGCAAATTTATTTTCTGGTCACTTTAAAAAGTAGGATGTATTCATAAATTATATCTTATCCAACTTAAACTTAATGCAAAAAAAAAATTCACTAAGAAGTAGCTACTTACAAAACTATGAAACTTAGAAACTTTTTTAAACTGTTTGTTCACTATCATTGATTCAAGAACTATATCTTTATATTTATTATTGTTTGTATTGATTATTTGTTTTTTATTTTTATTTATACTCCTTAAATTTACAATTTTTGTTTACAAAATTTATTTTTATTTATTTATAGAGACATAGATATTTATAATCTTTGCAACTATTACTTAGATTTAATCTTAATTTTTTAATTGTTTTTAATATTTTCTTATATTTTTAAATAACTTTTTATTTTAGGAAAAGCTAGAGGGAGAAAAATCCTATAAAACTTGTAACTAGCCTAGACTATCTTAAAACTATTAATTATCCTAACTTACACTTATTATCTATTAAGTTAAAATTAGTTGGACTTTGAATTAAAGGATTTTTTGAAAATCTGTTATTTGAATTGAACTTACTGTTAATATTTATTATTTTATCTGTAATACTGTTAATGTTGACCTTATTATGAATTATTCGGATCGAATAGTAGAAAGGAAGATTTAACATCATCTTTAATAGTTTGTTTTGCGGTATTTAAAGTTTTTTATATTAGTTGCAGCGCTATCTTTCTAGACCGGTGCTGCACAGCAAATAACTAGCTCAAATATGATCTTCATAATTATTAGTTTATTTTCAGACGACAATTTGGAATTTCTGCAAATTAATGGATATAATATTCATGTATATTTATTTATATTATATTTATTCTATTCCTTTTGAACAAAATAGAGCTTGTTTCGAAGTATTAATTTGTATTTTCCACTTAGTAAAGGAATTATCAAGAACGGCGAGAGAATTTTGTAAGTTTGTAATAATTACTCTACTCTTAAATCCGCGGAGTAAATTTCAGTGTCATCTGCGAAAATCAATGCAAGTGTGTTGGGCAGAGATGGGATATCTGATTTATATGTAATCTGATTTATGTTGTACAGGATTGGTCTCAAAACTGAGCCCTGAAGGACACCAGCTTCAATTTTATAGCAATTTGAGTATGTACCATTTATAAAAACTTCTGTCGTTTAGAAAGCTTTGTATAATTTTAGTAAGTACTACCTTTTTTAACTTGTGTAAAAGAGCATTATACCAGACTGTGTCAAATGCGGAGTTTATGTCTAAAGATGCTAATTCAACAGAAATACGTTCTTCTTATTTCAGAAATTTTTTCTTGCTTTTGATATATTTTTTCACACGTAGTAAAGCATTTTGTAAAAGAAAGGTATTGTGTTCCTCATGAAAGCCGAATTTAACATTTTGAAGCAGATCTTTTTTTTCTACAAAATGATTTGATTTTTTTTTCAAAAATGTTTGAAAAGTTATTTAAAAGACTAATGGGGCGATAGCTGTTCACGTTATCGTTAGGCTTTTGTGGCTTAAGAATATCAATATTTTGGCCTTTTTCCTTACGGCAGGAAAGTTGCCTATTTTTAAGCACACATTTTGAATTTTTGTAAAAAAGAATCTACCAATCTTAGGTTTCAGTGAATGGATTACGTTATCGATAACTTCATTTTTAATGTTTATATTTAAAATATATTTCGTTATTATTAAATTATAAAATAATATTTATTAATTATATTACATATGTTAAAGGGTATAATTAATTTGCCATTACTTTTGTGATATCTTAAAGGAGTCGAGCTAGATATAAACTCAAGTGCATGGATCGGCTCAAAATCTAATTCTGAGTCGATTAATTCATGTACGTCTGTCCGCCCGTCCATCCGCACAACAACTCAAAAAATAAAGGAGCTAGAAGCCTGATTTTTTTTACGTCACTTTTGCAAAATTGTTAGTTTCGGTATTTAAATCCATTTTCGGTCGGTTCGAGTAGCTGTATTGCACTTCTTTTTTTAAATGAAAATAACTCATTGTCTATTAAAGTTAAGTATCTAAAATTTTGTGAAAATGCGTCGAGTTACATGCCAACAGTTTTGTAAAATTTTGTTGGTCTAGCGAAACAGGTTCAGGGAGCTGCCATATAACTCCTTTTTTCATATAAGCATAATAATTAATATCCGCATAACTTCGTATTTATTAAAGCTAGATATCTAAAATTTTCTAAAAAATGATCAAGTTTAATGGAAGTAATCTTTATGAAGTTTGGTTACTCTAGCCCAACATTTCATGGAAGCTAATGAAGCTAGGCATCTAAAGTCATAGAAAAGATAATAAAGTTTTATGACAATATTTTTGGTAAAATTTGGTTGTGCTGGTGCAATAGGTTCGGGCTGCTGTTATACAACTCCAAAACTTACATAAATATATCTCCGTATTTAACATCGGTACTGAAACCTCTGAAATTTTCTAAAAGATAATAAGGTTTCATGAAAACAGCTTATTTTACGTTCATACGGGTATCTCAGATTTGACACAGTCTACTCTACTACACTATTCCTCGTTTTTTTTTATTATAAACTACAGATAAGTTTTAAACACGGGATACTTTGACTACAAATTGATTCTAACATTTTTTTATTTCCACATTTTCGCTTTATTAAGCAAAAACTTAACAAAAGATATAAAATATGATTATACTGTTAACACTTACTGATCCGTTTCACAATTGTATTTTAACATTAATTAACATTTTCTTTTTAAATTTGATGTTTTATTTTTAAGTTAGTATTTTCTGTATCGGAAAAGGCTAAAAAAAATCCATATTGATTACAATATCCGAACTCTTCTCTGAAAGCGCCTTATCTTATAAATAAATTTTAAATTAACGCTAAGTTTTTGTGAAAGTCATTATAAAATATTTATTATTATATATTTTTTTAGATTTTCTATTATAAAATTTGGCTCTGAGGTTTTTAGCACATTTCCAAAAAATTTTGAAAATATTTGCGTATTAGTTTCACTCTGTTCGTCCGTCTGTTTACAAAACTTCTACACCATTAGAGATAGAGAAGGAAAATTTTAAGCATGGGTAGATCTCATAAAAAAATTAATGTTGTAGAACAATTTTTTCATGTAGCCCCATCCATTACGGAGCTACAACTCTTTAAACTTTGAAAAAGCCCTATTTTAAATGCGTATATCTAATGTTCTGCTTAACATTCTTTTAATCTGAAAACGCCATTCAACATTGTTTTTACCTTTGTAAATCGATATAAAAATAGTACAATTTTTTTTTTTAAATTTAGTATTTACATTTATGTGAACTCCAGCTTGTTTTTAGATAGGGACTTGCAATTTTTAGGTAAGAGAGGACTTTTGGAACTATAGTATAAGTTTCCTCAGATATAGTTTTTGGACCACCCCCTATTTATGAGCTATTAGAATCACCTCCTGTTTATGAGCTATTTCAAATATTGAAAATTTTCAATTTTTAAAGACCTGTAACTTAAGCACCTGTACACATTTTTGTTCAGCATGGCATAAAAATTAGGATATACTTTACTTTATGTACGTTGTCCGATTGCCTAGCAATTTTACATAACGATACCTAGTGACGTCACATATGTTTCATAGAACATGACTTTTAGCGCAAAGGCATTTAAAGGTCAAATTTATTATTTTGAAATGTTCCTAACATTTTGTAGTATTTTACTTAAACCATTATATTTTCGTCTATGATAGTATAGAGGAACCAAATTTTTACAACATTGTGGGGCCCACTATTGTCTTCCGTCATGGACGGTACCACGATTAATTCTTTGGCTGAATCTTTATATATTATGCCGTGCTTCAAGTAGAAATCTTGGTATTCTTCCTTTTCTAAAATTGTTCGTATAGCTTGGAGCCAATCATCCTGTATTTGGGCTTCTCTTAGTCTATGTACTAAGGAGACTTCAAGTAATAAGCATGAAACACGACTAAGGGCATCTACATGTTTCATCTTGAACCCTGAGCTGTGTTCAATATTAAAGTCAAATTATTGTAAATACATTGCCCAACGCGCTACTCTCAAGGGTACATCTTTTTTTTTCAAAGTCATTGTAAAGGCATTACAGTCAGTTATTATTTTGAACTTTGTTCCAATGACATATACTCTCCATTTTTTAACAGCTTCTATAACGGCCAACACCTCTAACTCGTAAGCAGAATATTTCTTTTCGACTGTTGTTGTCTTTCGACTCATAAATTGTACAGGGTGAAGACTTTGATCTTCAGAGTCCTTTTGTAGCAACATAGCTCCATAACCGAACATGAAGGTGTCGCTGTGGATCTTTGTCTCCGTCTTTGGGTTGAATAATTTCAAAACAGGTGCATTTATTAAAGCTGACTTCAGTTGTTGAAGCGCTATCTGTTGTGCCTCTGCTGAAAACGCTATCTGTTGTGCCTCTCTGACGACATGCACCTCCTACTTACCAGAGATTGATGAATAAAGTTCTTACCGCTTTATAAGGAATTCGTTGTCTAGTATATCTTAATGACACAATTATTCATGGCAAAAACTTGAAGATCATAATAAAAAATTAGTAGACGTAATAAGCGCTCTTGAGAAATATAACTTAAAATTGCAAGCCGAAAAGTGTAAATTTCTACATAAAGAGGTTATTTATTTAGGGCATGCAATTTCGGATGAAAGAGTTAAGCCTGATCCAGAAAAAATACAGGCTATACAAGATATATTATTGGCACAATTGGAAAAAATGTCCCATAAATTTTTCAATGCGGAATTTTTTTGAATGCATAAAAGATATTCAACTAGAAGGTAATTATCATTTAAATTTACCTTTACGCATAAACCGATTAAATCTACCACTTCTCAATAAAATAGTTTCTGTCGAACCTCTACATGTTAAAAACCACTTAATGGTTCAAATTACCATTCCTCTGGTCCCAGAAATATATATTCTGCATAAAGTAACTAGTCTACCAGTCAAATCAAAAAATAACACATTATATTTCATAGGTCTAAAGACAGATTATATAGTTATAAACGATGAATTGCATCGATACATAGTTCTTGGTAATTCAGATAAGGAGAAATGTATAAACTATCACGAAGAAAATTTCATATGTAAACAAAATTTAGTTTCCTATAGTAGTCTGAAGCAAAATTGTGCTATGAAGTTAATGGAAGGTTACACTAAACCTGAAGATTGTAAAATCAAAGTTTTTAAATCAGACCGGGAACTATGATTTAACCTTGCTAAACCCAATACTTGGTTGTATACATTACCTAGGCACACTAATATAAAAATCAGTTGTGGCAACGATATAAGTATTGAGCTATTAGCAATATGAAGGATTTCAAATTAAACGAATTCAGTACAGAAGTACAATCAATTAAACTTACTGACATTGAACAACCTACTACAATAACACACACATCTGAAACTTTGAGTCCTTCCGTAGTAAGTCGGACATCGGTCTGGCTATGATTACGTAGTTTTCGATGAACCTACGGAAATAAGCTAAACCCAAAAATCTTTGTACAGCTTTACGATCGGTGGGCATCTTGTAATCGGACACGGCTTTTTTCACCGATGGTTTTATTGATCCGTGTTCAACACGTATTCCAGGAAATCTACTCTTCTTTTCAGAAATTGGCATTTCTGCCCTTTAATTTTTAACCCGTTTGCGGCTGCAACTCCCAAAGTCAATTTGAGTTTACTTATATCTTCATTCTCATCTTTTGATAAAATAATGGTATCGTTCATGTATATGGCTGTGATACCCTGCTGGATGAAACTCAGGAAACTGCTAGTATGTATCTGGAGAACACTGCTTGTGAGTTACTTATTCCGAAGGGCACATACAAAAATTCGTATTGTCCATTGTGGGTGACAAAAGATGTATACTTATTAGATTCTGGTTTGACGGCACAATATTTTCGTGCCATCTTTCTTAGCGACGAAAACGATAGGCGAGGCATACTCAGATGTGTTTGGTTGAATAATCTTCTCTTCTAACCATGTATTCACCTATATCTCGCCCACGCGTTGATTAGAGTATGAGTTCCTTCTGGGTCTTTGATACACTGGAACATCATCTTGAACCAAAATTTTTATCTTAATCGGTGAACGCACAGATTTACTGGGATTACAGCCACAAACAATCTCCGTGATGGCTTCGGCACACTCCTGATGTAGGTGTGTCAAATCCATTCCCGTATCCTAAGGTCTTCGGAAATCAAACAAAAATTCTGAAACTCTGTTAAACCTTTAAAGTCATTCGTTCTTTCTGAACAACTTTCTTTATTAATTTCTATTTATAGATCTTGTCTTGTCTCATCATTTATAACTCTCTCTAATTCATCTTTTATAAGATTCTCTGCACCAGCTTTACGCCTAAATTCAGCCTCGTTACCTCTGATAACCATATCAACGTATTTTGGGACACTATTTCCAACAATCGCGGGGTAACACAGGTTCCCGACCTCCACAACATAAAATCTTATTCTTAACTCTAAGTCGTCAATGCTTACCTTCAATTTCAGACTTTCTAGAGTTGTTATTTCAGCTTCTTTCAACAGTCAAAACCTTCCTGTTCTCGTCCAAACCAGGACCTCCCATGTTCTCGTAAACGTCTTTGCCTAATAGGCACAAGTTGCAGCCTGTATCCACTAACGCGTTAAAACTTTTATTGTTTCATGGTACTCTTTTATAGAAGAAATTATTTTTCGTCTCGAAATACCCCTCGGCGTCAGAATCGATTATTACGTTGACGGCGCCTGCTTCTCTTTTAATTTTGGCCGGCATTTTTTGTTCGTTGACGTTATGGCATTCGAAAGAACGATGACCAAATTGGTTACACTTGAAACACCTAAATGTTAGTTTAGAGCAGTCTCTTGCTAAATGCGATTCGCCCCCACATTTGAAACATTTAAACATTTTTTGGTGGTTTTGACCTCATTCCCCTTATCGTTACTTTGATTCCAGAAGCTTTTTAGCGTCGAAGAATGGCTGAAACTGTCTCGGTTTGATGGCACTCGGGATCCCTTAATCTTCTCGTATACTCTGATATTGTCCTTTAGTTCTTGGATTGTTCTAGATTGATATAAGAGTGTCTTATTAGTTCTCGAGCCGGGTACTCCCTCTATGAAATACTCGGTTATTCTTGCTTTGTCCATGTTCGCTGGGCTCGCAATTTCCATCAAGAAAGGTACAGGTATTCACGAAGTAGAGGTTATAAGTACAGGTATTCACGAAGAGATTCTCCAGCTTTTTTATGTCGATTTCTCAGGATCCTATGAATTTCTATTGCCAATAATTCGGCTCCAAATTCTTTAATCATATTTGTTTTCATGGATTTCCAACCTTTAATATTACTCTGACTACGTACGAACAACTTGGCAGCTCCTATTAAGAGTTGCTTAGCATAGATATACTTCTGGATATCATCCCATTCCAAACTACTCGCGCTGTCCTGAAATTCCGACAGCCATTGTTAACCCCAATTGAATCGGTTCCCGAAAAGCTAGATAAACTTTTCTCCACGTCCTTCAGCGTGAATCTACTGGCCACGTTTCGTCTAGTGATCCTGTTTGTCGCCGAAGCCACGGTATCTTAATGTTGTACTAACCTATTTTTCAATTCCACTTAAGACCGTTTGTACTTAATCCCAGTTCCTTTAATGCCTCTCTTAACCCGTCAACGTTCAGAGCTGAAATGGTTGGTAAATCCATGGCTATGGAAATTTGTCAACCGTTAATACACTAGAAATGCAAAACTTATCAAATCGTGGGGAAGTAGGGAGGAAAATAAGACTAAATATCCTAGTAAAGTAAAACTCAAGATCGACAACCAAGAGAATCCGAACTACTCAAAACTTAATTATCCTCGAGATTTTGTTGTGTTTTTAAAAAACAAAAAAAACTATGTACGGTTAGGGAAGAAATAGATTTACGATGTAGCAAAACCAAATTTACAAAAATATTCCTGAAACAAAACTTTTCACTGTTTCAACTCCAAATGTGACATCCATACTAGAGAAATCACTAATCTTATGAAATTGCTTAATTATGGATTCAATTTGTATTTTAATGAATTAAACTAAATCCTAATTAAACGATTCTGCTCTAATCCCGAGAAAAATTAAAATCTGCTAATGTGTTCTCTAACTCATGTAAAATCTAGAGAATAGTCTTCCCAAAAACTGTACAAACCCGAGAGCATACTGTTATCAATGCTACTGTAGTTTATAAAATAAAAATCTTTACTATTTTAAATTTTTTCCGTTTAAAAAAAGTTTTCAAAGCTGACTTCTATATTTTATTTTGTTTTATTTCTTAATTAACTACTATATCTTTCCACAGAGACTGCGTTTTCAAATGTTGAAAACTATCTAAGTAGTGTCACAACAATTGTACGAGTAAATATTTCACTTTAATATGTTTCACTTTCGACTCAAAAGTAAAGTTTTGCAAAACCGTTTCTTCTCCGCAATAAATTTGGATTAAATATGTAGTCTAATTTAATTTCAAAAAAATAAATAATTTTGATGAATTGTACCTTCCCCAAAAAAAATCATGCTACAAAATGCACCAACAAATCAAATCTCGGTTTTAACTACTAATTAAATTTCAATTTTTCCTCGAAAAAGAAAGCTGTAACACGAACAAAATAAAATAAGAATTCCAAAGCGAATTTCAACTACCTGACGACTTTTATCAACGGAACTTTCTGAGTAGTTATTTAAATAAGGTAAATTTACATAAAGCGCAGAATTTAGTACAAAAAAATATCTTTTGTTAATAAAATTTATTCTTGTATTGAAAGTACACTTAAAATCAAAAGTTAAAGATCGAAAAAAAAAAATAAAATTATTCAAGTAAATGTCTTCATAGCTTACGATTCGTATTACCAAATACGTACATGTATTTTAATTCCTTTAATTATTCTTTAATTTGGTTAAAGTTGCTTAAATTTATTATTTAATTATTGTTAGAGTTGTATTATTGTATTAAAAAAAATAATTCTGTTAAAGTTGTAAAAAGAAATTCAGAATGCTAAAATCAAAATTTATATGTTTTATGTAATACATATATTAAAAAAAAATAATTCTGTTAAAGCAAAAACTACACAAATATAAGACATTCCAAGACAAATTTTTTAGTATAGAAAATAAAAATAAGGCTGTTCCCCAAATTATCGCGACATCTATCAATATGATATCTATCAATATTTATTCATCTTTTATGTTATACTAAATTCGTTTTTTTTCAATTTTAAATATACATAAACGTTTTTCATTCTTTTCTTTGATATACAATCATATACAATTTAAACTTGAATAAAAAAAAAAAAGGTTTTTTAATTAAAATAAATGGTTCTGTATATACATTGTAACTTCGTATTGCTATACTAGGATATATAATAATTTGAATACTGGTAATTTAATGTAGGTTTTTGTAAGTACATAATTTAGACTCGATTGTTAGTTTTAAATAAATTTTATTTATTATAGTTATATAATATTACAATTCATTAATATAAAATTTACAAATGTATTACAATAAAACAATTTTTAAAATACAAAGAAAAGATTAGTTATCTGCATGCTGTGCTGCATGTGTTATAAACCAAATAAACGAGAATGTATCCTAAATATAATGTTAAGTTAACATTATGCTACGTTGTCAGATTTATTGTATGGTTTTTATTTTTTAAACAAAATTAATTTTTTTTCTAGATACCTATACGAAAAAATATATGTACATGAGATTTCTTGATTTGTCACAGACAATTTGTGTATGTATTTAGTATTTTTTTTTTTTTCCAAAATAAGCTAAAGAGTATATAAAAATTGTGTTATTTAGAATGATTAAGTAACCAATAATTCGTCGTTTCAATTGAAGTAAACTGTATTGTCTATAATATTTAATAAACAATTTCTGGCAAATTTTATTAGGTGACACGAGCAAAAAAAGCAATATCTAGTAAAATATGTGTTTTCATTAGTAATTCCAAGTTTTTTGTGAAGCCAACGATTATGTGATACTTGGTCACATACAGTAGCTTTGATTATTATGCCCGATTTTAAACATTTGTCAATAATTGACATAACCATGATTTCTAATTTGGATCCAGGTATTGTAGAGCCAGAAACAACATGTGCTACTATGTAACTCGAAATTAATCCACTAATGGTGAAAACATAAAGTTCTTTTCCATCGCAATTTTCTCGGTTGATCGCATCTGTACAAACTCCATCTATAATATCTTTCCTAGAATTGTATTCTAACTCTGACCTGATACGTATTTCATCAAAAACCAATAAATTTCGTTTCTGTAACTTCAAATAATTTGTCATTAATTCCTGGTTAAACGCTGTCTACTGATAACCATCTGTGTAGAGATGAAGCTGATGGGAGCTGAAATTTTAAATTTTTTTTGAAGAACATGTACCATGATGATGATTTAAGAAAATTCGTAAACAAAGTTCATTTTCCTCCCAAATTTCAGTTTTTTTCTTTCTTTTAACAGAATTTTGTAAAATACTTATGAATTATCTGATGTTCTCAAATTTTTCAAAATGTCAGTAATATTTTTGTATTTTTACGATGTATCTTTGCTCTTGCAATATATTTTAATTTTATTGCGCTTTTTAAAACCTTTTTTTTTATTTAATTTTAGTTTCAATTTTATATATTTATTTTTTAACAACTGTAAAGACTTCGGGTGTCTTCGGAATTGCATAAAAAAGCCATCAACCTGATTCACAGAAGAAATAATACAATGTAAAATTTCAATATGTCAAACACATTGTATTATTAATACAATGTATTTAGTTTAGAATTCAGAATGCCTTTAACACATTGTCTCAGATAAGTGTCAAAAGTTAAAAGTGAATATTATCAGTCATTGGTTTAGCAAAAACAAGCTAGTGATAAGTTGTAAAACGAAATATACGATTTTAAATATTTATAATACCTCGAATTTAAATTTTAATCTCTTTTATCATGATCGTACATGTTGTAAAATTTCTGATAATACAGTTTTTGATAAGTCTTTGTGTTCTGATAATTGTTTTTTAATTGAAAGAGTGGAAAAATTTAAATATCTTGGTCTTGTTTTATATTGTAAAATATCCTGGTTTGATCACACAACATATCTAAAAAATTATTTACTTAATGTAATTAGACAACTTTATCTCATAAGACAATACAGTACTGCTAAATTTGCAACTATCGCGTTTTATGCACTATTTCAATCCAAGTTACAATATGGTATAGTTTGCTGGGGTGGTACATATTTTAATAAATTGCATAATCTTCTAGTAGCACAGAAACACGCCATTAAAATTATATTTAAAAAAAGGAAATATGATAGCAGCGTTTACTTATTTCAAATGTTAAATATTCTTCCTATTACAAATTTGTTTTTATTTAAGACGTTGAAATCATTTTTTTTAAGATCAGGTCACTTAAATGTGAGATTTACAGAAAGATACAATCTTAGGAGTAATAGCAGGAATTTTATTAATGTGCCTTCGTTTAAAAAAGTTCACTATAGTCATTTTTTTAAAATCGTAGCACCCAGAGTTTTCAATATAGCATCAGATGAAATTAGGAATACTAGAATTTACTCAGAATTTATTAAAAAAATTTAAAAAATCTCTCCTGCTCTTCTGCTTTTTTTAGTATTAGAATTAGCTGCAATAAATTTAGGTTTTTGAATTTTTTGTCCTTGTAGTATACCTGTATTTGTTTCCTTTTCTTTTGCTTACTCCATTAAGCATTTATACAATGTAAAAATTTGTAATGTAAATTTTTTGAAATCATGAATTGTTAATTAGCCATTTGATACTTACCCTAGGCAACAAAATGACTGAATATTTTACTAGTTTGTATATCTCAAATGAAATGTAATACTTACAAATATAATTTTTTATGAATTATGTAAATTATGAAAATAGTAAAATAAAAAATAAATAAAATTGTTAACAATATGCATAAGTCACTATACAGTCATTTATATTGTTATACATATGTATGCGCATCACGGCTAACAATAATTTAGAAGACCTGAATACTGAACGAAAAAAAGGTGTATAGGGGTCTATTTTTCATGAAAATACACGTAGTCTTATGGGAAAAATAGGGGTCTATTACAAATCTTGAAATAACTCAAAAACTATGAATTATTTTTAAGTTCTTCCAAAAGGGGTATTAAAATTTCATCTTTTTTACATCATTTGGTAAAACATAATTTTAGAAAATTTAATTTTTTCATTCATAAATATTAATTTAAAAAAATGTCTACAAACTACTTTTTTATTTAAAAAAGTTTTTTAAAAGCTTTGAAAGAGAGCATTTATTTCGTACATTACTGGGCAAGAAAATTATTGCAAGGAAAATAATTTTTAGGACAAATGAAATTCAATAAGTTGAGTAGGTAAATTTGAATTGAATATAAATTTTATGTACGTGTGAAATATAATTTATATGTATGCAAAATATAATTTATATTTAATTATTCCCGTTTCCACACTACCTATGAGGTAGAGAATATGGCGCGTTTTTTTTAAAGTGATATCCCCTAGTGGTAGGCCTAGTCCACTTAAGCTAAAATATTAAGAAAACAACAGAAAAATATATTAATATATATCCATAAATAATATTTTTTATAAAAATTATTAAAAATAAAAAAAATCGGTAAAATTAAAAATTATAAAAATATCACAAATTAAAAAAAAAATAACTTAAATTAAAAAACAAAACAAATCATTAAAATTACAAAAAAAAAAATATCACAATGCTATTAAATTATCACATATATTACCTTTTTTAATGGAATTTAACTAATTTTCTATTTTCATTATTGCTTTTCAGAATATCATTATTATCTTTTACAAAATTATTTATTAAAGTATTTGTAAAAATTTTACCTACTTTGAAAAAATTATCCCGACTTTTTGTACCACATTTACACTTCGATTCCAAATCTATGTCATATTGTCCTATAACAAGGCTAATAACCGTCAGTTTTATTAATAATCCGTTTTGATTAATGGTCTCCAAAAAAATTTTTTTTAAGTCATTATTCCGTAAAATTTCCTGAAGGATTGCAGTCATATGAAACAAAATATAAATAAGCTGATCTGTTGGCAATGAAAGACCCCCTCTGTCTAGTTCGTCAAAATAATATGAGCCCGTTTCAGTCCCACTTTAAATATTGATTTGCAATCGACGCATTTAATGTACTTTTCTAAAGATTTTGAGGCATATCCACCCGCGTACAAATTAGAATCATTATCGAATTCTGCCTCACTTAAATAATTCGAATCAAAAATTTGTTCAAATAATTCAATATCTACTACATGTTCCAAAGTATTTTCACCTTTTGTTTTTTTTTGAATTATCTATTTCATTTAAATATTTTTTATAAACCTGATGTATTCTAAGTTTTTATTCTGATTCTATCACTTCGGAATACGAAACATTATAATTGCACCCAGCTAAAGATCGATAAAGACCAAATCTGTTTTCTAAATTATCAGTCTGGAATATTCCTAACAAGATATATTCTACACTTAATTCCCTTAAGGAAAAATAAACTAAATCTATTAACGTTTTAGTACTAAGTACTAAAGCGTTGAAGGTATCTTTGGTAAGACTATTTTTATTATCATATTCATTACAATTCCAGACTGATAACCAGTCACATAATTCATTTAGAAAATTAAGATGAAAATCGGTTGTCTTGTGGAAAGGTTTACCCCATTCATTCCTATTTTTAATTTCCCCCTGGTATTGCATATATCCCACCATTTTCTAATAATTTCACAGAAGTCAGCAGTCGGTCACATTTTTTCAGATTCCTTCAAACAAGCTATAGTTGAGCGGTGGAATATATTATCTACTAGGCAAACGTTTTGCCGTTGAAGCGAAGTAGGATTTAAAGATTTTCTATTTAATTTATAGGCTTTTTTTATTTGTAGATCTTCTTCTTTTTCACATAGTTCCGAAAAATGCGTAAAACGGGCATATCTAATTTCTTTTGTTTCGAAATCAGAAAACATTAAAACTTGATGTGGTGCACAAATCCAATTATTTCGAATACTTTCGAAAAGATGAACAGTATCAAACTGCACTTATATTTTACCCTGACCATTGGGGTTTGGAAAATAATTTTGATTATCGATTCTTAAATTATTAAATATATTTTGATTGATTCTATTGTTATCAGTTATGATGAACAAAACCGGAAAGCCTTTACTTTGTACGAAGTGGATAACACTTCTTGTAGTATCTTTTAAATACTGACCATTCGGACGGAGCACAGGAAACAATCGAACAATTTCTTTAAAATTTCCAAACACGGACTTTATCATGAAGGCTATAATTGTCTTTGCAGCTTCAGTGGAGTTATTTGCAGCCATTCCACGATATTGTTCGATTTATATTGTAAAGTTTGACTTATATAAATTTCGTCAATTAAAATGGCTACAAATTTTTCACGTTCCGTTAAAGATTGAGAAGCTGGAGTTAAATAGTTATCATCGTTTTCGTCATTTTTATAATTGGGTGTTAGTATTTTATAATAAGTAGATCTTGAATGGGCGAAAATTAAAAATTACATTACGATGGTATTACAACTATATTTGGGAGTTTTTAAACTTAAAAGTTGAATTTGTTCAATAATAATATTTAATCTTTCTCGTTTTTCACAATCATCCTCTGAATTTTAATAGAGTGTAAGAAGAAACAAAGCTTGTTCTAAAAACAAGGAAGAATTATTATCAGAGTTTAATTGCGCGCTATTGAAAAACGATATTATTCGCTTTAGCTGAGACCAAAATACAAGTTTCGTATTTTCCGACAAAATATTTTGAAATTTTTTAGCTGGTTCTTCTTTAAAATCTGTGAAGCAGGTAACGAATAGATCGTTATTAATAGTTATTCTAAGTTTAAAATCACACCCGAAGTGATTATTATCAGATAAAACATATAAAACTATATTGTTTTTACCTTTGTATAAATTCCAGCCATTTAAATGTATTTTTTTTTTCAATTTTTAAAATTAATTTCAACTTTATTTAAAATTTAGTTCAACTCAAATTAAGTTCAAAGTTTAAAATTAAATTATCATCGTATGTTTCGGTTTTCTTTTTAAATGAACATTCAGGGTAATTGGAGAAAATACTGGGAACTGCATTTGGCATTAAACGCGGCCTTTGAGGGTTATTTAAACAAAAAGACGATTCTGAAAAATGTAATTTACATATGGAACTATACGCCTTGGGTTGCCAATCCGATATTGACGCGGCGTTTATCCATAATGTTCTGAAAGGCTCTTTTTTCGGAAATCGAAAAACTGGAACATATATATTGTTACTATTATTGGATTTACATCCAGGAATTACACATTTTTTAACCATTTTATTATAATTATTATTTAATAAAATTTAAATTTTAACCATTTGAATTATAATTAAAAAAGGCAATATAAAGATACTAATAATAACTAAATAATTTAATTTTTTAAAAATATTCTTTAGTTTTTTAAAGTAAAATTTAAAAAAATATTTTTTCAATTTGATTTCTTCAATTTCAATTAAATTTTTTTCAATTCAAATTTAAAAGTAAATAGCTACAGTTTATACTAAACTAAAAATGCTTACCTAAAATTTGGTAATCGACTTCTTCAATTTATCAAAATATCACTAAAAAATATGAATAGAAAGTTAATTTTTTTACAAAAATAAAGATGAAATTTCAAACTTTCTTTTTATATATAATTTAACTATTTTTATTTAAAATAAAATTATAAAAACTCGATGTTAATGTAAAAGTACTTACTAAATTTGCAGTACAATTTATTATAAAGCTTTTGAATTATTAGGTTATGTTCACTAAATCATGAAAAATGTTTACTCTCATTCGTTTTTGATATTGTTAAAATGGCTGTCATGTTAAAATGCTTAAAAAAACCATTCCCATATTTTTTATCGAAAATATATAGTAAAAATTTTGAGTTGAAAGCTGAAATTTTGTGAGATGGTAGCAGAGATTCTAAACTTTAATTTAAATTAAAATATTGATACTTTTGGGAAAAAAAATAAGAAAAAAATCAAAAAAATTTTACTAGCACAAAAGAAATATTTCAGTGTCCAGGCCTTTTAAATTATTGTTAGCCGTGATGTGCATATATACAGTCATATGTACATACATATTTATATTGTCAAGAATGTAAAAAGTTATTTTTCTTAATTTTCTTTAATTTTTTTATTTAAAGTTTTCCTAATTTTATTGTAAGTCCTTTTTTGTTTAACGAACAAATTTATATTTTTTTTTTTCTAAAATTTAAGGCACATGTAATGTAACACAGAAAATAGTGGTAAAATTTACGACACTCTCAAAGAAAGTAATATAACAAATAATAGCTTACGGCACTAAAGGTTATTACAAAATATTGGTTTTTAATTGATACTTTGTTGTTGTTTTTTCTTAATTTAAAAACTTTAAGTTATTGAAATAAAGGAAATAAAAATAATAGCAAAAATAGTAAATAGAATTATACATAATAAGTACATGCATATAGGTATAATAAATAATATATACAAAACATCAAAAGCAATTTTTATATAATATATAAACATACAAACATACATACATAATATATTAAAAGGAATAATAAACGCAAAAAGATAAGTTTCCTATATCAGTTATGTATTTTACAAAAGAAAAAAAACCAAACAAAAATGTATGTACATAAGTACCTACATACATATGCACATATGTATATCCCGTTACAATTTAAAATCATAGGAATTATGTATGTATGTATGTATAATAAATTATTTGGACACCATTAAATTTTATTATTTATAAAATTAATAACATGGGGCCTCGGTGGCCTAGTAGGTAAGAGCGTATAAAATACGCTGTAAATACCGAGGGAGTGTGGGTTCGAATTCCACACACTTTGCAAGAGTTATTCCTCCTTACGACATTTACAGCCACGCCTGAACAGGAAAGGCTGTGTAATTTCCTGTCCACATTTATGTACATTTATGTACATTCGCTACAATACTAAATTGTAAATGTCAATTATCATATGGTTTTAACTTTTGACACTTATCTGAGACAATGTGTTAAAGGCATTCTGAATTCTAAACTAAATACATTGTATTATTAATACAATGTATTAATAATACAATGTATTATTGTTTGTATTATTATTATAATACAATATTAATACAATGTATTAATAATACAATGTATTATTGTTTGTATTATTATTATTAAATTTTCATAATTTTTAAACATATAAAAATTTTGCAACTAAGGTAGCGATATAATTTTTTAGATTTGTATTTATATGAAAGATGACGACCTTAACTACATATACACATACATACATGTGGACATGTTTATAAAAAAAAGAGATACCTATGTATATAATGTACATACATATATATGTACAAATGTTATTATTTCTTTTTTTTAATGCATTTCTCTGCCACATAAATGTGGACAGGAAATTAAACAGCCTTTCCTGTTCAGGCGTGGCTGTAAATGTCGTAAGGGGGAATAACTCTTGCAAAGTGTGTGGAATTTGAACCCACACTCCCTCGGTATTTACAGCGTATTTTATACGCTCTTACCTACTAGGCCACCGAGGCCCCATGTTATTAATTTTATAAATAATAAAATTTAATGGTGTCCAAATAATTTATTATACATACATACATACATAATTCCTATGATTTTAAATTGTAACGGGATATACATATGTGCATATGTATGTAGGTACTTATGTACATACATTTTTGTTTGGTTTTTTTTCTTTTGTAAAATACATAACTGATATAGGAAACTTATCTTTTTGCGTTTATTATTCCTTTTAATATATTATGTATGTATGTTTGTATGTTTATATATTATATAAAAATTGCTTTTGATATTTTGTATATATTATTTATTATACCTATATGCATGTACTTATTATGTATAATTCTATTTACTATTTTTGCTATTATTTTTATTTCCTTTATTTCAATAACTTAATGTTTTTAAATTAAGAAAAAACAACAACAAAGTATCAATTAAAAACCAATATTTTGTAATAACCTTTAGTGCCGTAAGCTATTATTTGTTATATTACTTTCTTTGAGAGTGTCGTAAATTTTACCACTATTTTCTGTGTTACATTACATGTGCCTTAAATTTTAGACAAAAAAAATATAAATTTGTTCGTTAAACAAAAAAAGACTTATAATAAAATTAGGAAAACTTTAAATAAAAAAATTAAAGAAAATTAAGAAAAATAACTTTTTACATTCTTGACAATATAAATATGTATGTACATATGACTGTATATATGCACATCACGGCTAACAATAATTTAAAAGGCCTGGACACTGAAATATTTGTTTTGTGCTAGTAAAATTTTTTTGATTTTTTTCTTATTTTTTTTCCCAAAAATATCAATATTTTAATTTAAATTAAAGTTTAGAATCTCTGCTACCATCTCACAAAATTTCAGCTTTCAACTCAAAATTTTTAATATATTTTCGATAAAAAATATAGGAATGGTTTTTTTAAGCATTTTAACATGACAGCCATTTTAACAATGTCAAAAATCTCATTAGTTTTTGACATTGTTAAAATAGCTGTCATGTTAAAATGCTTAAAAAAACCATTCCTATATTTTTTATCGAAAATATATAGTAAAAATTGACAGCCATTTTAACAATGTCAAAAACCAATGAGAGTAAACATTTTTCATGATTTAGTGAACATAACCTAATAATTCAAAAGCTTTATAATAAATTGTACTGCAAATTTGGTAAGTACTTTTAAATTAATATCGAGTTTTTATAATTTTATTTTAAATAAAAATAGTTAAATTATATATAAAAAGAAAGTTTCAAATTTCATCTTTATTTTTGTAAAAAAATTAACTTTCTATTCATATTTTTTAGTGATATTTTGATAAATTGAAGAAGTCGATTACCAAATTTTAGGTAAGCATTTTTAGTTTAGTATAAACTGTAGCTATTTACTTTTAAATTTGAATTGAAAAAAATTTAATTGAAATTGAAGAAATCAAATTGAAAAAATATTTTTTTAAATTTTACTTTAAAAAACTAAAGAATATTTTTAAAAAATTAAATTATTTAGTTATTATTAGTATCTTTATATTGCCTTTTTTAATTATAATTCAAATGGTTAAAATTTAAATTTTATTAAATAATAATTATAATAAAATGGTTAAAAAATGTGTAATTCCTGGATGTAAATCCAATAATAGTAACAATATATATGTTCCAGTTTTTCGATTTCCGAAAAAAGAGCCTTTCAGAACATTATGGATAAACGCCGCGTCAATATCGGATTGGCAACCCAAGGCGTATAGTTCCATATGTAAATTACATTTTTCAGAATCGTCTTTTTGTTTAAATAACCCTCAAAGGCCGCGTTTAATGCCAAATGCAGTTCCCAGTATTTTCTCCAATTACCCTGAATGTTCATTTAAAAAGAAAACCGAAACATACGATGATAACTTAATTTTAAACTTTGAAAACTTAATTTTAAAAATTGAAAAAAAAAATACATTTAAATGGCTGGAATTTATACAAAGGTAAAAACAATATAGTTTTATATGTTTTATCTGATAATAATCACTTCGGGTGTGATTTTAAACTTAGAATAACTATTAATAACGATCTATTCGTTACCTGCTTCACAGGTTTTAAAGAAGAACCAGCTAAAAAATTTCAAAATATTTTGTCGGAAAATACGAAACTTGTATTTTGGTCTCAGTTAAAGCGAATAATATCGTTTTTCAATAGCGCGCAATTAAACTCTGATAATAATTCTTCCTTGTTTTTAGAACAAGCTTTGTTTCTTCTTACACTCTATTAAAATTCAGAGGATGATTGTGAGAAACGAGAAAGATTAAATATTATTATTGAACAAATTCAACTTTTAAGTTTAAAAACTCCCAAATATAGTTGTAATACCATCGTAATGTCATTTTTAATTTTCGCCCATTCAAAATCATTATAAAATACTAACACCCAATTATAAAAATGACGAAAACGATGATAACTATTTAACTCCAGCTTCTCAATCTTTAACGGAACGTGAAAAATTTGTAGCCGTTTTAATTGACGAAATTTATATAAGTCAAACTGTACAATATAAATCGAACAATATCGTGGGAATGGCTGCAAATAACTCCACTGAAGCTGCAAAGACAATTATAGCCTTCATGATAAAGTCCGTGTTTGGAAATTTTAAAGAAATTGTTCGATTGTTTCCTGTGCTCCGTCCGAATGGTCGGTATTTAACAGATACTACAAGAAGTGTTATCCACTTCGTACAAAGTAAAGGCTTTCCGGTTTTTTTATCATAACTGATAACAATAGAATCAATCAAAATATGCTTAATAATTTAAGAATCGATAATCAAAATTATTTTCCAAACCCCAATGGTCAGGGTAAAATATAAGTGCAGTTTGATACTGTTCATCTTTTCGAAAGTATTCGAAATAATTGGATTTGTGCACCACATCAAGTTTTAATGTTTTCTGATTTCGAAACAAAAGAAATTAGATATGCCCGTTTTACGCATTTTTCGGAACTATTTAAAAAAGAAGAAGATCTACAAATGAAAAAAGCCTATAAATTAAATAGAAAATCTTTAAATCCTACTTCGCTTCAACGGCACAACGTTTGCCTAGTATAGATAATATATTCCACCGCTCAACTATAGCTTGTTTAAAGGAATCTAAAAAAATGCGACCGACTACTGACTTCTGTGAAATTATTAGAAAATGGTGGGATATATGCAACAACCAGGGGGAAATAAAAAATAGGAATGAATGGGGTAAACCTTTCCACATAACAACCGATTTTCATCTTAATTTTCTAAAAGAATTCTGTGACTGGTTATCAGTCTGGAATAGTAATGAATATGATAATAAAAATTGTCTTACCAAAGATACCTTCAACGCTTTAGTACTTAGTACTAAAACGTTAATAGATTTAGTTTATTTTTCCTTAAAGGAATTAAGTGTAGAATATATCTTGTTAGGAAAATTCCAGACTGATAATTTAGAAAACAGATTTGGTCTTTATCGATCTTTAGCTGGGTGCAATTATAATGTTTCGTATTCCGAAGTAATAGAATCAGAATAAAAACTTTGAATACATCAGGTTTATCAAAAATATTTAAATGAAATAGATAATTTAAAAAAAAACAAAAGGTGAAAATACTTTGAATCATGTAGTAGATTTATGAATTATTTGAAGAAATTTTTGATTCGAATTATTTAAGTGAGGCAGAATTCGATAATGATTCTAATTTGTACGCGGGTGGATATGCCTCAAAATCGTTAGAAAAGTACATTAAATGCGTCGATTGCAAATCAATATTTAAACTGGGACTGAAACTGGCTCATATTATTTTGACGAACTAGACAGAGGGGGTCTTTCATTGCCAACATATCAGCTTATTTATATTTTGTTTCATATGACTGCAATCCTTCAGGAAATTTTACGGAATAATGACTTAAAAAAATTTTTTTTGGAGACCATTAATCAAAAAGGATTATTAATAAAACTGACGGTTATTAGCCTTAGTATAGGACAATATGACATAGATTTGGAATCGACGTGTAAATGTGGTACAAAAGGTCGGGATAATTTTTTCAAAGTAGGTAAAATTTTTTCAAATATTTTAATAAATAATTTTGTAAAAGATAATAATGATATTCTGAAAAGCAATAATGAAAATAGAAAATTAGTTAAATTCCATTAAAAAAGGTAATATATGTGATAATTTAATAGCATTGTGATATTTTTTTTTTGTAATTTTAATGAATTGTTTTGTTTTTTAATTTAAGTTATTTTTTTTTTAATTTGTGATATTTTTATATTTTTTATTTATATGAATTATTTTTTAATTTTACCGATTTTTTTTATTTTTAATAATTTTTGTAAAAAATATTATTTACGGATATATATTAATATATTTTTCTTTTGTTTTCTTAATATTTTAGCTGAAGTGGACTAGGCCTACCACTAGGGGATACCACTTTAAAAAAAACGCGCCATATTCTCTACCTCATAGGTAGTGTGGAAACGGGAATAATTAAATATAAATTATATTTTGCATACATATAAATTATATTTCACACGTACATAAAATTCATATTCAATTCAAATTTACCTACTCAACTTACTAAATTTCATTTGTCCTAAAAATTATTTTCCTTGCAATAATTTTCTTGCCCAGTAATGTACGAAATAAATGCTCTCTTTCAAAGCTTTTAAAAAACTTTTTTAAATAAAAAAGTAGTTTGTAGACATTTTTTTAAATTAATATTTATGAATGAAAAAATTAAATTTTCTAAAATTATGTTTTACCAAATGATGTAAAAAAGATGAAATTTTAATACCCCTTTTGGAAGAACTTAAAAATAATTCATAGTTTTTAAGTTATTTCAAGATTTGTAATAGACCCCTATTTTTTCCCATAAGACTACGTGTATTTTCATGAAAAATAGACCCCTATACAGCTTTTTTTCGTTCAGTATTCAGGTCTTCTAAATTATTGTTAGCCGTGATGCACATACATATGTATAACAATATAAATATGTACATATATATGACTGTATAGTCACTTATGCATATTGTTTGCAACAATTTTATTTATTTTTTATTTTACTATTTTCATAATTTACATAATTCATAAAAAATTATATTTGTAAGTATTACATTTCATTTGACATATACAAACTAGTAAACTATTCAATCATTTTGTTGCCTAGGGTAAGTATCAAATGGCTAATTAACAATTCATGATTTCAAAAAAATTTACATTACAAATTTTTACATTGTATAAATGCTTAATGGAGTAAGCAAAAGAAAAGGAAACAAATACAGGTATACTACAAGAACAAAAAATTCAAAAACCTAAATTTATTGCAGCTAATTCTAATACTAAAAAAAGCAGAAGAGCAGGAGAGATATATGAGTAAGTAGCAACAAAACATTTGAGAATAAGCAAAATTAAGTTACAACTCTTAATAAATTTTTTTAATAAATTCTGAGTAAATTCTAGTATTCCTAATTTCATCTGATGCTTTATTGAAAACTCTGGGTGCTACGATTTTGAAAAAATGACTATAGTGAACTTTTTTAAACGAAGGCACATTAATAAAATTCCTGCTATTACTCCTAAGATTGTATCTTTCTGTAAATCTCACATTTAATTGACCTGATCTTAAAAAAAAATGATTTCAACGTCTTAAATAAAAACAAATTTGTAATAGGAAGAATATTTAACATTTGAAATAATTAAAGGCTGCTATCATATTTCCTTTTTTTAAATATAATTTTAATGGCGTGTTTCTGTGCTACTAGAAGATTATGCAATTTATTAAAATATGTACCACCAAAGCAAACTATACCATATTGTAACTTGGATTGAAATAGTGCATAAAACGCGATAGTTGCAACTTTAGCAGTACTGTATTGTCTTATGAGATAAAGTTGTCTAATTACATTAAGTAAATAATTTTTTAGATATGTTGTGTGATCAAACCAGGATATTTTACAGCATAAAACAAGACCAAGATATTTAAATTTTTCCACTCTTTCAATTAAAAAACAATTATCAGAACACAAAGACTTATCAAAAACTGTATTATCAGAAATTTTACAACATGTACGATCATGATAAAAGAGATTAAAATTTAAATTCGAGGTATTATAAATATTTAAAATCATATATTTCGTTTTACAACTTATCACTAGCTTGTTTTTGCTAAACCAATGACTGATAATATTCAAATCATGATTTAACTTCAAAATTAGATCCTGCTGATTTTTGCAATTATACGCAAAAGCAATGTCATCCGCAAATTCAATTGGTATTCCTAAAAGCGGCTGCGGAAAAAGATAGTTATTATTGAAGAAAATATTGAAATTAGTACCGATATTATTACCGAATAAATTTTTATAATTACTATTATCATTATTACTTGCATTATATTGTTCATTCTCCATTTGTTTTCTTTTTGGTCCACTGTAGGTGTTTATTGGTGGGCTTGCTCGTTTATTAAACAATAACTC
Source organism: Poecilobothrus nobilitatus (assembly GCA_947095535.1). NCBI lineage: Eukaryota > Metazoa > Arthropoda > Insecta > Diptera > Dolichopodidae > Poecilobothrus > Poecilobothrus nobilitatus. Next base: position 141,190,527 of record OX352772.1, on the reverse strand, counting down.
CTTTAAAGACAGAGACAGTAATGGTATTCTATGTTTTGGCGGGGGCATTACTTGTGCGTTTAAAAACAGAGAGAGTATACTATTTTTTAGAAGCTTTATGAATGAAAAAATTAAATTTTCTAAAATTATGTTTTACCAAATGATGTAAAAAAGATGAAATTTTAATACCCCTTTTGGACGAACTTAAAAATAATTCATAGTTTTTGAGTTATTTCAAGATTTGTAATAGAACCCTATTTTTTCCCATAAGACTACGTGTATTTTCATGAAAAATAGACCCCTATACAGCTTTTTTTCGTTCAGTATTCAGGTCTTCTAAATTATTGTTAGCCGTGATGCACATACATATGTATAACAATATAAATATGTACATATATATGACTGTATAGTCACTTATGCATATTGTTAACAATTTTATTTATTTTTTATTTTACTATTTTCATAATTTACATAATTCATAAAAAATTATATTTGTAAGTATTACATTTCATTTGACATATACAAACTAGTAAACTATTCAGTCATTTTGTTGCCTAGGGTAAGTATCAAATGGCTAATTAACAATTCATGATTTCAAAAAAATTTACATTACAAATTTTTACATTGTATAAATGCTTAATGGAGTAAGCAAAAGAAAAGGAAACAAATACAGGTATACTACAAGAACAAAAAATTCAAAAACCTAAATTTATTGCAGCTAATTCTAATACTAAAAAAAGCAGAAGAGCAGGAGAGATATATGAGTAAGTAGCAACAAAACATTTGAGAATAAGCAAAATTAAGTTACAACTCTTAATAAATTTTTTTAATAAATTCTGAGTAAATTCTAGTATTCCTAATTTCATCTGATGCTTTATTGCAAACTCTGGGTGCTACGATTTTGAAAAAATGACTATAGTGAACTTTTTTAAACGAAGGCACATTAATAAAATTCCTGCTATTACTCCTAAGATTGTATCTTTCTGTAAATCTCACATTTAATTGACCTTATCTTAAAAAAAATGATTTCAACGTCTTAAATAAAAACAAATTTGTAATAGGAAGAATATTTAACATTTGAAATAAGTAAACGCTGCTATCATATTTCCTTTTTTTAAATATAATTTTAATGGCGTGTTTCTGTGCTACTAGAAGATTATGCAATTTATTAAAATATGTACCACCCCAGCAAACTATACCATATTGTAACATGGATTGAAATAGTGCATAAAACGCGATAGTTGCAACTTTAGCAGTACTGTACTGAAATATGAGATAAAGTTGTCTAATTACATTAAGTAAATAATTTTTTAGATATGTTGTGTGATCAAACCAGGATATTTTACAGCATAAAACAAGACCAAGATATTTAAATTTTTCCACTCTTTCAATTAAAAAACAATTATCAGAACACAAAGACTTATCAAAAACTGTATTATCAGAAATTTTACAACATGTACGATCATTATAAAAGAGATTAAAATTTAAATTCGAGGTATTGTAAATATTTAAAATCATATATTTCGTTTTACAACTTATCACTAGCTTGTTTTTGCTAAACCAATGACTGATAATATTCAAATCATGATTTAACTTAAAAATTAGATCCTGCTGATTTTTGCAATTATACGCAAAAGCAATGTCATCCGCAAATTCAATTGGTATTCCTAAAAGCGGCTGCGAAAAAAGATAGTTATTATTGAAGAAAATATTGAAATTATTACCGATATTATTACCGAATAAATTTTTATAATTACTATTATCATTATTACTTGCATTATATTGTTCATTCTCCATTTGTTTTCTTTTTGGTCCACTGTAGGTGTTTATTGGTGGGCTTGCTCGTTTATTAAACAATAACTCCTTTAAAGACAGAGATAGTAATGGTATTCTATGTTTTGGCGGGGGCATTACTTGTGCGTTTAAAAACAGAGAGAGTATCTATTTTTTAGAAGCTTACCTGCAAAACTAAAACAATCAGGAGCAAAATGATTTTTACAAATGAAACTACGTTTTGTTTGTAAATCATTTTTCCTACTATTTAAGCCCATTCGTAAGATTTCGGCTTTTCATAAGTCGGAAATTTAGTGAATACATTATTCATTGCAGCCTTGACTGGACAACCCGGTACAAGACAACTTTTTTGATTATTTCTTTTTTGCATTCTAAATATTAGAAAAAATAATATAAAATTTTCATAATTTTTAAACATATAAAAATTTTGCAACTAAGGTAGCGATATAATTTTTTAGATTTGTATTTATATGAAAGATGACGACCTTAACTACATATACACATACATACATGTGGACATGTTTATAAAAAAAAGAGATACCTATGTATATAATGTACATACATATATATGTACAAATGTTATTATTTCTTTTTTTTTTAATGCATTTCTCTGCCACATAAATGTGGACAGGAAATTACACAGCCTTTCCTGTTCAGGCGTGGCTGTAAATGTCGTAAGAGGGAATAACTCTTGCAAAGTGTGTGGAATTCGAACCCACACTCCCTCGGTATTTACAGCGTATTTTATACGCTCTTACCTACTAGGCCACCGAGGCCCCATGTTATTAATTTTATAAATAATAAAATTTAATGGTGTCCAAATAATTTATTATACATACATACATACATAATTCCTATGATTTTAAATTGTAACGGGATATACATATGTGCATAAGTATGTAGGTACTTATGTACATACATTTTTGTTTGGTTTTTTTGCTTTTGTAAAATACATAACTGATATAGGAAACTTATCTTTTTGAGTTTATTATTCCTTTTAATATATTATGTATGTATGTTTGTATGTTTATATATTATATAAAAATTGCTTTTGATGTTTTGTGTATATTATTTATTATACCTATATGCATGTACTTATTATGTATAATTCTATTTACTATTTTTGCTATTATTTTTATTTCCTTTATTTCAATAACTTAATGTTTTTAAATTAAGAAAAAACAAAAACAAAGTATCAATTAAAAACCAATATTTTGTAATAACCTTTAGTGCCGTAAGCTATTATTTGTTATATTACTTTCTTTGAGAGTGTCGTAAATTTTACCACTATTTTCTGTGTTACATTACATGTGCCTTAAATTTTAGACAAAAAAAATATAAATTTGTTCGTTAAACAAAAAAAGACTTATAATAAAATTAGGAAAACTTTAAATAAAAAAATTAAAGAAAATTAAGAAAAATAACTTTTTACATTCTTGACAATATAAATATGTATGTACATATGACTGTATATATGCACATCACGGCTAACAATAATTTAAAAGGCCTGGACACTGAAATATTTGTTTTGTGCTAGTAAAATTTTTTTGATTTTTTTCTTATTCTTTTTCCCAAAAATATGATTTTTTACGAAAATATATATTAAGTTTTCGTTATGAAATATTGGCCCAAAAATATCAATATTTTAATTTAAATTAAAGTTTAGAATCTCTGCTACCATCTCACAAAATTTCAGCTTTCAACTCAAAATTTTTACTATATATTTTCGATAAAAAATATAGGAATGGTTTTTTTAAGCATTTTAACATGACAGCCATTTTAACAATGTCAAAAACCAATGAGAGTAAACATTTTTCATGATTTAGTGAACATAACCTAATAATTCAAAAGCTTCATAATAAATTGTGCTGCAAATTTGGTAAGTACTTTTAAATGAATATCGAGTTTTTATAATTTTATTTTATATAAAAATAGTTAAATTATATATAAAAAGAAAGTTTGAAATTTCATCTTTATTTTTGTAAAAAAATTAACTTTCTATTCATATTTTTTAGTGATATTTTGATAAATTGAAGAAGTCGATTACCAAATTTTAGGTAAGCAATTTTAGTTTTTTTAAATACAGTTAATAAAAAAAAAATCATTGTGTATAGTTATAAGTATAAACTGTAGCTATTTACTTTTAAATTTGAATTGAAAAAAATTTAATTGAAATTGAAGAAATCAAATTGAAAAAATATTTTTTTAAATTTTACTTTAAACAACTAAAGAATATTTTTAAAAAATTAAATTATTTAGTTATTATTAGTATCTTTATATTGCCATTTTTAATTATAATTCAAATGGTTAAAATTTAAATTTTATTAAATAATAATTATAATAAAATGGTTAAAAAATGTGTAATTCCTGGATGTAAATCCAATAATAGTAACAATATATATGTTCCAGTTTTTCGATTTCCGAAAAAGGAGCCTTTCAGAACATTATGGATAAACGCCGTGTCAATATCGGATTGACAACCCAAGGCGTATAGTTCCATATGTAAATTACATTTTTCAGAATCGTCTTTTTGTTTAAATAACCCTCAAAGCCCGTGTTTAATGCCAAATGCAGTTCCCAGTATTTTCTCCAATTACCCAGAATGTTCATTTAAAAAGAAAACCGAAACATACGATGATAATTTAATTTTAAACATTGAAAACTTAATTTTAAAAATTGAAAAAAAAAAATTTAAGTGGCTGGAATTTATACAAAGGTAAAAACAATATAGTTTTATATGTTTTATCTGATAATAATTACTTCGGGTGTGATTTTAAACTTAGAATAACTATTAATAATGATCTATTCGTTACCTGCTTCACAAGTTTTAAAGAAGAACCAGCTAAAAAATTTCAAAATATTTTGTCGGAAAATACGAAACTTGTATTTTGGTCTCAGTTAAAGCGAATAATATCGTTTTTCAATAGCGCGCAATTAAACTCTGATAATAATTCTTCCTTGTTTTTAGAACAAGCTTTGTTTCTTGTTACACTCTATCAAAATTCAGAGGATGATTGTGAAAAACGAGAAAGATTAAATATTATTATTGAACAAATTCAACTTTTAAGTTTAGAAACTCCCAAATATAGTTGTAATACCATCGTAATGTCATTTTTAATTTTCGCACATTCAAGATCTACTTATTATAAAATACTAACACCCAATTATAAAAATGACGAAAACGATGATAACTATTTAACTCCAGCTTCTCAATCTTTAACGGAACGTGAAAAATTTGTAGCCATTTTAATTGACGAAATTTATATAAGTCAAACTTTACAATATAAATCGAACAATATCGTGGGAATGGCTGCAAATAACTCCACTGAAGCTGCAAAGACAATTATAGCCTTCATGATAAAGTCCGTGTTTGGAAATTTTAAAGAAATTGTTCGATTGTTTCCTGTGCTCCGTCCGAATGGTCAGTATTTAACAGATACTACAAGAAGTGTTATCCACTTCGTACAAAGTAAAGGCTTTCCGGTTTTGGTTATCATAACTGATAACAATAGAATCAATCAAAATATATTTAATAATTTAAGAATCGATAATCAAAATTATTTTCCAAACCCCAATGGTCAGGGTAAAATATATTTGCAGTTTGATACTGTTCATCTTTTCAAAAGTATTCGAAATAATTGGATTTGTGCACCACATCAAGTTTTAATGTTTTCTGATTTCGAAACAAAAGAAATTAGATATGCCCGTTTTACGCATTTTTCGGAACTATTTGAAAAAGAAGAAGATCTACAAATAAAAAAAGCCTATAAATTAAATAGAAAATCTTTAAATCCTACTTCGCTTCAACGGCAAAACGGCATGTAGTAGATATTGAATTATTTGAACAAATTTTTGATTCGAATTATTTAAGTGAGGCAGAATTCGATAATGATTCTAATTTGTACGCGGGTGGATATGCCTCAAAATCGTTAGAAAAGTACATTAAATGCGTCGATTGCAAATCAATATTTAAAGTGGGACTGAAACTGGCTCATATTATTTTGACGAACTAGACAGAGGGGGTCTTTCATTGCCAACATATCAGCTTATTTATATTTTGTTTCATATGACTGCAATCCTTCAGGAAATTTTACGGAATAATGACTTAAACAAAAATTTTTTGGAGACCATTAATCAAAAAGGATTATTAATAAAACTGACGGTTATTAGCCTTAGTATAGGACAATATGACATAGATTTGGAATCGACGTGTAAATGTGGTACAAAAAGTCGGGATAATTTTTTCAAAGTAGGTAAAATTTTTTCAAATATTTTAATAAATAATTTTGTAAAAGATAATAATGATATTCTGAAAAGCAATAATGAAAATAGAAAATTAGTTAAATTCCATTAAAAAAGGTAATATATGTGATAATTTAATAGCATTGTGATATTTTTTTTTTGTAATTTTAATGAATTGTTTTGTTTTTTAATTTAAGTTATTTTTTTTTTTAATTTGTGATATTTCTATATTTTTTATTTATATGAATTATTTTTAATTTTACCGATTTTTTTTATTTTTAATAATTTTTATAAAAAATATTATTTATGCATATATATTAATATATTTTTCTTTTGTTTTCTTAATATTTTAGCTGAAGTGGACTAGGCCTACCACTAGGGAATACCACTTAAAAAAAAACGCGCCACATTCTCTATCTCATAGGTAGTGTGGAAACGGGAATAATTAAATATAAATTATATTTTGCATACATATAAATTATATTTCACACGTACATAAAATTCATATTCAATTCAAATTTACCTACTCAACTTATTAAATTTCATTTGTCCTAAAAATTATTTTCCTTGCAATAATTTTCTTGCCCAGTAATGTACGAAATAAATGCTCTCTTTCAAAGCTTTTAAAAAACTTTTTTAAATAAAAAAGCAGTTTGTAGACATTTTTTTAAATTAATATTTATGAATGAAAAAATTAAATTTTCTAAAATTATGTTTTACCAAATGATGTAAAAAAGATGAAATTTTAATACCCCTTTTGGAAGAACTTAAAAATAATTCATAGTTTTTGAGTTATTTCAAGATTTGTAATAGACCCCTATTTTTTCCCATAAGACTACGTGTATTTTCATGAAAAATAGACCCCTATACAGCTTTTTTTCGTTCAGTATTCAGGCCTTCTAAATTATTGTTAGCCGTGATGCGCATACATATGTATAACAATATAAATGACTGTGTAGTGACTTATGCATATTGTTAACAATTTTATTTATTTTTTATTTTACTATTTTCATAATTTACATAATTCATCCGCAAATGCAATTGGTATTCCTAAAACCGGCTGCGAAAAAAGATAGTTATTATTGAAGGAAATATTGAAATTATTACCGATATTATTACCGAATAAATTTTTATGATTACTATTATCATTATAACTTGCATTATATTGTTCATTCTCCATTTGTTTTCTTTTTTGTCCACTGTAGGTGTTTATTGGTGGGCTTGCTCGTTTATTAAACAATAACTCCTTTAAGTACAGAGATAGTAATGGTATTCTATGTTTTGGCGGTGGCGTTACCTGTGCATTTAAAAACAGAGAGGGTATACTATTTTTTAGAAGCTTACCTGCAAAACTAAAACAATCAGGAGCAAAATGATTTTTACAAATGAAACTACGTTTTGTTTGTAAATCATTTTTCCTACTATTTAACCCCATTCGTAAGATTTCGGCGTTTCATAAGTCGGAAATTTAGTGAATACATTATTCATTGCAGCCTTGACTGGACAACCCGGTACAAGACAACTTTTTTGATTATTTCTTGTTTGCATTCTAAATATTAGAAAAAATAATATAAAATTTTCATAATTTTTAAACATATAAAAATTTTGCAACTAAGGTAGCGATATAATTTTTTAGATTTGTATTTATATGAAAGATGACGACCTTAACTACATATACACATACATACATGTGGACATGTTTATAAAAAAAAGAGATACCTATGTATATAATGTACATACATATATATGTACAAATGTTATTATTTCTTTTTGTTTTAATGCATTTCTCTGCCACATAAATGTGGACAGGAAATTACACAGCCTTTCCTGTTCAGGCGTGGCTGTAAATGTCGTAAGAGGGAATAACTCTTGCAAAGTGTGTGGAATTCGAACCCACACTCCCTCGGTATTTACAGCGTATTTTATACGCTCTTACCTACTAGGCCACCGAGGCCCCATGTTATTAATGTTATAGATAATAAAATTTAATGGTGTCCAAATAATTTATTATACATACATACATACATAATTCCTATGATTTTAAATTGTAACGGGATATACATATGTGCATATGTATGTAGGTACTTATGTACATACATTTTTGTTTGGTTTTTTTTCTTTTGTAAAATACATAACTGATATAGGAAACTTATCTTTTTGCGTTTATTATTCCTTTTAATATATTATGTATGTATGTTTGTATGTTTATATATTATATAAAAATTGCTTTTGATATTTTGTATATATTATTTATTATACCTATATGCATGTACTTATTATGTATAATTCTATTTACTATTTTTGCTATTATTTTTATTTCCTTTATTTCAATAACTTAATGTTTTTAAATTAAGAAAAAACAACAACAAAGTATCAATTAAAAACCAATATTTTGTAATAACCTTTAGTGCCGTAAGCTATTATTTGTTATATTACTTTCTTTGAGAGTGCCGTAAATTTTACCACTATTTTCTGTGTTACACTACATGTGCCTTAAATTTTAGAAAAAAAAAATATAAATTTGTTCGTTAAACAAAAAAAGACTTATAATAAAATTAGGAAAACTTTAAATAAAAAAATTAAAGAAAATTAAGAAAAATAACTTTTTACATTCTTGACAATATAAATATGTATGTACATATGACTGTATATATGCACATCACGGCTAACAATAATTTAAAAGGCCTGGACACTGAAATATTTGTTTTGTGCTAGTAAAATTTTTTTGATTTTTTTCTTATTCTTTTTCCCAAAAATATGATTTTTTACGAAAATATATATTAAGTTTTCGTTATGAAATATTGGCCCAAAAATATCAATATTTTAATTTAAATTAAAGTTTAGAATCTCTGCTACCATCTCACAAAATTTCAGCTTTCAACTCAAAATTTTTACTATATATTTTCGATAAAAAATATAGGAATGGTTTTTTTAAGCATTTTAACATGACAGCCATTTTAACAATGTCAAAAACCAATGAGAGTAAACATTTTTCATGATTTAGTGAACATAACCTAATAATTCAAAAGCTTTATAATAAATTGTACTGCAAATTTGGTAAGTACTTTTAAATTAATATCGAGTTTTTATATTAAACTTTATTTTACTTTAAACAACTAAAGAATATTTTTAAAAAATTAAATTATTTAGTTATTATTAGTATCTTTATATTGCCTTTTTTAATTATAATTCAAATGGTTAAAATTTAAATTTTATTAAATAATAATTATAATAAAATGGTTAAAAAATGTGTAATTCCTGGATGTAAATCCAATAATAGTAACAATATATATGTTCCAGTTTTTCGATTTCCGAAAAAGGAGCCTTTCAGAACATTATGGATAAACGCCGTGTCAATATCGGATTGGTAACCCAAGGCGTATAGTTCCATATGTAAATTACATTTTTCAGAATCGTCTTTTTGTTTAAATAACCCTCAAAAGCCGCGTTTAATGCCAAATGCAGTTCCCAGTATAAACTCTGATAATAATTCTTCCTTGTTTTTAGAACAAGCTTTGTTTCTTCTTACACTCTATCAAAATTCAGAGGATGATTGTGAAAAACGAGAAAGATTAAATATTATTATTGAACAAATTCAGTTTTTAAGTTTAAAAACTCCCAAATATAGTTGTAATACCATTTTTTGGAACTATTTGAAAAAGAAGAAGATCTACAAATAAAAAAAGCCTATAAATTAAATAAAAAATCTTTAAATCCTACTTCGCTTCAACGGCAAAACGTTTGCCTAGTAGATAATATATTCCACCGCTCAACTATAGCTTGTTTAAAGGAATCTGAAAAAATGCGACCGACTGCTGACTTCTGTGAAATTATTAGAAAATGGTAGGATATATGCAATACCAGGGGAAATTGAAAATAGGAATGAATGGGGTAAACCTTTCCACAAGACAACCGATTTTCATCTTAATTTTCTAAAAGAATTCTGTGACTGGTTATCAGTCTGGAATAGTAATGAATATGATAATAAAAATAGTCTTACCAAAGATACCTTCAACGCTTTAGTACTTCGTACTAAAACCTTAATAGATTTAGTTTATTTTTCCTTAACGGAATTAAGTGTAGAATATATCTTGTTAGAAAAATTCCAGACTGATAATTTAGAAAACAGATTTGGGCTTTATCGATTTTAAAAAAAAACAAAAGGTGAAAATACTTTGGAACATGTAGTAGATATTGAATTATTTGAAGAAATTTTTGATTCGAATTATTTAAGTGAGGCAGAATTCGATAATGATTCTAATTTGTACGCGGGTGGATATGCCTCAAAATCGTTAGAAAAGTACATTAAATAATTGCAAATTGCAAATGGATTGTCGATTGCAAATCAAATCAATATTTAAAGTGGGACTGAAACGGGCTCATATTATTTTGATGAACTAGACAGAGGGGGTCTTTCATTGCCAACATATCAGCTTATTTATATTTTGTTTCATATGACTGCAATCCTTCAGGAAATTTTACGGAATAATGACTTAAACAAAATTTTTTTGGAGACCATTAATCAAAAAGGATTATTAATAAAACTGACGGTTATTAGCCTTAGTATAGGACAATATGACATAGATTTGGAATCGACGTGTAAATGTGGTACAAAAAGTCGGGATAATTTTTTCAAAGTAGGTAAAATTTTTTCAAATATTTTAATAAATAATTTTGTAAAAGATAATAATGATATTCTGAAAAGCAATAATGAAAATAGAAAATTAGTTAAATTCCATTAAAAAAGGTAATATATGTGATAATTTAATAGCATTGTGATATTTTTTTTTTGTAATTTTAATGAATTGTTTTGTTTTTTAATTTAAGTTATTTTTTTTTTAATTTGTGATATTTTTATATTTTTTATTTATATGAATTATTTTTTAATTTTACCGATTTTTTTTATTTTTAATAATTTTTGTAAAAAATATTATTTACGGATATATATTAATATATTTTTCTTTTGTTTTCTTAATATTTTAGCTGAAGTGGACTAGGCCTACCACTAGGGAATACCACTTAAAAAAAACGCGCCACATTCTCTATCTCATAGGTAGTGTGGAAACGGGAATAATTAAATATAAATTATATTTTGCATACATATAAATTATATTTCACACGTACATAAAATTCATATTCAATTCAAATTTACCTACTCAACTTATTAAATTTCATTCGTCCTAAAAATTATTTTCCTTGCAATAATTTTCTTGCCCAGTAATGTGCGAAATAAATGCTCTCTTTCAAAGCTTTTAAAAAACTTTTTTAAATAAAAAAGTAGTTTGTAGACATTTTTTTAAATTAATATTTATGAATGAAAAAATTAAATTTTCTAAAATTATGTTTTACCAAATGATGTAAAAAAGATGAAATTTTAGTACCCCTTTTGGAGGAACTTAAAAATAATTCATAGTTTTTGAGTTATTTCAAGATTTGTAATAGACCCCTATTTTTTCCCATAAGACTACGTGTATTTTCATGAAAAATAGACCCCTATACAGCTTTTTTTCGTTCAGTATTCAGGCCTTCTAAATTATTGTTAGCCGTGATGCGCATACATATGTATAACAATATAAATGACTGTATAGTGTGCATATGTACATATGTATAACAATATAAATGACTGTATACTTATGCATATTGTTAACAATTTTATTTATTTTTTATTTTACTATTTTCATAATTTACATAATTCATAAAAAATTATATTTGTAAGTATTACATTTCATTTGACATATACAAACTAGTAAACTATTCAGTCATTTTGTTGCCTAGGGTAAGTATCAAATGGCTAATTAACAATTCATGATTTCAAAAAAATTTACATTACAAATTTTTACATTGTATAAATGCTTAATGGAGTAAGCAAAAGAAAAGGAAACAAATACAGGTATACTACAAGAACAAAAAATTCAAAAACCTAAATTTATTGCAGCTAATTCTAATACTAAAAAAAGCAGAAGAGCAGGAGAGATATATGAGTAAGTAGCAACAAAACATTTGAGAATAAGCAAAATTAAGTTGCAACTCTTAATAATTTTTTTTAATAAATTCTGAGTAAATTCTAGTATTCCTAATTTCATCTGATGCTTTATTGAAAACTCTGGGTGCTACGATTTTGAAAAAATGACTATAGTGAACTTTTTTAAACGAAGGCACATTAATAAAATTCCTGCTATTACTCCTAAGATTGTATCTTTCTGTAAATCTCACATTTAATTGACCTGATCTTAAAAAAAATGATTTCAACGTCTTAAATAAAAACAAATTTGTAATAGGAAGAATATTTAACATTTGAAATAAGTAAACGCTGCTATCATATTTCCTTTTTTTAAATATAATTTTAATGGCGTGTTCCTGTGCTACTAGAAGATTATGCAATTTATTAAAATATGTACCACCCCAGCAAACTATACCATATTGTAACTTGGATTGAAATAGTGCATAAAACGCGATAGTTGCAACTTTAGCAGTACTGTACTGAAATATGAGATAAAGTTGTCTAATTACATTAAGTAAATAATTTTTTAGATATGTTGTGTGATCAAACCAGGATATTTTACAGTATAAAACAAGACCAAGATATTTAAATTTTTCCACTCTTTCAATTAAAAAACAATTATCAGAACACAAAGACTTATCAAAAACTGTATTATCAGAAATTTTACAACATGTACGATCATGATAAAAGAGATTAAAATTTAAATTCGAGGTATTGTAAATATTTAAAATCATATATTTCGTTTTACAACTTATCACTACCTTGTTTTTGCTAAACCAATGACTGATAATATTCAAATCATGATTTAAATTAGATCCTGCTGATTTTTGCAATTATACGCAAAAGCAATGTCATCCGCAAATGCAATTGGTATTCCTAAAAGCGGCTGCGAAAAAAGATAGTTAATATATATTAGAAATAAGAGCGGACCCAAGGCTGATCCTTGTGATACTCCACAATTTAATATCAACTCATCACTTATTGCACCTCCCACTTTTACTTTTTGTTTGCTATTTTGTATGTAAGAGTGAAACCATTTTAAAACAAAACCCCTAAAACCAACTTTATAAAGTTTATCCAACAAAATTGTATGGTCGACTGTATCAAACGCTTTCGATATATATATAAGAATAAAGCTGCTGTGACTTTACTCAAATTTAAGCCTTCTACGATTTCTTCGCATAATGTAAGCATTGCTTCTTCAGTAGACTTACCTTTTAAAAAGCCATATTGAGATGGGCAAAAAATTTCGTTTCATATAAAAAAAACTAGAAATCTATTTTTAATCACTTTCTCAAAAATGTTTGCAAAGGAAGGCAAGAGGGAAATAGGCCTGTAATTATTTACATCATGTACATTTCCTTTTTTGAAGAGAGGTATAACCTCCGCAATTTTTAGAATATCGGAAAATTTACTTTTAAAGACACTTAAATTAAAAACATGTGCCAGTATATTAACTATTTGAAAAGAAATATTTTTAATTAAGTTAGAAGAGCATTCATCAATATATGTAGCATTCGGTTTTTTTAAAGAAATTATTATTTTATATAATTCATAGGCGGAAATTGGATCAAAAACAAAGCTACTACTTTGGAAAGTAATTAGTGTTAAGTTAAAGTAACATTAGATATATAATTAGAAGATGCAGAACACTGTGATGCAATATTAACCAAAAACTTATTGAATTCACCCGCAATGACAGCTGGGTCAGAGATAACCATGTCATTGACATTTTTTTTTATTTTTATTATTCATAGATTTAAAAAAGTGCTTAGCCACTTATGGCGAACACCTTTGTTTTTATTACAATAATTAACACTTAACACTAGGTAAACAAATTATTTTAATAACAATAAGTTCTTATATTATTTTATAAAAAATTTTAATTAGGTATTTAATAGGAATGTAGGAATAGGAATTTAGGAATATAATATTTTTTTTTTTTTTTATTTATGAAATACACAATTATAAAGGATTAGATAGTCATAAGAAATTTTTTTAATAAGCGTTTAAATACGAGCATAGAGCCGGTGGATCTCATATGTAGGGGCAAATTGTTGTAATTAGTAATAGCTGAAAAAATTATTGTGTTCGGAGCGAAATTTAAAATTGACAAATTTTCTCTTCCCCTGGTATTATAGTTATGAACCTCACCAAACCTTGGAAGTTGTACCTCAAATTTAATTTTATGGTGAACCAACTTATAACATAGTATACATAATTCGTAGACCTTTAATTTATCAACAGATAACAATTTTTCACTGTAAAGTGTGTTGGATGGGATTAAAAAAGGGGTAAACAGTTTATTACCTTTAATACCTTATTTCGCAAAACTTGTATTTCAAGTAATTTATAAGCGGGAGAAGTCGACCATATTGAATTTAGATAAATAAACTGGGGATGTATAACTGCGAAATATATATTGTATAGAGTCGATTTTGGAAGAATGTAGCGTTGTCTATATAAAGCTGCTATATACAGAATAGTTTTATTTTTAACATGGCGAATGTGATAGGTCCATTTCAAATTTTTGTCTATATATAGACCGAGAAACTTAATAGATTAGTTCCCTGAAGGATTTCACCATTCACAATTATTCTGAAATTATTTGGTACAGTTTTTTTTAACACCATATATTTGGTTTCATTTATATTAATTTTTAATTTGTTATTGCTGAAATATTCATGTAATCTACTTAAACCGGTTTGCATGTTTTCATACGCAGCTGTCATAGAATCTTCACTGTAAACCAGCAAGGCATCATCAGCATACAAAATTATAGTTCCTTTGATTATCAATAAATGTTTTTTTTTTAATATTTTTTTTATTCTCAAACTGGTTTCTTATCTTTCTGAATTCTTCTTTTATGTATAAATTATTAGGGTACTTTTTTGTTAGTTTATATAATCTTTCTTTTTTTTTAAACAAATATAACAAATCTTTTGTCATAAAAGGTTTTAGAAACCGTTTTTTATTTTTTATTTTGTATGGTTGAGTGTTAGACTTAATCCAATATTAACTAATAAACCATTACTATATTTAAATTTAATTTTTTTTACTTTTGATTCACAACTTAATAACATTGCTAACACCTTTTGCTATTGTTTTATGATAACATTTACTAACATTTTTGTTTTATTAAAATTAAACATTCTTATATTATTTTTAAATACTTACAAAATTTATTTATTCAAATTGTTAATTAAAACTCGCACTATTTTATTGTTTTTATTTAAATTTGTTGGTTATTTACTTGTTTTTTTATTATTTTGCACGTTGTTTTTATTTCTGATTAAAGAAAGAAATTCAAAACAGCTGATTACATGCAAATATTCACAATTAAAGAATTTTTACATTATCCAAAAATTATTGGTTCGAGTATTAGGTAAAGTTCGTTTCTCTATTTTATCCAATGCAATATTAAAAATAAATACAAATATATTAAGTATATACAATAAAATTTTATTTTTAGTTCCTATAATAACATTAATAATTTCTAAACTACCAAAATATATTCATAGCTATTTTTGTCCTCAATTAATCTTACATATCACTCATTCGTACATATATCACGATGCATATTATTTAGTTGTAAAAATTGTTAAATTCACTAAAACATCTACAATAGCGCAGACTCAAACCTTTTCCATTTACCTATATAATTTAATTTCTATTAAAGTATTGCTACTTATTATTTCTAATGGTGGATTTTAACGAACGGATAAATGTAGATGATTATATAAAAATCAATTACTATACCGAGGTGAACTTTTTTCAAATAAATTTCAAGTACATTAATAACTTGAATATCATATATTTGAATATACAAAGTATACGACAGAAATTACATGATATAGAACAATTAATAGCTTCTTACAAATGTAAGTTTCACATAATTGTTTTAACTGAAATCTGGTTAAATGAGAATGAAAATAAATTTTTTAATCTCCCTGAATATAATTGCTATTTTTCAAATCGGGAAGACTCTTATGGTGGTGTTGCAATATCCATACACAACAGTATTGATAGCTCTTTAACTTTTCAAGAAGAATATGGCAAATCCAACATTCTAATCATAAAATTATTGAAAGATAACATGAATATAATAGGAATATATAGATCACACGAAACAAAAAGAGTAGATTTTATAGAAAAACTTAATCAAATTACGCTTCTATTTAACAATTCAATAATATTAGGTGACTTTAATATCAATTTACTGGAAGAAAATAATATACACGTAAAAAATTACATTACTACTCTCCTTTGTAACGGATTTACAATATGTAATCGTAAATCAGAGAGATATGCAACCAGAAAAGGAATAACATCTAATACTGTTATAGATCATTTGATAACAGTTTTATGTAAATACGAATATTTCTTTCATGTCTTGGATACATATCTTTCAGATCATCAATTACTTCTAGTTAGTCTAAACAAAAAACCGAGCCAAAAACTTCAAACCAATGTTAAAACAATTTTAAACTATGAAAATATAGCTAGACATTCAATTTGGTCAAAACTTAATTCTTATTCTAATTTTGATGAAATCGTTTCTGATTTAAGCTCTATAATTCTGCAAAATACACAGAGAATTCCATTGAGTAATAAAAAAGCAAAATGTTGTTGGATGACCAATGATATTATAAATAAAATTAAAATTCGAGATTCGTATTTTAAATACAAAAAAAAATATCCGCATGACTCACATGTTACCGGATTATATAACAAAAGTAAAATTGAAGTCAAACGAATGATTACACAAGCCAAAAAAACATTTTATTCGGATGAGATTACTCGGAATCCAAACGATAATAAACGGTTATGGAAATTATATAAAAAAGTTTTGTACAATAAAGATGATTTGAGTTCCAATTCGCAAATAAAATCTCTTTCTTATAATAATAGCACTATCAATAATGAACTTGAAATCGCTGAAATTGTAAATAATTATTTTATTAATGTAACACAAGAACTCAATATTGATAATTCACAACTAGATCAAATCTACCTCAATAACTTTCAATATAATCTATATGAAAACTTTAACTTATATCAAACTAATAATCAAGAAATTATTGAAACAATTTCGAAACTAAAACCTAATGCCGCGACTGGATTTGATAATATTTCCACAAAATTTATTAAAAAGTTCGAACTTCAATTAACTCCTATCATAGTAAAATTTATCAATCACGCTTTTCAAACATCTGTTTTTCCACAATCGCTCAAAACGGCAATTGTGATTCCAATCTTCAAAAGTGGAAAAGCCGAATTATGTTCCAATTATCGTCCAATTTCAGTTTTATCGTCCTTTTCTAAAATTTTTGAAATAATAATTAAAAACAGACTCCAAATTTTCTTATATAACAATCCAATTTTAAGTAAGGAACAATATGGCTTTGAGAAAAACTCAAATACAACTGCTTCGTGTGATTTTATTTCAAGAGGAATAGATTCTAAAAAAATTGTTGCTTGTGTATTCCTTGATCTGCAAAAAGCCTTTGATTGTGTGGATCATGAAATTTTACTCTTAAAACTATCAAAGTTAAATTTAAACAATCACCAATTAAATTTTTTTAAATCTTACCTTTCCAACAGACAACAGGTTGTTAAA
The DNA here is from genome assembly GCA_947095535.1 of Poecilobothrus nobilitatus. Lineage (NCBI taxonomy): Eukaryota > Metazoa > Arthropoda > Insecta > Diptera > Dolichopodidae > Poecilobothrus > Poecilobothrus nobilitatus. Next base: position 141,172,891 of record OX352772.1, on the reverse strand, counting down.
ATAAATTGTGTGCAAAGTCAAGCGAAAGATATTTCTAAAGGTGTTCCACAAGGATCCATATTAGGTCCTGATCTTTTTAAAGTCTATATCAATGATATCTGCCTTCTGAGTTTAAAAGGAATTCTTCAACTCTACGCAGATGATGCTGTGCTTAAATACAGTGAACAAAATCAGGATGACCTAAAAAACTCAATAACCGAAGATTTAGGAAAAATTAAAATTTGGCTTGAGAAAAATCGTCTACTTTTGAATGTTAAAAATACTAAAATAATTCTATTTGGTAATAACAAAATCTCTAATTTCACAATATCTTATAATAACATCAATATTGAGGTCGTAAGTTCATTTAATTACTTAGGTCTAATAATTGATAATAAGCTAAAATGGACTGACCATATTGAGTATATCATAAAAAAAATTAGTCCACATATCTTCATCTTAAAACGGATGCGAAACTACTTTTCAAATAGTGCTTTTGATACAATTTATACATCATATATTATGTCACATTTAGCTTATTTAAATCCTGTATGGAGTAGTGCGCCTATGTTTATGATGAACAAATTAGATGTATTAAATAAGAAAGCAATTAAAACCATAACAACAACGAAGAAAGACTTATCGAGACATAAACGTTTCAACTGACCATTGGCGGCACTATCTTCCCCCATAAGGAAATTCAGAAATACAGGTGGACCTTACCAAATGGGGAAATACATAACCAAATAGATCATATATGTATAAGTAGAAGTTGGAGAAGTTCGATGCTAGATCGCGAAATAAAAGGGGAGCCGACATAGATAGCGACCACGAACTTATCATAAGCGAAATCAGATTGAAATTGAAATGCGTCAAACACACACATAGCAGGAAACAATAGTTAAATCTCCGAAGCCTTCAACATCCTCACATCAAAAGCAGCATGATAACCACAATTCGAGAAAGATGTCTAAACAACGAACAAGATTGAAATCAAGTTAGTAAAGCCGTCTATAAGATTGCGAGAAATGAATTCGGTACAAAGAAAAGAGAACAAACGCCATGGATATCTGAAAACACATGGGACCTCATATCACAGAGGCAACAGGCGAAGCAAAAGCTAAAAAGCGGAATTGTCGCCAAGAAGATATACAAAGCGCTGGCAAATAAAGTAAAATGTGCCTCCAGAAGAGACAAGAGAAAATTCCTTGAGAAAATCGCCTCAGATGCAGAAATAGCTGAAGGGCAAAATGATATGAGAAAACTCCACCAAATTGTGAATCAAGTCACCAACAAAAAGAGCTCAGCATCACATCCCATAAAAGATAAAAGTGGCGGAGAAATAACTAATACACAAGAGCAAACAAAAAGAGGGAGGGAACATTTCCAAGAAATTAGCAACATTGAAATTAACGAAGCAGAAGAAACACCAATAGCGGAAAACAACACAAACAATCTGCGTATTATATACAAACACTTCCACACCAACTATGACTGAGATCAAAGAGGCTATCAGCAAGCTAAAAAGAAACAAAGCAGCTGGATCTGACGGTATTCCAGCAGAAATTCTACAAGCCTGCCAAAATACATCAGCCGAACTTCTGAGACCTCATATCATAGATGCATGGGAAGATTAAAGGCTACCTCCGTCTTGGAAAATGGGTACAACAATATACTGAAGAAAGGCGACCTCAAATATTGCAACAACTGTCGTGGAATCACTCTCCTCAATACAGTGGAGCAACTATATCATACAAGGAATCACTCTCCTCAATACAAATCATAGCAACTATATCATACAAGCCAGATTACAAGAGAAAATTGAACCAGAGATACTCGACGAGTAAACAGGCTTCCGCCCCCACAGGAGCTGTGTAGACCAATCAAACACGCTCACGATCATCATCAAGCAATCGATTGAATGGCGGATTCCCCTCTACCTGCTATTTGTGAACTTTAAGAAAGCCTTCGACACTGTGAAAAGAGTTGCCATATGGAGAGCATTAAATGAGAAAGGTGTACCATGCAAAATAATCCGGCCAATAAAAGAGCTGTACGAAAACTCCGAATTGACGGAGACTCACAACGGAAACATCGGCGAGCCATTCCAAACTAACACCGGCATCAAACAGGGGTGTCCACTATCACCATTACTATTCACAATCGTCCTAGATAATATGATGTCCGAAGTTTGTGAACAAAAAAGAGCTATTACATGGAGCTTCACTCGTCACTTAGAAGAGCTAGACTATCCAGACGACATAGTACTGCTAGCACACAAGGTTAGGGATATGCAGTCTAAACTAGGACACCTAGAAAGGCTAGCCGTTAACGTAGGCCTTGAAATTAACATCAGCAAAACTAAGGCGATTAAAATCGACAGCACCAACAACCATCTCATCATGCTGAAAACGCATCCAGTTGAATACGTCAAGCAGTTCAACTATCTCGGTAGTATAATGTCTACAGATGGTTGTGCGGAGGCGGATGTGAACAACAGACTTAACAAAGCAAGGGCATCATTCGGACGATTGTACCCAGTATGGGAAAACACCCGAATCTGAAGGAAAACAAAATTAAGGATCTTCAACGCTTGCGTGAAAACCATATTAATGTATGGTAGCGAAACATGGATGTTGTTCAACACCATCATTCAAAAGATACAGGTCTTCACTAACCGCTGTCTGCGCATAATCTGAGAATATTCTGGCCGCTCAGAATAACCATCGAAGATCTTTGGAGACTCACAGGAGAGGAACCCATACCGAGACAATTAAGAAAGAAAAAATGGAGGTGAATAGGCCACAATTTAAGGAAACACCAGTACAACATAAGTCGCATGACGCTGGACTGGAACCTCCAAGGATGCAGAAGACGCGGGCGTCCAAGTAACACCTGGACACACACCGTAATAAACGAACTCAGCCAGTGTAACCTCACATGGGAGAATGCAAAAATATCAGCAGGCTTCGTGAGAGATGGAGATGCCAAATGGAAGCGCTATGCTTGCTCCCTCGCGGAGTAAATTGGACAAAAAAAAATATATATTTAAAATTAAAAACAACGAATTTAGTATAACATAAAAGATGAATAAATTTCATATACGAGTAGATAGATATCGCGACACAGCGTTATTTTTATTTCCTATACTAAAAAATTTGTTCTACTTGGAATGTTTTATATATATATAGTCTTTGATTAAAGTTGCAAATTTTGCATTGTTTTGTATAACTGCCTTTGATATTTTCTTTGTAAAATATGCTTGCATAAGTTTAGGCGAAGTTTGGAACTATAATTATTATTATTTGATTATGTAAAAAAAAATCGTTAGAATTATAATATATAACCAGATATAACCATTTAACCGGTCAAGCAAAGTTTACAAAAATAATTTAATATTGATTTATTAAAAAAATTGCGTCAAAACCATATTTACCGATAACAATCTTAATTTTATATTTTAGTTTTAGGCTATATCAAATTATTATATATTTACTTCAATTATTAATTACTTGGAGAAAAGTTTACAACCATAATCTAGTATTTTATTATTGATACAAAAAATTCGTTAAAATCGTATTTACCGATGACAATGTTAATTTTAAATTTCGTGCTATAACAACAAATTCTCCCCTTTTTTCCTCCACTTAATTTCCTTTGTTCAGATTACTTTAGTCAATTTAAGTTACGATTTCAAATTTACCATTTTTAGTAATAAATAAAATTTCTTTAACAATTAAACGTTATTCAATGGTATTCGCTAACGCTGAAGTTTGATGCATAAAAATTAAATGTTTGAATGAAATACAATATTGTACTAAGTAAATTAACTTATGTTAAATCAAATGTATATAATGTAAAGTGTTGTTGTAAAATTTTAATGTAGATTTAAAGTAATGTAGATCAGTATAAAAACATTTCAAGTTTATAATACGGAAAATAATTGTACTAAATTTGTAACGATATTTAAGGTGTAATTAATGCTGATTTTAGTATTTAATTTATATATAAAGGTGTAAATTTATAATAATTGGATAGAACAAAATAAACAGTTTATCAACAAACAAAACATTGGTCTTTGGAGCTGGATCATTTAACCATAAATGATCAAAAGATAATTGGACAAGCCAATTATATCAGCATAAAAAAAAAAAAAACAATGACTACTCTTTCTTGTGAAGAAATTTAAAGGACTAATTTGGAAGAGCTTTTTAGAATCAACAGAAATTACAAGAAAGATAGCAAGGACAGGGATTCATTGGAATACTTCGAAAGCCGTCTGGAACGCGTTCACAGTGTATGGAGACGCTGTGTTGAGAAGCATCCAGAGGTACTGGGGGTAAAAGCCCCCAATAGTACTCAAGGAATATCAAGAAAGCTATGCAATAGCAGAAGAACTTTCGTTAGACTTAATAACCAAATTTAAAGGGTTCATTAATGGATATAAGGAACAGAAAATAAAACCGACAGCAAGATCATCCACGCCAGCTGAAGAAGGTAGGTAATGGGGCACCTTGGCGTGGGAATTTTGTGCGAGAAAGATATAGCAATTTCAATGTCAATGAACTCACGACAAAGGTGTTTAAACTTTTAAGGAATGTAGTTGGTGCGTGCGCATAGGAATGTTATTAAGCTTTATGGTCACGACAAAGGTGTCTGAACTTTTAAGGAATGTTGTTGGCGCGTGTGCATAGGAATGTTATTAAGCTTTATGGTCACGACAAAGGTGTCTGAACTTTTAAGGAATGTTGTTGGCGCGTGTGTATATAGAAAAGTTGTTTATTGTGAATAATTGCATAATAGATTGAAATATTTTCTTTTTGCATTATGTTAGTTTGAAAGCTTTTTTAACACAAAAATGCAGTTGTTATTTATGAGATAAATAAAATGCAGTTATTGACCTTGATATTGTTTCTTAGTTTAAAGTAATTTAAAGTAAAGGTTGTACGTATAAAATCGTGAAAAAAAAAGAAAAAAAAAGTTGTTATAGATTAACTAAAAAGTTGTATTAGAAAGATAAAAAAAGTTGATTTATAAGTACATGTTATTGTAGAACGAAAATTTAAAAACAGGTGTAGAAAAATGAGGTGTAGTTTTTTTTTTTTTTTTTTTTTTTAATTATTAATTTAATTTAAAGTAAAAAAAAAAAGAAAAGAAAAAAGTTGTATTTATTGATTTATAAGTACTTGTTAATTTAGAACGAAAATTTAAGAACAAGTGTAGAAGAATGAGGTGCAGTTTTTAGTTTTTTTTTTTTTTTTTTACTATTAAAGTGCTAGTTTGAAAGCTTTTTTAACACCAAAATACAGTAGTTATTTATCAGATAAATAAATGCAGGTATTGACCTTGATATTGTATCTTAGTTTTACGTATTATGCAAATTTGAGATATGTTATTGAAAACTATAAATGTGCAAAAAAATTTAATAATTAATTGTAAAAATAAAAAGCAAATTAGTTTCATATAATATCGTTTTTATTTACCCAAGAATTATGATCTTTATCTAAACCTAACCATTTAACAAAAACTTAATTTCCTTTTCTTTTCAATATTTTTTCATGTCAGGATTTTTGACTCGAGTAAGTTCAGTCTCGTAAAACCTTAAATCGCTGTTTTTGTATAATCAAGTAAGTTGTAAGTAATTGGGTCTGTACGTTTTACTTCTTTGATTGTAAATGTTTCTGTTGACCAGTTTGGTCCTTTGTATTTACTTATGCGTACATAATCTCCAACTTTGTATTTTGCTTTCTGATAAAATTTCAGTTGCATGTAAATGTTCTTCAAAATATATTTCTCGTTTGCTTTTGTAACTTTTTCAGGTTGAAGTTTAATTGTATGGTGAAATATTGAGTTGCATTTCTCAATAAGTGAGGGCAAAATAGATATCCACTTATAATTATCCTGAAAACTAAACTGCTTCCACATTGATTTTTTAAAGTACGGTTAAAACGTTCTACTATGGATGCTTTCATTTCAGAATATGTATGATAATGATTAATTTTTTTTATTTCCATAAGTTTTCTAAATTCGTTTGTTAAAAAACTCTTTACCTTGATCAGATTGAATATTTTTTGGGAGTGTCCAGCACGTTTGAAAATGTTTTGCAAGCCAAGTAAAACGTTATTAGTATTTTTAGTTTTAATTGGCTTAGCATAAGCATATTTTGAAAAGATATCTATTACATTTAATAAATATTTATTTCCTTTGTTATACTTTGCATATGAAATCATTTCTACTAAATCGATTTGCCATGTATTGTTTAAACCTTTTTGAATAAATTTTCTTCGACGAAAGTTTCGTCTGGTTGGTCTATGTATTTCCGATACTATTTGTGCCTTTGACATTATGCCTGTACCATTTAATCAGATTTTCCAATTCTATTTTATAATTTTCTATAGAGCAACAGTTACATGTATCCGGTCCAGATGACCAGTTGTCGTAAGCCCAAGAACAAAGAGCAAAATGAGTTCCGTATATTGACGTAAATTTTTCTGTTGTTGAAAATTCTTTAATGTATTTATACATGTGAAAAATACATTTTATTTTATAGCATAAGCAACGTATTTTCAGACAGAGGAATATGATTTTAAAAACTCTTCCAATTCTTTCACCTCCATCTTTTAAAATGAGAATAAGTTATACACGTTTATGTTTTTATATATATAATGAACAAATCTAATTACCTTTCAATGACTTCTAAAACACGAGCCGATAATGATATATTTTAATCATCCATTTACAATGATGGTTGCGGGAACATCTGGATGTGGAAAAACAATATTTGTATGTAACTTAATTAAAAATATTGACAGATTGATACATCCAAAAATTGAAAAAATAAAATGGTGTAACTCAAAAATGTCTGCTGTTCCAACAAGTATAAATTTACCTGATATAAATTTTTACAACAGAATTCCAGAAGAGCTTGGGGAAAAGAAACCTACTTTAATTGTTTTAGATGATTTAATGTTAGATTCTGCAAATAAACAGGTATGCGAACTTTTTACTAAAGGTTCGTACCATCGCAATTTATCTATTATATTATTAACGCAAAACGTTTTTCATCAGGCGAAATTCTCCCGAGATATTTCATTAAATTGTAAATATTTGGTGCTTTTTAAAAACCCTCGCAACAAATACCAAATTTTTCCTTTAGCTGGACAAGTATATCCGGAAAATATAGAAGGTTTCCTAGGGGTATATAATGAATCAACCTCAAGTCCACATGGTTATATTGTGTTAGATTTAACACAAGACGTTAACGATTTGTTTTGTATTAGAACTAATATTTTTTCAAAAGAATATTGTATATGCTACTGTGATACGAGTGATTTGAATAACAGCTGTCAAAAATTAAAACGATTGGAGAAAAACCAACATATGTTACATTACATGTACTAGGAAATTGCAACAAGAAGAAATTTCGTGAAAATATTCTTAAATATTGTGATGATGATATTATAAAAACTATTGCTGAAATTGCAATCAATATATTAAATGGAAATAATAAAATATCACCAGCACAAAAAGCAAAATTAAAAAAACATAAAAAACAATTAAGATTTCTAGCATGTGCTAAGAAAAATATAAAAGCTAAATGAAAAATATTAATTCAACTTGGAGGATTTTTACCTACATTAATTGTTACTATATTATCTGGTGTAATAGGAAAACTTCTCAGTAAGACATAATGGAGCGAATAATTGTTATGTCACCAGAAATAATTTCAGAATTTAGCAAAAAATTTAGCTTGGATTTATTGGATCAAAAAATAAAAAAAGTTTTATATGATAAAAAATTAAAACAATTGCAAAAATGGTACTTATATCGTCAAAACCTTCTCAAATATGGAATTAATAAAAGACACACAAAAAGATTACCAGAAAAGGCTAATAATCTTACATTTGATACAGGCACTCAAACAAAATTCTTTTCTAAATGAAATGCATATACAGAAACTGAATTACCTAAATGAATTACCATGATGTGTTTGAATATGACCCAAAAAAAAAAATTCAAATATGGATATCGATTTAACACATTACGATTTGGATGATGAAAATTGATTTAAAAAATTAGCTCAAACTGAAATGTTGAAAGATGAAAAATTAGTAGAAATACCATCTCTAAGCTCTGATTATCGAATGTTTGAAACACCAAGTGGTGATGTAACTACCGTTGCTGTACCTTCTCCTGAAAAAAAGAAGACACTAAGATCGGCCGGTAGTTCAATTTCCTCAACTATACTTCACAGTTTCCCGAAACAAAAAAGCGAAAACTAAAACCTTTACTAAGAAGTCCAAAGCTAAGAACTTCATCAACACCTGAACGGACAACATATAAATAGTTCCACATTTTATGTTTTAGCAGAAGTTAACAAAGATGGATAGTCAAGATGACTTCTATGTAACATTGTTTAGTAATGATAATTTAACACTGTTTCCAGACAACACTTTAGCTTCATTCGAAAATAAATTACCTATTCACTTTGATTTAAGAAATAGAAATTGGATAGTTGGTACTTCAGAAATATATCTGAACGGTTTCCTACAAACAGAAGAATTTCACAAAGAGAAATGTGCATTTATCAATTGGGCAGTATAATCTACACATATTATTCATATGACGATTCGGAATTACATTTGGATGATAGGAAGTTTAATTTTTTGCCAACTCTTATTAAAAATATAACTCCTAATCCCGGGTTTACTCGAAATCGAGTTTTCAAAGAATTTTTTAATGAAGTTTTGACATATATCTCTACTTCTAAAAATTATGATGATGTAATATTTACAAAAGTTTCAGAATCTAACCGAGGGGATTTAATTCGAATATCGCAGACTTTTGATGAAGATAGTTTCTATATAAAAGTTAAGCAAAGTTATAATGTAAAACATTACTAACTGAATTATTTCAACAGAACAAAAATATAAAAAATTTCAAAACAAAATTACCTGAACTATACAAATTAGCTGTTGCTAATAATAAAGATGAATTGAATGGAATGGTGATGAGTTATTCAGATTTCATTCAATCATCTGTTTTTGGAAGTAGCAAAGTGCGGGCGTTGAGAGCTATCAACATAGAAAATTGTAGAATACCTACAAATATTGAATTTGAAAATGTTCATTACATACCTATAGAAAAAATTGTTTTGAAACGATAGGGATTAAAATTTGTAACCAATACGGTGATGGAATAATATTGTTTCCAGTTACTACCCAATAAAAATTGTATTACACTTTAAAAAGCATTGATTGCTCAAAAACAATATAAATACTACTACTCAAATATGGTATCCTATCAAACATGGAGAAAGCTTACGTGAGATATTATTCCTCTCAAGTAGGAGGAGGAATTAACGATATTGGACCTTTATTACAGTTTTATTCAGCTATATAAAGAGGTTGTGGTTTTGGAAATATATTCGGAAGTTTAATTCGTTACTTAAAGCCAGTTTTTACATCAGGTTGGTACTTAATTAAAAAAGAGGCTATAAACACAAGTAAAAACATTTTTAATGATACAAAGCATAGGTGGTATAAAAAATTTACGGAAATCAGTATTTAACCAGCTGAATTCGATGTATGGTGAAAGACGCAGAGCATAAAAAGACAAAGAACTATAAAAAGACGAGTAGTTTTTAAAAAGACACATTTGAAGTCGAAAAAGCGACGAAGAAAGCAAAGTAAAATCTCCGATATATTCAATTAAAAATGTAATGTATGAAATCTCAACTTGATCTTTTTGCATCATTACCCGTACAAACAAGTATTTTGCGTTCAGAAGAGGTAGCATACAATCCTTTAACTTCTTTAGAGGCATTGCCTTCAACCATTTAATTTGTTTCGGTTGGGAATGGAGATACATATCGAGATCTATCCAGTACCTATATAAAGTTTAAAGTTCAAATATTAAAAACAGATGGATCACTTTGGAGTGCAACCGATAAAATAGGAACCGGAACTGAAGCAAGGGCAGCTCCACAGCCCAGTGTTGTAAATAATTTACTACACTCTTTGATTAAACAATGTAATGTAACTCTAAACGGAAAAAACATCACTCCTTTACTAAATTATGGTACAGATTCCAGTCAAACACATCTGGAAGCATCTGGTTGGGAATTGGATAAGCCAAATGTCAATGATTTCAACAATTCTGGTTCTAAATCAAGACAAAAATCATACGATAATTCAGCAATAGTAGAATTAATGGGAAAATTACATATAGATTTCTTCAATACTTCCAAATTACTTTTAAATAATGTTGACATTCGCATTTCTTTAGCATTAGAGAAACAAGATTTTTATATTTTCTTTAACGATAACGATGAAAGTTCTTTAAAAATTCTCGAAGCTACATTATACATGAAACATTTAACAATTAATCCTGGCATATTGATAGCACACAATACTGTACTGGAAAAGGCTAACACGAAATATTTTTATACGAGAAGTGAAATCAAAACATTTACAATTCCAGCTAACACTTCCAACATATCATTGGATAATATATTTATAGGGCAAATACAAAAAGCTCTTGTATTTTGTATGGTTAATAATGAAAATTTTAATGGTAAAAGATCGAAAAATCCATACTATTTCGATCATCAAAATCTCACACAATTTCAATTATATGTGAATGGAGTGTCGACACCAAACTCTGCAATTGAAACAAGTTTTACATCGAATAATCTTTGTAATTTTCGTGCATATTTAACATTATTCATTGGAACTGGCATTCATCACTCTGATAGAGGACATCAAATTTCAAAAGAACTTTTTTCAAAAGGTTATATAATACTAGCTTTTGATCTATCACCAGACGGCTCGGGAACTGATACATGTCAGAGGTTATTAAACCAGGGACTAGTAAAGATTGAAGCAAGACTCAGCTCTCCATTAACTTCAACATTAACTTGTACTGTATTTGCAGAATTCGATGCCAATATCGAAATTGATAAAAATCGTAACGTATACGTAAACATATAAAAGGAAGTTTAATGGACTATTTCTATTCATTTGAAAATGGCATGTGCTATAGTAGATTTATTGTTCTGTACGGACTATAACAATACAATATTTCTAAAAAATATTGCTGGCATAAAAGAAAAATGTAAAACTATTGTAAAAGAATTAAAGTATAAATTTCCTGTCAGAGATTTAAAAAGAACATAGATTGAGAATTACTCTTTTGGACATATCGATAACGAAAAAATAACTAATAACTTAATAAATTTGCTTGAAAAATTCGATATAGTGTTAACAAATGGAAAACTTAAAGCAGAATTTTTAACAACATTTATACGAGGAAATACTCGACTAATTGATATTTCCCGCTTGCAAGAAAATGAATACACTTCAGATTTCAAAGCTGCTGAAATGTAATAACTAAACACATAAAATATTTAGAGGCGTTTATGCTCTTGATCAATTGCCAAAACAAGTTTTAAAACCTAGAATTTTAGTGGTAAATACTGATACTTCTAATGAAAAGGGAACACATTGGTTAGGAATATTTGTTCCAGTTCAAGGGTGTTCAGAATATTTTGATTCATTTGGAAATCAGCCATTTCACAGTGAGATTATAAAATTTCTACAAAATCAATCGACATGTTTTGTTTTCAACAAGTGTTTACAAAGTAATTTAACATCTATGTGCGGACATTATTGTTGTGTATATCTATGGATGCGAAGTTCCCGTAAAAGCTTAAAATATTTTCTTAATTTATTCGACACATCATCCCCACTTAAAAACGATAAAAAATATTTCGAAAAATTTTTTAAAATGTGGGAGAAAAACTATAGATACAAAATTCTAAAATAGAATTAATCAGTTAAACCAAAACAAAAAATAGAGCACCCAACAAAGTCAGAAGTATTTGAAACAGAAAAAGGCGAGCCAGCGCAGAACCTTTTATTAAGCTATATTTATTTTTTGGATAAAAAACAAACAATAAAAATTCAAATTGGATTTAATATTGAGAATTTTGCTGCATCAATAATTTTCCAACGGCAAAAGAAAGTCATAAGCGATATGAATTATTTGGAGTGGTATACATTTTATCACGATTTTAAAAACAATCAAGCAAAATTAAATTCAAAGGGATTTTTGCTAACACATAATCATGCAGACCGCACTAAAAAACTTACATTGCAGTTAGATGAGTATACTCGTTTTTGTCTTATGCTAGACTTTATACAAGCAGTGATGTCATATAACAATGGAGCTGAACTGAATATTCTAGAATATATATTCAAATAGTTGGAGAGATGTATTGAAAAGAATAAACTAAGATTTTAACAAGAAGTTTTCTACATTCCAATGAATTTACACAAAGCTCAGTGTAACTATTCCAGACTATTTTATGAAATACCTATGTTTTTGTCAGAAAAATTATCTTGGTCAACAATAAATAAAACAAATATTTTTAAAACCAATAATTTTCTTTTATTAAATACATATATAAATTCACATCATCATCATCACATTAGCACATCTTTTTAAATTTTCAATAATGTTATGGTGAGGGCAAATGGTTGTGAAATTTCTTAGTTTCTGAAGAGATGGAATGTCATTATCTAAATTGATAAGGTCTACTGAATACCAAACAAATTTATCTAAAAATTCCCTTTTCTGGTACCCCTTCACATTAAACGACGTCAATGAATTTAAATGTTCGTTTAATGTATTTTTAATTGCTGAATATTCTATACTTCCATTATCCCAGTCAAAACCTTTTATTTGTCTTTTATTGAATTCATTTTGCTGTTTAACATCACTATTTAACTCTTCGAACGAGTAAGGTTCTTTAAACAGAAACAGCATTGGTATCAGTGATCCTTCAGCTATTAAAGCATATTCCTTCAAGAAATATTGCTTATTATTTCCAATAATAAACTGTAGATCAGCTACTGCTTTGCTGCTGCTCATTTTATTTTTTACTACATTACAATAAGCCAATAGCCTTTTATTTATATCTGATGTCACCAATTATGGTGGGGCAGTTGCGTATTGTATACAATGGGAAATTTTTTTAAATAAAAGAAAACTAAATATTATACATAAAGGGTTGTCTGAAGTACAATCAATTAAAAAACCATGAGTATAATAACTATGGCCTGCTGGTTAGTCTCCGCAATAATAATCAATATTTAAATGAAAGAATTAACTTTTGCAGTGTAGATTCATTAATACCAATATTGCACGTTATCAAATTGCCATATTGATAACTAGTAACTAGAACTAATATTTTTTCAAAAGAATATTGTATATGCTACTGTGATACGAGTGATTTGAATAACAGCTGTCAAAAATTAAAACGATTGGAGAAAAACCAACATATGTTACATTACATGTACTAGGAAATTGCAACAAGAAGAAATTTCGTGAAAATATTCTTAAATATTGTGATGATGATATTATAAAAACTATTGCTGAAATTGCAATCAATATATTAAATGGAAATAATAAAATATCACCAGCACAAAAAGCAAAATTAAAAAAACATAAAAAACAATTAAGATTTCTAGCATGTGCTAAGAAAAATATAAAAGCTAAATGAAAAATATTAATTCAACTTGGAGGATTTTTACCTACATTAATTGGTACTATATTATCTGGTGTAATAGGAAAACTTCTCAGTAAGACATAATGGAGCGAATAATTGTTATGTCACCAGAAATATTTTCAAAATTTAGCAAATTATTTCAAGATGATAAAAACTTGGATTTATTGGATCAAAAAATAAAAAAAGTTTTATATGATAAAAAATTAAAACAATTGCAAAAATGGTACTTATATCGTCAAAACCTTCTCAAATATGAAATTAATAAAAGACACACAAAAAGATTACCAGAAAAGGCTAATAATCTTACATTTGATACAGGCACTCAAACAAAATTCTTTTCTAAATGAAATGCATATACAGAAACTGAATTACCTAAATACAAATCAACATCAGCGCAGACCGATTTTTTACCATTAGTTACTGTCTACTCATGATGTGTTTGAATATGACCCAAAAAAAAATATTCAAATATGGATATCGATTTAACACATTACGATTTGGATGATGAAAACTGATTAAAAAAATTAGCTCAAACTGAAATGTTGAAAGATGAAAAATTAGTAGAAATACCATCTCTAAGCTCTGATTATCGAATGTTTGAAACACCAAGTGGTGATGTAACTACCGTTGCTGTACCTTCTCCTGAAAAAAAGAAGACACTAAGATCGGCCGGTAGTTCAATTTCCTCAACTATACTTCACAGTTTCCCGAAACAAAAAAGCGAAAACTAAAACCTTTACTAAGAAGTCCAAAGCTAAGAACTTCATCAACACCTGAACGGACAACATATAAATAGTTCCACATTTTATGTTTTAGCAGAAGTTAACAAAGATGGATAGTCAAGATGACTTCTATGTAACATTGTTTAGTAATGATAATTTAACACTGTTTCCAGACAACACTTTAGCTTCATTCGAAAATAAATTACCTATTCACTTTGATTTAAGAAATAGAAATTGGAAAGTTGGTACTTCAGAAATATATCTGAACGGTTTCCTACAAACAGAAGAATTTCACAAAAAGAAATGTGCATTTATCAATTGGGCAGTATAATCTTTATGTAAGAAACATTGAAAAACCTCTCGAAAAAATTAAAGTAACCAAATCTATAGGCTACACATATTATTCATATGACGATTCGGAATTACATTTGGATGATAGGAAGTTTAATTTTTTGCCAACTCTTATTAAAAATATAACTCCTAATCCCGGGTTTACTCGAAATCGAGTTTTCAAAGAATTTTTTAATGAAGTTTTGACATATATCTCTACTTCTAAAAATTATGATGATGTAATATTTACAAAAGTTTCAGAATCTAACCGAGGGGATTTAATTCGAATATCGCAGACTTTTGATGAAGATAGTTTCTATATAAAAGTTAAGCAAAGTTATAATGTAAAAACATTACTAACTGAATTATTTCAACAGAACAAAAATATAAAAAATTTCAAAACAAAATTACCTGAACTATACAAATTAGCTGTTGCTAATAATAAAGATGAATTGAATGGAATGGTGATGAGTTATTCAGATATCATTCAATCATCTGTTTTTGGAAGTAGCAAAGTGCGGGCGTTGAGAGCTATCAACATAGAAAATTGTAGAATACCTACAAATATTGAATTTGAAAATGTTCATTACATACCTATAGAAAAAATTGTTTTGAAACGATAGGGATTAAAATTTGTAACCAATACGGTGATGGAATAATATTGTTTCCAGTTACTACCCAATAAAAATTGTATTACACTTTAAAAAGCATTGATTGCTCAAAAACAATATAAATACTACTACTCAAATATGGTATCCTATCAAACATGGAGAAAGCTTACGTGAGATATTATTCCTCTCAAGTAGGAGGAGGAATTAACGATATTGGACCTTTATTACAGTTTTATCCAGCTATATAAAGAGGTTGTGGTTTTGGAAATATATTCGGAAGTTTAATTCGTTACTTAAAGCCAGTTTTTACATCAGGTTGGTACTTAATTAAAAAAGAGGCTATAAACACAAGTAAAAACATTTTTAATGATACAAAGCATAGGTGGTATAAAAAATTTACGGAAATCAGTATTTAACCAGCTGAATTCGATGTATGGTGAAAGACGAAGAGCTATAAAAAGACAAAGAACTATAAAAAGACGAGTAGTTTTTAAAAAGACACATTTGAAGTCGAAAAAGCGACGAAGAAAGCAAAGTAAAATCTCCGATATATTCAATTAAAAATGTAATGTATGAAATCTGAACTTGATCTTTTTGCATCATTATCCGTACAAACAAGTATTTTGCATTCAGAAGAGGTAGCATACAATCCTTTAACTTCTTTAGAGGCATTGCCTTCAACCATTTAATTTGTTTCGGTTGGGAATGGAGATACATATCGAGATCTATCCAGTACCTATATAAAGTTTAAAGTTCAAATATTAAAAACAGATGGATCACTTTGGAGTGCAACCGATAAAATAGGAACCGGAACTGAAGCAAGGGCAGCTCCACAGCTCAGTGTTGTAAATAATTTACTACACTCTTTGATTAAACAATGTAATGTAACTCTAAACGGAAAAAACATCACTCCTTTACTAAATTATGGTACAGATTCCAGTCAAACACATCTGGAAGCATCTGGTTGGGAATTGGATAAGCCAAATGTCAATGATTTCAACAATTCTGGTTCTAAATCAAGACAAAAATCATACGATAATTCAGCAATAGTAGAATTAAAGGGAAAATTACATATAGATTTCTTCAATACTTCCAAATTACTTTTAAATAATGTTGACATTCGCATTTCTTTAGCATTAGAGAAACAAGATTTTTATATTTTCTTTAACGATAACGATGAAAGTTCTTTAAAAATTCTCGAAGCTACATTATACATGAAACATTTAACAATTAATCCTGGCATATTGATAGCACACAATACTGTACTGGAAAAGGCTAACACGAAATATTTTTATACGAGAAGTGAAATCAAAACATTTACAATTCCAGCTAACACTTCCAACATATCATTGGATAATATATTTATAGGGCAAATACAAAAAGCTCTTGTATTTTGTATGGTTAATAATGAAAATTTTAATGGTAAAAGATCGAAAAATCCATACTATTTCGATCATCAAAATCTCACACAATTTCAATTATATGTGAATGGAGTGTCGACACCAAACTCTGCAATTGAAACAAGTTTTACATCGAATAATCTTTGTAATTCTCGTGCATATTTAACATTATTCATTGGAACTGGCATTCATCACTCTGATAGAGGACATCAAATTTCAAAAGAACTTTTTTCAAAAGGTTATATAATACTAGCTTTTGATCTATCACCAGACGGCTCGGGAACTGATACATGTCAGAGGTTATTAAACCAGGGACTAGTAAAGATTGAAGCAAGACTCAGCTCTCCATTAACTTCAACATTAACTTGTATTGTATTTGCAGAATTCGATGCCAATATCGAAATTGATAAAAATCGTAACGTATACGTAAACATATAAAAGGAAGTTTAATGGACTATTTCTATTCATTTGAAAATGGCATGTGCTATAGTAGATTTATTGTTCTGTACGGACTATAACAATACAATATTTCTAAAAAATATTGCTGGCATAAAAGAAAAATGTAAAACTATTGTAAAAGAATTAAAGTATAAATTTCCTGTCAGAGATTTAAAAAGAACATAGATTGAGAATTACTCTTTTGGACATATCGATAACGAAAAAATAACTAATAACTTAATAAATTTGCTTGAAAAATTCGATATAGTCTTAACAAATGGAAAACTTAAAGCAGAATTTTTAACAACATTTATACGAGGAAATACTCGACTAATTGATATTTCCCGCTTGCAAGAAAATGAATACACTTCAGATTTCAAAGCTGCTGAAATGTAATAACTAAACACATAAAATATTTAGAGGCGTTTATGCTCTTGATCAATTGCCAAAACAAGTTTTAAAACCTAGAATTTTAGTGGTAAATACTGATACTTCTAATGAAAAGGGAACACATTGGTTAGGAATATTTGTTCCAGTTCAAGGGTGTTCAGAATATTTTGATTCATTTGGAAATCAGCCATTTCACAGTGAGATTATAAAATTTCTACAAAATCAATCGACATGTTTTGTTTTCAACAAGTGTTTACAAAGTAATTTAACATCTATGTGCGGACATTATTGTTGTGTATATCTATGGATGCGAAGTTCCCGTAAAAGCTTAAAATATTTTCTTAATTTATTCGACACATCATCCCCACTTAAAAACGATAAAAAATATTTCGAAAAATTTTTTAAAATGTGGGAGAAAAACTATAGATACAAAATTCTAAAATAGAATTAATCAGTTAAACCAAAACAAAAAATAGAGCACCCAACAAAGTCAGAAGTATTTGAAACAGAAAAAGGCGAGCCAGCGCAGAACCTTTTATTAAGCTATATTTATTTTTTGGATAAAAAACAAACAATAAAAATTCAAATTGGATTTAATATTGAGAATTTTGCTGCATCAATAATTTTCCAACGGCAAAAGAAAGTCATAAGCGATATGAATTATTTGGAGTGGTATACATTTTATCACGATTTTAAAAACAATCAAGCAAAATTAAATTCAAAGGGATTTTTGCTAACACATAATCATGCAGACCGCACTAAAAAACTTACATTGCAGTTAGATGAGTATACTCGTTTTTGTCTTATGCTAGACTTTATACAAGCAGTGATGTCATATAACAATGGAGCTGAACTGAATATTCTAGAATATATATTCAAATAGTTGGAGAGATGTATTGAAAAGAATAAACTAAGATTTTAACAAGAAGTTTTCTACATTCCAATGAATTTACACAAAGCTCAGTGTAACTATTCCAGACTATTTTATGAAATACCTATGTTTTTGTCAGAAAAATTATCTTGGTCAACAATAAATAAAACAAATATTTTTAAAACCAATAATTTTCTTTTATTAAATACATATATAAATTCACATCATCATCATCACATTAGCACATCTTTTTAAATTTTCAATAATGTTATGGTGAGGGCAAATGGTTGTGAAATTTCTTAGTTTCTGAAGAGATGGAATGTCATTATCTAAATTGATAAGGTCTACTGAATACCAAACAAATTTATCTAAAAATTCCCTTTTCTGGTACCCCTTCACATTAAACGACGTCAATGAATTTAAATGTTCGTTTAATGTATTTTTAATTGCTGAATATTCTATACTTCCATTATCCCAGTCAAAACCTTTTATTTGTCTTTTATTGAATTCATTTTGCTGTTTAACATCACTATTTAACTCTTCGAACGAGTAAGGTTCTTTAAACAGAAACAGCATTGGTATCAGTGATCCTTCAGCTATTAAAGCATATTCCTTCAAGAAATATTGCTTATTATTTCCAATAATAAACTGTAGATCAGCTACTGCTTTGCTGCTGCTCATTTTATTTTTTACTACATTACAATAAGCCAATAGCCTTTTATTTATATCTGATGTCACCAATTATGGTGGGGCAGTTGCGTATTGTATACAATGGGAAATTTTTTTAAATAAAAGAAAACTAAATATTATACATAAAGGGTTGTCTGAAGTACAATCAATTAAAAAACCATGAGTATAATAACTATGGCCTGCTGGTTAGTCTCCGCAATAATAATCAATATTTAAATGAAAGAATTAACTTTTGCAGTGTAGATTCATTAATACCAATATTGCACGTTATCAAATTGCCATATTGATAACTAGTAACTAGAACTAATATTTTTTCAAAAGAATATTGTATATGCTACTGTGATACGAGTGATTTGAATAACAGCTGTCAAAAATTAAAACGATTGGAGAAAAACCAACATATGTTACATTACATGTACTAGGAAATTGCAACAAGAAGAAATTTCGTGAAAATATTCTTAAATATTGTGATGATGATATTATAAAAACTATTGCTGAAATTGCAATCAATATATTAAATGGAAATAATAAAATATCACCAGCACAAAAAGCAAAATTAAAAAAACATAAAAAACAATTAAGATTTCTAGCATGTGCTAAGAAAAATATAAAAGCTAAATGAAAAATATTAATTCAACTTGGAGGATTTTTACCTACATTAATTGGTACTATATTATCTGGTGTAATAGGAAAACTTCTCAGTAAGACATAATGGAGCGAATAATTGTTATGTCACCAGAAATATTTTCAAAATTTAGCAAATTATTTCAAGATGATAAAAACTTGGATTTATTGGATCAAAAAATAAAAAAAGTTTTATATGATAAAAAATTAAAACAATTGCAAAAATGGTACTTATATCGTCAAAACCTTCTCCAATATGAAATTAATAAAAGACACACAAAAAGATTACCAGAAAAGGCTAATAATCTTACATTTGATACAGGCACTCAAACAAAATTCTTTTCTAAATGAAATGCATATACAGAAACTGAATTACCTAAATACAAATCAACATCAGCGCAGACCGATTTTTTACCATTAGTTACTGTCTACTCATGATGTGTTTGAATATGACCCAAAAAAAAATATTCAAATATGGATATCGATTTAACACATTACGATTTGGATGATGAAAACTGATTTAAAAAATTAGCTCAAACTGAAATGTTGAAAGATGAAAAATTAGTAGAAATACCATCTCTAAGCTCTGATTATCGAATGTTTGAAACACCAAGTGGTGATGTAACTACCGTTGCTGTACCTTCTCCTGAAAAAAAGAAGACACTAAGATCGGCCGGTAGTTCAATTTCCTCAACTATACTTCACAGTTTCCCGAAACAAAAAAGCGAAAACTAAAACCTTTACTAAGAAGTCCAAAGCTAAGAACTTCATCAACACCTGAACGGACAACATATAAATAGTTCCACATTTTATGTTTTAGCAGAAGTTAACAAAGATGGATAGTCAAGATGACTTCTATGTAACATTGTTTAGTAATGATAATTTAACACTGTTTCCAGACAACACTTTAGCTTCATTCGAAAATAAATTACCTATTCACTTTGATTTAAGAAATAGAAATTGGAAAGTTGGTACTTCAGAAATATATCTGAACGGTTTCCTACAAACAGAAGAATTTCACAAAAAGAAATGTGCATTTATCAATTGGGCAGTATAATCTTTATGTAAGAAACATTGAAAAACCTCTCGAAAAAATTAAAGTAACCAAATCTATAGGCTACACATATTATTCATATGACGATTCGGAATTACATTTGGATGATAGGAAGTTTAATTTTTTGCCAACTCTTATTAAAAATATAACTCCTAATCCCGGGTTTACTCGAAATCGAGTTTTCAAAGAATTTTTTAATGAAGTTTTGACATATATCTCTACTTCTAAAAATTATGATGATGTAATATTTACAAAAGTTTCAGAATCTAACCGAGGGGATTTAATTCGAATATCGCAGACTTTTGATGAAGATAGTTTCTATATAAAAGTTAAGCAAAGTTATAATGTAAAAACATTACTAACTGAATTATTTCAACAGAACAAAAATATAAAAAATTTCAAAACAAAATTACCTGAACTATACAAATTAGCTGTTGCTAATAATAAAGATGAATTGAATGGAATGGTGATGAGTTATTCAGATATCATTCAATCATCTGTTTTTGGAAGTAGCAAAGTGCGGGCGTTGAGAGCTATCAACATAGAAAATTGTAGAATACCTACAAATATTGAATTTGAAAATGTTCATTACATACCTATAGAAAAAATTGTTTTGAAACGATAGGGATTAAAATTTGTAACCAATACGGTGATGGAATAATATTGTTTCCAGTTACTACCCAATAAAAATTGTATTACACTTTAAAAAGCATTGATTGCTCAAAAACAATATAAATACTACTACTCAAATATGGTATCCTATCAAACATGGAGAAAGCTTACGTGAGATATTATTCCTCTCAAGTAGGAGGAGGAATTAACGATATTGGACCTTTATTACAGTTTTATCCAGCTATATAAAGAGGTTGTGGTTTTGGAAATATATTCGGAAGTTTAATTCGTTACTTAAAGCCAGTTTTTACATCAGGTTGGTACTTAATTAAAAAAGAGGCTATAAACACAAGTAAAAACATTTTTAATGATACAAAGCATAGGTGGTATAAAAAATTTACGGAAATCAGTATTTAACCAGCTGAATTCGATGTATGGTGAAAGACGAAGAGCTATAAAAAGACAAAGAACTATAAAAAGACGAGTAGTTTTTAAAAAGACACATTTGAAGTCGAAAAAGCGACGAAGAAAGCAAAGTAAAATCTCCGATATATTCAATTAAAAATGTAATGTATGAAATCTGAACTTGATCTTTTTGCATCATTACCCGTACAAACAAGTATTTTGCGTTCAGAAGAGGTAGCATACAATCCTTTAACTTCTTTAGAGGCATTGCCTTCAACCATTTAATTTGTTTCGGTTGGGAATGGAGATACATATCGAGATCTATCCAGTACCTATATAAAGTTTAAAGTTCAAATATTAAAAACAGATGGATCACTTTGGAGTGCAACCGATAAAATAGGAACCGAAACTGAAGCAAGGGCAGCTCCACAGCTCAGTGTTGTAAATAATTTACTACACTCTTTGATTAAACAATGTAATGTAACTCTAAACGGAAAAAACATCACTCCTTTACTAAATTATGGTACAGATTCCAGTAAAACACATCTGGAAGAATCTGGTTGGGAATTGGATAAGCCAAATGTCAATGATTTCAACAATTCTGGTTCTAAATCAAGACAAAAATCATACGATAATTCAGCAATAGTAGAATTAAAGGGAAAATTACATATAGATTTCTTCAATACTTCCAAATTACTTTTAAATAATGTTGACATTCGCATTTCTTTAGCATTAGAGAAACAAGATTTTTATATTTTCTTTAACGATAACGATGAAAGTTCTTTAAAAATTCTCGAAGCTACATTATACATGAAACATTTAACAATTAATCCTGGCATATTGATAGCACACAATACTGTACTGGAAAAGGCTAACACGAAATATTTTTATACGAGAAGTGAAATCAAAACATTTACAATTCCAGCTAACACTTCCAACATATCATTGGATAATATATTTATAGGGCAAATACAAAAAGCTCTTGTATTTTGTATGGTTAATAATGAAAATTTTAATGGTAAAAGATCGAAAAATCCATACTATTTCGATCATCAAAATCTCACACAATTTCAATTATATGTGAATGGAGTGTCGACACCAAACTCTGCAATTGAAACAAGTTTTACATCGAATAATCTTTGTAATTCTCGTGCATATTTAACATTATTCATTGGAACTGGCATTCATCACTCTGATAGAGGACATCAAATTTCAAAAGAACTTTTTTCAAAAGGTTATATAATACTAGCTTTTGATCTATCACCAGACGGCTCGGGAACTGATACATGTCAGAGGTTATTAAACCAGGGACTAGTAAAGATTGAAGCAAGACTCAGCTCTCCATTAACTTCAACATTAACTTGTATTGTATTTGCAGAATTCGATGCCAATATCGAAATTGATAAAAATCGTAACGTATACGTAAACATATAAAAGGAAGTTTAATGGACTATTTCTATTCATTTGAAAATGGCATGTGCTATAGTAGATTTATTGTTCTGTACGGACTATAACAATACAATATTTCTAAAAAATATTGCTGGCATAAAAGAAAAATGTAAAACTATTGTAAAAGAATTAAAGTATAAATTTCCTGTCAGAGATTTAAAAAGAACATAGATTGAGAATTACTCTTTTGGACATATCGATAACGAAAAAATAACTAATAACTTAATAAATTTGCTTGAAAAATTCGATATAGTCTTAACAAATGGAAAACTTAAAGCAGAATTTTTAACAACATTTATACGAGGAAATACTCGACTAATTGATATTTCCCGCTTGCAAGAAAATGAATACACTTCAGATTTCAAAGCTGCTGAAATGTAATAACTAAACACATAAAATATTTAGAGGCGTTTATGCTCTTGATCAATTGCCAAAACAAGTTTTAAAACCTAGAATTTTAGTGGTAAATACTGATACTTCTAATGAAAAGGGAACACATTGGTTAGGAATATTTGTTCCAGTTCAAGGGTGTTCAGAATATTTTGATTCATTTGGAAATCAGCCATTTCACAGTGAGATTATAAAATTTCTACAAAATCAATCGACATGTTTTGTTTTCAACAAGTGTTTACAAAGTAATTTAACATCTATGTGCGGACATTATTGTTGTGTATATCTATGGATGCGAAGTTCCCGTAAAAGCTTAAAATATTTTCTTAATTTATTCGACACATCATCCCCACTTAAAAACGATAAAAAATATTTCGAAAAATTTTTTAAAATGTGGGAGAAAAACTATAGATACAAAATTCTAAAATAGAATTAATCAGTTAAACCAAAACAAAAAATAGAGCACCCAACAAAGTCAGAAGTATTTGAAACAGAAAAAGGCGAGCCAGCGCAGAACCTTTTATTAAGCTATATTTATTTTTTGGATAAAAAACAAACAATAAAAATTCAAATTGGATTTAATATTGAGAATTTTGCTGCATCAATAATTTTCCAACGGCAAAAGAAAGTCATAAGCGATATGAATTATTTGGAGTGGTATACATTTTATCACGATTTTAAAAACAATCAAGCAAAATTAAATTCAAAGGGATTTTTGCTAACACATAATCATGCAGACCGCACTAAAAAACTTACATTGCAGTTAGATGAGTATACTCGTTTTTGTCTTATGCTAGACTTTATACGAGCAGTGATGTCATATAACAATGGAGCTGAACTGAATATTCTAGAATATATATTCAAATAGTTGGAGAGATGTATTGAAAAGAATAAACTAAGATTTTAACAAGAAGTTTTCTACATTCCAATGAATTTACACAAAGCTCAGTGTAACTATTCCAGACTATTTTATGAAATACCTATGTTTTTGTCAGAAAAATTATCTTGGTCAACAATAAATAAAACAAATATTTTTAAAACCAATAATTTTCTTTTATTAAATACATATATAAATTCACATCATCATCATCACATTAGCACATCTTTTTAAATTTTCAATAATGTTATGGTGAGGGCAAATGGTTGTGAAATTTCTTAGTTTCTGAAGAGATGGAATGTCATTATCTAAATTGATAAGGTCTACTGAATACCAAACAAATTTATCTAAAAATTCCCTTTTCTGGTACCCCTTCACATTAAACGACGTCAATGAATTTAAATGTTCGTTTAATGTATTTTTAATTGCTGAATATTCTATACTTCCATTATCCCAGTCAAAACCTTTTATTTATCTTTTATTGAATTCATTTTGCTGTTTAACATCACTATTTAACTCTTCGAACGAGTAAGGTTCTTTAAACAGAAACAGCATTGGTATCAGTGATCCTTCAGCTATTAAAGCATATTCCTTCAAGAAATATTGCTTATTATTTCCAATAATAAACTGTAGATCAGCTACTGCTTTGCTGCTGCTCATTTTATTTTTTACTACATTACAATAAGCCAATAGCCTTTTATTTATATCTGATGTCACCAATTATGGTGGGGCAGTTGCGTATTGTATACAATGGGAAATTTTTTTAAATAAAAGAAAACTAAATATTATACATAAAGGGTTGTCTGAAGTACAATCAATTAAAAAACCATGAGTATAATAACTATGGCCTGCTGGTTAGTCTCCGCAATAATAATCAATATTTAAATGAAAGAATTAACTTTTGCAGTGTAGATTCATTAATACCAATATTGCACGTTATCAAATTGCCATATTGATAACTAGTAACTAGAACTAATATTTTTTCAAAAGAATATTGTATATGCTACTGTGATACGAGTGATTTGAATAACAGCTGTCAAAAATTAAAACGATTGGAGAAAAACCAACATATGTTACATTACATGTACTAGGAAATTGCAACAAGAAGAAATTTCGTGAAAATATTCTTAAATATTGTGATGATGATATTATAAAAACTATTGCTGAAATTGCAATCAATATATTAAATGGAAATAATAAAATATCACCAGCACAAAAAGCAAAATTAAAAAAACATAAAAAACAATTAAGATTTCTAGCATGTGCTAAGAAAAATATAAAAGCTAAATGAAAAATATTAATTCAACTTGGAGGATTTTTACCTACATTAATTGGTACTATATTATCTGGTGTAATAGGAAAACTTCTCAGTAAGACATAATGGAGCGAATAATTGTTGTGTCACCAGAAATATTTTCAAAATTTAGCAAATTATTTCAAGATGATAAAAACTTGGATTTATTGGATCAAAAAATAAAAAAAGTTTTATATGATAAAAAATTAAAACAATTGCAAAAATGGTACTTATATCGTCAAAACCTTCTCAAATATGAAATTAATAAAAGACACACAAAAAGATTACCAGAAAAGGCTAATAATCTTACATTTGATACAGGCACTCAAACAAAATTCTTTTCTAAATGAAATGCATATACAGAAACTGAATTACCTAAATACAAATCAACATCAGCGCAGACCGATTTTTTACCATTAGTTACTGTCTACTCATGATGTGTTTGAATATGACCCAAAAAAAAATATTCAAATATGGATATCGATTTAACACATTACGATTTGGATGATGAAAACTGATTTAAAAAATTAGCTCAAACTGAAATGTTGAAAGATGAAAAATTAGTAGAAATACCATCTCTAAGCTCTGATTATCGAATGTTTGAAACACCAAGTGGTGATGTAACTACCGTTGCTGTACCTTCTCCTGAAAAAAAGAAGACACTAAGATCGGCCGGTAGTTCAATTTCCTCAACTATACTTCACAGTTTCCCGAAACAAAAAAGCGAAAACTAAAACCTTTACTAAGAAGTCCAAAGCTAAGAACTTCATCAACACCTGAACGGACAACATATAAATAGTTCCACATTTTATGTTTTAGCAGAAGTTAACAAAGATGGATAGTCAAGATGACTTCTATGTAACATTGTTTAGTAATGATAATTTAACACTGTTTCCAGACAACACTTTAGCTTCATTCGAAAATAAATTACCTATTCACTTTGATTTAAGAAATAGAAATTGGAAAGTTGGTACTTCAGAAATATATCTGAACGGTTTCCTACAAACAGAAGAATTTCACAAAAAGAAATGTGCATTTATCAATTGGGCAGTATAATCTTTATGTAAGAAACATTGAAAAACCTCTCGAAAAAATTAAAGTAACCAAATCTATAGGCTACACATATTATTCATATGACGATTCGGAATTACATTTGGATGATAGGAAGTTTAATTTTTTGCCAACTCTTATTAAAAATATAACTCCTAATCCCGGGTTTACTCGAAATCGAGTTTTCAAAGAATTTTTTAATGAAGTTTTGACATATATCTCTACTTCTAAAAATTATGATGATGTAATATTTACAAAAGTTTCAGAATCTAACCGAGGGGATTTAATTCGAATATCGCAGACTTTTGATGAAGATAGTTTCTATATAAAAGTTAAGCAAAGTTATAATGTAAAAACATTACTGAATTATTTCAACAGAACAAAAATATAAAAAATTTCAAAACAAAATTACCTGAACTATACAAATTAGCTGTTGCTAATAATAAAGATGAATTGAATGGAATGGTGATGAGTTATTCAGATATCATTCAATCATCTGTTTTTGGAAGTAGCAAAGTGCGGGCGTTGAGAGCTATCAACATAGAAAATTGTAGAATACCTACAAATATTGAATTTGAAAATGTTCATTACATACCTATAGAAAAAATTGTTTTGAAACGATAGGGATTAAAATTTGTAACCAATACGGTGATGGAATAATATTGTTTCCAGTTACTACCCAATAAAAATTGTATTACACTTTAAAAAGCATTGATTGCTCAAAAACAATATAAATACTACTACTCAAATATGGTATCCTATCAAACACGGAGAAAGCTTACGTGAGATATTATTCCTCTCAAGTAGGAGGAGGAATTAACGATATTGGACCTTTATTACAGTTTTATCCAGCTATATAAAGAGGTTGTGGTTTTGGAAATATATTCGGAAGTTTAATTCGTTACTTAAAGCCAGTTTTTACATCAGGTTGGTACTTAATTAAAAAAGAGGCTATAAACACAAGTAAAAACATTTTTAATGATACAAAGCATAGGTGGTATAAAAAATTTACGGAAATCAGTATTTAACCAGCTGAATTCGATGTATGGTGAAAGACGAAGAGCTATAAAAAGACAAAGAACTATAAAAAGACGAGTAGTTTTTAAAAAGACACATTTGAAGTCGAAAAAGCGACGAAGAAAGCAAAGTAAAATCTCCGATATATTCAATTAAAAATGTAATGTATGAAATCTGAACTTGATCTTTTTGCATCATTACCCGTACAAACAAGTATTTTGCGTTCAGAAGAGGTAGCATACAATCCTTTAACTTCTTTAGAGGCATTGCCTTCAACCATTTAATTTGTTTCGGTTGGGAATGGAGATACATATCGAGATCTATCCAGTACCTATATAAAGTTTAAAGTTCAAATATTAAAAACAGATGGATCACTTTGGAGTGCAACCGATAAAATAGGAACCGGAACTGAAGCAAGGGCAGCTCCACAGCTCAGTGTTGTAAATAATTTACTACACTCTTTGATTAAACAATGTAATGTAACTCTAAACGGAAAAAACATCACTCCTTTACTAAATTATGGTACAGATTCCAGTCAAACACATCTGGAAGCATCTGGTTGGGAATTGGATAAGCCAAATGTCAATGATTTCAACAATTCTGGTTCTAAATCAAGACAAAAATCATACGATAATTCAGCAATAGTAGAATTAAAGGGAAAATTACATATAGATTTCTTCAATACTTCCAAATTACTTTTAAATAATGTTGACATTCGCATTTCTTTAGCATTAGAGAAACAAGATTTTTATATTTTCTTTAACGATAACGATGAAAGTTCTTTAAAAATTCTCGAAGCTACATTATACATGAAACATTTAACAATTAATCCTGGCATATTGATAGCACACAATACTGTACTGGAAAAGGCTAACACGAAATATTTTTATACGAGAAGTGAAATCAAAACATTTACAATTCCAGCTAACACTTCCAACATATGATTGGATAATATATTTATAGGGCAAATACAAAAAGCTCTTGTATTTTGTATGGTTAATAATGAAAATTTTAATGGTAAAAGATCGAAAAATCCATACTATTTCGATCATCAAAATCTCACACAATTTCAATTATATGTGAATGGAGTGTCGACACCAAACTCTGCAATTGAAACAAGTTTTACATCGAATAATCTTTGTAATTCTCGTGCATATTTAACATTATTCATTGGAACTGGCATTCATCACTCTGATAGAGGACATCAAATTTCAAAAGAACTTTTTTCAAAAGGTTATATAATACTAGCTTTTGATCTATCACCAGACGGCTCGGGAACTGATACATGTCAGAGGTTATTAAACCAGGGACTAGTAAAGATTGAAGCAAGACTCAGCTCTCCATTAACTTCAACATTAACTTGTATTGTATTTGCAGAATTCGATGCCAATATCGAAATTGATAAAAATCGTAACGTATACGTAAACATATAAAAGGAAGTTTAATGGACTATTTCTATTCATTTGAAAATGGCATGTGCTATAGTAGATTTATTGTTCTGTACGGACTATAACAATACAATATTTCTAAAAAATATTGCTGGCATAAAAGAAAAATGTAAAACTATTGTAAAAGAATTAAAGTATAAATTTCCTGTCAGAGATTTAAAAAGAACATAGATTGAGAATTACTCTTTTGGACATATCGATAACGAAAAAATAACTAATAACTTAATAAATTTGCTTGAAAAATTCGATATAGTCTTAACAAATGGAAAACTTAAAGCAGAATTTTTAACAACATTTATACGAGGAAATACTCGACTAATTGATATTTCCCGCTTGCAAGAAAATGAATACACTTCAGATTTCAAAGCTGCTGAAATGTAATAACTAAACACATAAAATATTTAGAGGCGTTTATGCTCTTGATCAATTGCCAAAACAAGTTTTAAAACCTAGAATTTTAGTGGTAAATACTGATACTTCTAATGAAAAGGGAACACATTGGTTAGGAATATTTGTTCCAGTTCAAGGGTGTTCAGAATATTTTGATTCATTTGGAAATCAGCCATTTCACAGTGAGATTATAAAATTTCTACAAAATCAATCGACATGTTTTGTTTTCAACAAGTGTTTACAAAGTAATTTAACATCTATGTGCGGACATTATTGTTGTGTATATCTATGGATGCGAAGTTCCCGTAAAAGCTTAAAATATTTTCTTAATTTATTCGACACATCATCCCCACTTAAAAACGATAAAAAATATTTCGAAAAATTTTTTAAAATGTGGGAGAAAAACTATAGATACAAAATTCTAAAATAGAATTAATCAGTTAAACCAAAACAAAAAATAGAGCACCCAACAAAGTCAGAAGTATTTGAAACAGAAAAAGGCGAGCCAGCGCAGAACCTTTTATTAAGCTATATTTATTTTTTGGATAAAAAACAAACAATAAAAATTCAAATTGGATTTAATATTGAGAATTTTGCTGCATCAATAATTTTCCAACGGCAAAAGAAAGTCATAAGCGATATGAATTATTTGGAGTGGTATACATTTTATCACGATTTTAAAAACAATCAAGCAAAATTAAATTCAAAGGGATTTTTGCTAACACATAATCATGCAGACCGCACTAAAAAACTTACATTGCAGTTAGATGAGTATACTCGTTTTTGTCTTATGCTAGACTTTATACAAGCAGTGATGTCATATAACAATGGAGCTGAACTGAATATTCTAGAATATATATTCAAATAGTTGGAGAGATGTATTGAAAAGAATAAACTAAGATTTTAACAAGAAGTTTTCTACATTCCAATGAATTTACACAAAGCTCAGTGTAACTATTCCAGACTATTTTATGAAATACCTATGTTTTTGTCAGAAAAATTATCTTGGTCAACAATAAATAAAACAAATATTTTTAAAACCAATAATTTTCTTTTATTAAATACATATATAAATTCACATCATCATCATCACATTAGCACATCTTTTTAAATTTTCAATAATGTTATGGTGAGGGCAAATGGTTGTGAAATTTCTTAGTTTCTGAAGAGATGGAATGTCATTATCTAAATTGATAAGGTCTACTGAATAGCAAACAAATTTATCTAAAAATTCCCTTTTCTGGTACCCCTTCACATTAAACGACGTCAATGAATTTAAATGTTCGTTTAATGTATTTTTAATTGCTGAATATTCTATACTTCCATTATCCCAGTCAAAACCTTTTATTTGTCTTTTATTGAATTCATTTTGCTGTTTAACATCACTATTTAACTCTTCGAACGAGTAAGGTTCTTTAAACAGAAACAGCATTGGTATCAGTGATCCTTCAGCTATTAAAGCATATTTCTTCAAGAAATATTGCTTATTATTTCCAATAATAAACTGTAGATCAGCTACTGCTTTGCTGCTGCTCATTTTATTTTTTACTACATTACAATAAGCCAATAGCCTTTTATTTATATCTGATGTCACCAATTATGGTGGGGCAGTTGCGCATTGTATACAATGGGAAATTTTTTTAAATAAAAGAAAACTAAATATTATACATAAAGGGTTGTCTGAAGTACAATCAATTAAAAAACCATGAGTATAATAACTATGGCCTGCTGGTTAGTCTCCGCAATAATAATCAATATTTAAATGAAAGAATTAACTTTTGCAGTGTAGATTCATTAATACCAATATTGCACGTTATCAAATTGCCATATTCTTTGGAAGATTTATCGGATGTCAATAAAAAATCTTTAACAGAAATAAAATTCAAGGTAATTTGAACATAATATATTATGTATGTTAAATTATTTAACTTAATAAATATTCTGTAAATATGTTATTGCAAATACAATTATAGTCTTAATATTTTAATACACACCTGCAAAAATTTTAGAAAGTTGTTTTTAATGCAACATGAATTTAGTATAAATTAATCTTATTATCTAATAATAATTTTATTAAAAATAAGTGCGTAATGTCTAAAACTTATTCAATAGAACCTTTTGAATACCTATTTGGAAAATGTGAAGTTTTCCAATTAGAGACAGAGTTGAATTTATTCCAACCAATAAATTTAAAAAAGTTACCGTGCAACCAAGTGAAAGAAACAAGTGCGTCGCTATAGCTCTGGCCCGAACCGTCAGAACACACACAAGTGGCAAGAAAACCCAGACCCCAGCAGCCAGAGTTAGCACAAGTGGCGGTGGAAAAGCTTTTCTGTCTTGAGAAAATGCCCATGTCCCATTACCGGGGTCGACAGAAATGGCTGTAGAAAAGCTTCACTGCTTTGAGAGAATGCCCACGTCTCCTTTGTCGGAGCCGACAGAAGTTGGAAAAGGGGGTAAAAATAAATAAAACTGAAATTTTTAAAAATAAATAAAAGAGCAATATTTGAATTTTTTATGTTTCATTTATTTTTAATTTTTTAATTTTAGTATAACACCAAAGAGCGAACCTATAAAAAGAAAGAAACCTGAAATATAAAAAGAATTAAAACTGTAAAAAGAATTAAACATGAAATTTTTAAAAATAAATAAAAGAACAATATTTGGATTTTTTATGTTTTATCTTGAGAAAATGCCCATGTCTCCATTACCGGGGTCGACAGAAGTGGCTGTAGAAAAGCTTCACTGCTTTGAGAGAATGCCCACGTCTCCTTTGTCGGAGCCGACAGAAGTAGGAAAAGGGGGTACAAATAAATAAAACTGAAATTTTTAAAAATAAATAAAAGAGCAATATTTGAATTTTTTATGTTTTATCTTGAGAAAATGCCCATGTCCCCATTACCGGGGTCGACAGAAGTGGCTGTAGAAAAGCTTCTCTGCTTTGAGAGAATGCCCACGTCTCCTTTGTCGGAGCCGACAGCATTGGAAAAGGGTGTAAAAATAAATAAAACTGAAATTTTTAAAAAATAAATAAAAGAACAATATTTGGATTTTTTATGTTTTATTTATTTTTAATTTTTTAATTTTGGTATAAGACCAAAGAGTGAACCTGTAAAAAGAAAGAAACCTGAAATTTTTAAAAATAAAAGAAAAACAATTCAATTTTTGTAATTCTATATTTATTTTTGTTCTTTTCTAAATTTCCGGAATTAGATCAAAGAGTGCCATTGTCCATTTGGCGGTATCTCTCCCTTTTAAATTTAAATTTTTTTAGAATTGAGCTCTTGCAGCTCCGCCTCCGTTGTTACCTTTTTCGAAAAATATTCTGGCAAAAAGAACGTTATACATTTTTTAGTTGATGGGTGTTACACCTTTGCCAAAACAACTCTTTGGCTCCTTTTGGTTTTTAAAAACCACCAATTTAACACATCATAATGCACTCCCACAGTAAGTGCGTCGATTGCCTGGTAAATCTCTTGTTTCCCTTTTCCTGCGGCAATTAAATTGTTTGAAAAAGACTAAAAAAAAAAAAATCATATACAATTTACATTTTTATTAAAAATAATTTATATATTAAATTTTAATTAATAAGTTTTACTTACCATAGTTAATATATTACCAATTATTGAAAGAAGTATGAAGAAATTATAAATTTATAACCCTTATATATGATTTAAGCAAGGATATTAATTTTCCCAACCTGAATTTAAAGATAAAATTACAATACGGAATTTTAAATTAAATTTTAATCATTAACAACAGCAGAACGTGTATGTAACAATGTTTTTTTGTTTTTTTTTTTTATGAAGAATTTGCAAATTTGTAAAAATATAAATAAATCTTTTAAAATAATTTTTTTTTTTTATCAACTTTCTAAGAATATAGATAAATCTTTTAAAATAAAAATAAATTAATTGCAATTTTAACGATAAACGTACGATATGAACCCACCATCACTAAAACCAATAGCAATAGCTAAGTGGCTGTATTCAGGAAAATTTAGATTCAATTATTACGAATATTTGCGCATTCGTATGGATATTCAAAATATTAAATTTAATTGCCCCTGGTTAAAAAAGGATGTCATTCACGAATTAAGGAAAAATTGTAGATGGCTAGGAAAAAAGAAAGGTTCAGATGGAAAAAATGAATTTATTGTAACCTATATGTATGAAAAAAAAATTGCAAAATGATACAAGTAACAATAAACAATACAAGTTTTGCTTCGATTTCTTTAAATACTAATTAAAGGATGCTAAATAAAAAATAAATAAATAAAAAAAATTTATTTTTCTTTTTATATAAAATATTTAATTACAGCTCTTCAACATATTTTACATTATTTTAATCTTCTTAATCCAATCTTCTTATATCCAAAAGGTTGAGAAGAGAAATCATCAAAAAATTTACATTTTTCTGATTTCGCCTGATATTTTTTGAATTCGGGGACCGTAACAACCTCATGTTTTTGAGTGCTTCGGATATTGTAAAAAAGTATATTGATATTGGTGCCATTTGAGTTCATTGTTGAAAATGTACATTACATACCTATAGAAAAAAATTGTTTTGAAACGATAGCGATTAAAATTTGTAACCAATACGGTGAAGAAATAAATTTTGTTTCCAGTTACTATCCAATAAAAATTGTATTACACTTTAAAAAGCATTGATTGCTCAAAAACAATATAAATACTACTACTCAAATATGGTATCCTATCAAACATGGAGAAAGCTTACGTGAGATATTATTCCTCTCAAGTAGGAGGAGGAGGAATATATAAAGAGGTTGTGGTTTTGGAAATATATTCGGAAGTTTAATTCGTTACTTAAAGCCAGTTTCTACATCAGGTTGGGACTTAATTAAAAAAGAGGGTGTCAACACAAGTAAAAATATTTTTAATGATATAGCATCTGGTTCAAACATAAAAGAAGCCGTAATTGATCAAAGCAAAGGTGGCATAAAAAATTTACGGAAATCAGTAGTTAACCAGCTGCATTCGATGTATGGTGAAAGACGAAGAGCTATAAAAAGACGAGTAGTTTTTAAAAAGACACATTTGAAGTCGAAAAAGCGACGAAGAAAGCAAAGTAAAATCTCCGATATATTCAATTAAAAATGTAATGTATGAAATCTGAACTTGATCTTTTTGCATCATTACCCGTACAAACAAGTATTTTGCGTTCAGAAGAGATAGCATACAATCCTTTAACTTCTTTAGAGGCATCGCCGTCAACTATTGAATTTGTTTCGCTTGGAATTGAGTTACAGATCGAGATCTATCCAGAACCTATATAAAGTTTAAAGTTCAAATATTAAAAAAAGATGGATCACTTTGGAGTGCAACCGATAAAATAGGAACCGGAACTGAAGCAAGGGCAGCTTCACAGCCCAGTGTTGTAAATAATTTATTACACTCTTTAATTAAACAATGTAATGTAACTCTAATTATGGTACAGATTCCAGTCAAACACATCTGGAAGCATCTGGTTGGGAATTGGATAAGCCAAATGTCAATGATTTCAACAATTCTGGTTCTAAATCAAGACAAAAATCATACAACAATTCAGCAATAGTAGAATGAATGGGAAAATTACATATAGATTTCTCCAATACTTCCAAATTACTTTTAAATAATGTTGACATTCGCATTTCTTTAGCATTAGAGAAACAAGATTTTTATACTTTCTTTAACGATAACGATGAAAGTTCTTTAAAAATTCTCGAAGCTACATTATACATGAAACATTTAACAATTAATCCTGGCATATTGATAGCACACAATACTGTACTGGAAAAGGCTAACACGAAATATTTTTATACGAGAAGTGAAATCAAAACATTTACAATTCCAGCTAACACTTCCAACATATCATTGGATAATATATTTATAGGGCAAATACAAAAAGCTCTTGTATTTTGTATGGTTAATAATGAAAATTTTAATGGTAAAAGATCGAAAAATCCATACTATTTCGATCATCAAAATCTCACACAATTTCAATTATATGTGAATGGAGTGTCGACACCAAACTCTGCAATTGAAACAAGTTTTACATCGAATAATCTTTGTAATTCTCGTGCATATTTAACATTATTCATTGGAACTGGCATTCATCACTCTGATAGAGGACATCAAATTTCAAAAGAACTTTTTTCAAAAGGTTATATAATACTAGCTTTTGATCTATCACCAGACGGCTCGGGAACTGATACATGTCAGAGGTTATTAAACCAGGGACTAGTAAAGATTGAAGCAAGACTCAGCTCTCCATTAACTTCAACATTAACTTGTATTGTATTTGCAGAATTCGATGCCAATATCGAAATTGATAAAAATCGTAACGTATACGTAAACATATAAAAGGAAGTTTAATGGACTATTTCTATTCATTTGAAAATGGCATGTGCTATAGTAGATTTATTGTTCTGTACGGACTATAACAATACAATATTCGTAAAAAATATTGCTGACATAAAAGAAAAATGTAAAACTATTGTAAAAGAATTAAAGTATAAATGTCCTGTCAGAGATTTAAAAAGAACATAGATTGAGAATTACTCTTTTGGACATATCGATAACGAAAAAATAACTAATAACTTAATAAATTTGCTTGAAAAATTCGATATAGTCTTAACAAATGGAAAACTTAAAGCAGAATTTTTAACAACATTTATACGAGGAAATACTCGACTAATTGATATTTCCCGCTTGCAAGAAAATGAATACACTTCAGATTTCAAAGCTGCTGAAATGTAATAACTAAACACATAAAATATTTAGAGGCGTTTATGCTCTTGATCAATTGCCAAAACAAGTTTTAAAACCTAGAATTTTAGTGGTAAATACTGATACTTCTAATGAAAAGGGAACACATTGGTTAGGAATATTTGTTCCAGTTCAAGGGTGTTCAGAATATTTTGATTCATTTGGAAATCAGCCATTTCACAGTGAGATTATAAAATTTATACAAAATCAATCGACATGTTTTGTTTTCAACAAGTGTTTACAAAGTAATTTAACATCTGTGTGCGGACATTATTGTTGTGTATATCTATGGATGCGAAGTTCCCGTAAAAGCTTAAAATATTTTCTTAATTTATTCGATACATCATCCTCACTTAAAAACGATAAAAAATATTTCGAAAAATTTTTAAAAATGTGGGAGAAAAACTATAGATACAAAATTCTAAAATAGAATTAATCAGTTAAACCAAAACAAAAAATGGAGCACCAAACAAAGTCAGAAGTATTTGAAACAGAAAAAGGCGAGCCAGCGCAGAACCTTTTATTAAGCTATATTTATTTTTTGGATAAAAAACAAACAATAAAAATTCAAATTAGATTTAATATTGAGAATTTTGCTGCATCAATAATTTTCCAACGGCAAAAGAAAGTCATAAGCGATATGAATTATTTGGAGTGGTATACATTTTATCACGATTTTAAAAACAATCAAGCAAAATTAAATTCAAAGGGATTTTTGCTAACACATAATCATGCAGACCGCACTAAAAAACTTACATTGCAGTTAGATGAGTATACTCGTTTTTGTCTTATGCTAGACTTTATACAAGCAGTGATGTCATATAACAATGGAGCTGAACTGAATATTCTAGAATATATATTCAAATAGTTGGAGAGATGTATTGAAAAGAATAAACTAAGATTTTAACAAGAAGTTTTCTACATTCCAATGAATTTACACAAAGCTCAGTGTAACTATTCCAGACTATTTTATGAAATACCTATGTTTTTGTCAGAAAAATTATCTTGGTCAACAATAAATTAAACAAATATTTTTAAAACCAATTATTTTCTTTTATTAAATACATATATAAATTCACATCATCATCATCACATTAGCACATCTTTTTAAATTTTCAATAATGTTATGGTGAGGGCAAATGGTTGTGAAATTTCTTAGTTTCTGAAGAGATGGAATGTCATTATCTAAATTGATAAGGTCTACTGAATAGCAAACAAATTTATCTAAAAATTCCCTTTTCTGGTACCCCTTCACATTAAACGACGTCAATGAATTTAAATGTTCGTTTAATGTATTTTTAATTGCTGAATATTCTATACTTCCATTATCCCAGTCAAAACCTTTTATTTGTCTTTTATTGAATTCATTTTGCTGTTTAACATCACTATTTAACTCTTCGAACGAGTAAGGTTCTTTAAACAGAAACAGCATTGGTATCAGTGATCCTTCAGCTATTAAAGCATATTCCTTCAAGAAATATTGCTTATTATTTCCAATAATAAACTGTAGATCAGCTACTGCTTTGCTGCTGCTCATTTTATTTTTTACTACATTACAATAAGCCAATAGCCTTTTATTTATATCTGATGTCACCAATTATGGTGGGGCAGTTGCGCATTGTATACAATGGGAATTTTTTTTAAATAAAAGAAAACTAAATATTATACATAAAGGGTTGTCTGAAGTACAATCTATTAAAAAACCATGAGTATAATAACTATGGCCTGCTGGTTAGTCTCCGCAATAATAATCAATATTTAAATGAAAGAATTAACTTTTGCAGTGTAGATTCATTAATACCAATATTGCACGTTATCAAATTGCCATATTCTTTGGAAGATTTATCGGATGTCAATAAAAAATCTTTAACAGAAATAAAATTCAAGGTAATTTGAACATAATATATTATGTATGTTAAATTATTTAACTTAATAAATATTCTGTAAATATGTTATTGCAAATACAATTATAGTCTTAATATTTTAATACACACCTGCAAAAATTTTAGAAAGTTGTTTTTAATGCAACATGAATTTAGTATAAATTAATCTTATTATCTAATAATAATTTTATTAAAAATAAGTGCGTAATGTCTAAAACTTATTCAATAGAACCTTTTGAATACCTATTTGGAAAATGTGAAGTTTTCCAATTAGAGACAGAGTTGAATTTATTCCAACCAATAAATTTAAAAAAGTTACCGTGCAACCAAGTGAAAGAAACAAGTGCGTCGCTATAGCTCTGGCCCGAACCGTCAGAACACACACAAGTGGCAAGAAAACCCAGACCCCAGCAGCCAGAGTTAGCACAAGTGGCGGTGGAAAAGCTTTTCTGTCTTGAGAAAATGCCCATGTCCCATTACCGGGGTCGACAGAAGTGGCTGTAGAAAAGCTTCACTGCTTTGAGAGAATGCCCACGTCTCCTTTGTCGGAGCCGACAGAAGTTGGAAAAGGGGGTAAAAATAAATAAAACTGAAATTTTTAAAAATAAATAAAAGAGCAATATTTGAATTTTTTATGTTTCATTTATTTTTAATTTTTTAATTTTAGTATAACACCAAAGAGCGAACCTATAAAAAGAAAGAAACCTGAAATATAAAAAGAATTAAAACTGTAAAAAGAATTAAACATGAAATTTTTAAAAATAAATAAAAGAACAATATTTGGATTTTTTATGTTTTATCTTGAGAAAATGCCCATGTCTCCATTACCGGGGTCGACAGAAGTGGCTGTAGAAAAGCTTCACTGCTTTGAGAGAATGCCCACGTCTCCTTTGTCGGAGCCGACAGAAGTAGGAAAAGGGGGTACAAATAAATAAAACTGAAATTTTTAAAAATAAATAAAAGAGCAATATTTGAATTTTTTATGTTTTATCTTGAGAAAATGCCCATGTCCCCATTACCGGGGTCGACAGAAGTGGCTGTAGAAAAGCTTCTCTGCTTTGAGAGAATGCCCACGTCTCCTTTGTCGGAGCCGACAGCATTGGAAAAGGGTGTAAAAATAAATAAAACTGAAATTTTTAAAAATAAATAAAAGAGCAATATTTGAATTTTTTATGTTTCATTTATTTTTAATTTTTTAATTTTGGTATAAGACCAAAGAGCGAACCTATAAAAAGAAAGAAACCTGAAATATAAAAAGAATTAAAACTGTAAAAAGAATTAAACATGAAATTTTTAAAAATAAATAAAAGAACAATATTTGGATTTTTTATGTTTTATTTATTTTTAATTTTTTAATTTTGATATAAGACCAAAGAGTGAACCTGTACAAAGAAAGAAACCTGAAATTTTTAAAAATAAAAGAAAAACAATTCAATTTTTGTAATTCTATATTTATTTTTGTTCTTTTCTAAATTTCCGGAATTAGATCAAAGAGTGCCATTGTCCTTTTGGCGGTGTCTCTCCCTTTTAAATTTAATTTTTTTTGGAATTGAGCTCTTGCAGCTCCGCCGCCGTTGTTACCTTTTTCGAAAAATATTCTGGCAAAAAGAACGTTATACATTTTTTAGTTGATGGGTCTTACACCTTTGCCAAAAGAACTCTTTGGCTCCTTTTGGTTTTTAAAAACCACCAATTTAACACATCATAATGCACTCCCACAGTAAGTGCGTCGATTGCCTGGTAAATCTCTTGTTCCCCTTTTCCTGTGGCAATTAAATTGTTTAAAAAAGACTAAAAAAAAAAAATCATATAAAATTTACATTTTTATTAAAAATAATTTATATATTAAATTTTAATTAATAAGTTTTACTTACCATAGTTAATATATTACCAATTATTGAAAGAAGTATGAAGAAATTATAAATTTATAACCCTTATATATGATTTAAGCAAGGATATTAATTTTCCCCACCTGAATTTAAAGAAAAAATTACAATACGGAATTTTAAATTAAATTTTAATCATTAACAACATCAGAAATACACGTAACTAATTTTGTTTTATTTTTTATGAAGAATTTGCAAATTTTTAAAAATATAAATAAATCTTTTAAAATAACTTTTTTTTTTTATCAACTTTGTAAGAATATAGATAAATCTTTTAAAATAAAAATAAATTAATTGCAGTTTGAACGATAAACGTACGATATGAACCCACCATCACTAAAATCAATAGCAATAGCTAAGTAGCTGTGTTTAGGAAAATTTAGATTCAATTATTACGAATATTTGTGCATTCGTATGGATATTCAAAATATTAAATTTTATTGCCCCTGGTTAAAAAAGGTTGTCACTATTCACGAATTAAGGAAAAATTGTAGATGGCTAGGAAAAAAGAAAGGGCCAGATGGAAAAAATTAATTTACTTTAACCTATATCTATGAAAAAATAATTGCAAAATGAAAAACAATACAAATTTTGCTTCGATTTTTGTAAATATTAATTAAGCATGCTAAATAAAAAATAAATAAATAAAAAAAATTTGTTTTTCTTTTTATATAAAATATTTAATTACAGCTCTTTAACATATTTTACATTATTTAATAGCTTCTTAATCTTTTATATGCAAAAGATTGAGAAGAGAAATCATCAAAAAATTTACATTTTTCTGATTTCGCCTGATATTTTTTGAATTCGGGGACCGTAACAACCTCATGTTTTTGAGTGCGTCGGATATTGTAAGAAAGTATATTGATATTGGTGTCATTTGAGTTTAGTACAGCATCTGTAATTGAATTGAAATTAACCTTTTGAGAAGCTGAGTAGTTAAGATTAATTCCTTTGACTTTGCAATTTATCTTTTCTTTTCCATCCTTAGTACTAT
Organism: Poecilobothrus nobilitatus; assembly: GCA_947095535.1. Taxonomy (NCBI): domain Eukaryota; kingdom Metazoa; phylum Arthropoda; class Insecta; order Diptera; family Dolichopodidae; genus Poecilobothrus; species Poecilobothrus nobilitatus. The sequence continues at coordinate 141,131,747 of OX352772.1, read as the reverse complement.
ATACTTTGTAAGCATAATTTTTTGGTCCACCACTTGCAAATTCTGGGATGTAACTGTTGACTCCATAGCATTCTAGCTCATCCGTCATATCACCAATAAAATTCCATATTTCTGATTCATATTGTCCTAATTCCATATTTGATTGATTCATATATTGTAGGCGGCAATGCATACATTTATGGTAGATAAAATGTCTGCTACTTCCTCTTTATAGTGCCAGGCAATTACAATATTTTTTTTATTCACAGGTAAAATATGGCACACTTCTATATTTGGGTTTATTACCATTTCAGAAAGTTCTGATGGATTATTTACTATCTTTGTTTTTTGTTGATTCTCTCTCTGACCAAACTTTCCCCAAAAAGAGTTTAGCATTAATTTTGCAAATGATCTTAATCCAGAATTGTGACAAATTTTAGAAAACTCCAGCTTAATGTTTTCATTTTTTAGAAAATCTTCAATGTATTTTTCTTTTTCTTCTTCGGTTGAACATTTACTGGGCCAGCCAGAAGCTTCTTGTTCAATTTTTAAAAACTTATCCATCATGTTAGTGGAATAATCCATCAATATTTGTTAATTCATCATATTGCACGACATTGTATTTCCATATTTCATGAATATTTAAAATTTTATAACCCAATTTAACTGCTGTATTAACTTCATCAACAACCCATGTACTTAATACGGCTTTTTCTTCATCTGAATGTGAGCAAAATTGATTTTGATTTTTCTGAAAGCTGCAGCTTTTGCATAAGGTAAACATAGGTTTACCATTTTGTTTAAGCGGAAGTACAGGATGTAATAAATTTCCTGGTGGTAATATTTTACATTTAATAAGCCCATCAGTATCTTCCAAATTTAACTTAAAACACTCTGAATTTCCTATATAAATTGTAGGGTGTTCAACTGGAAATTTTCCATATTTACAAACCCACGGATACAATGAACACACATCTATATATTTAATTTTTTCACCATCTTTGCATTTATAATAACTGCACGTGTCACCTGTATGACCTCTGTAAAATGCATCTCATGGGTTTAATGGTGTACAATTTACTAAAGGATGATTGAACATTCTGTTTCTGATTTGCTTAACTTTCTATGAAATTCACAATTCCACATTTCAATTGCTTCATACCTTTCCCTTAGTCTTTCTGATTTTGCAACTTTTTTTTCATATCTACTATTTAATGTGTCATTGGGATCATTTAGTAGCGAAATGTCCCTATTATGCTGCAGACAAATTGCATGACCATGAAAGTAGCACCGAGAAACTCAAAAACTTGTCTAGTCTCCTCGCAATATCCACCTACTTTAACACCGCTTATCACAGCTTCTCGCCCTTTAGCTGCATTACTTATATTGATTCCTCTTTTTTCCTCTTCGTATATTGTCGGTTGTTAGCATATCTGTAACCATTCTTGGGGATTATTCCAATTGTATTGAATTTTAAAAAATTTCGCCTATACACAAGATTATGCTGATGCAATTATTGTTGCTTCAAGGAAAGGCTCAACATTGCATTCATCCAAAAATAATTTTCTAAATTTTAAACAGGCTTTTGCCAGAATGTTTACATCGCTAGTGCAGAATTCAACTATATCGCATTGCATATCAAACTGCTCATTTTTGTGTTCTTCGTACCATTTAAGAAAAGTAGAACGTTCTTCTACCTTCATTGTATTTGGTTTGTAATATTCAACAGGCGGGAGGGGTCCAATTTAATTTTCATTTTCGGTTGTATTAAAATAATGCGGAAAATATCCCTTTTTTAATACTGGTGGTAAATCAAAGGCTTTTGGCAATTATGATAACATCATTGCAAAATAAATTAATGAATCTAAAAACTTAATATATTCTGATATCATCAAAATTATTTTTGTACCCCGCATTATAAGTTCTGGCTTCAACAACGTATTTTCTAAAATATGGTTCAATATGAATTGGTGATCGTACGCTTGATCGTTATGTGCTGCTACGATTATATTTTAAAATATTTTTCTTTGTGTTAAAATATAAGCTAAGAAATCGTTTATTACATTTTTGTTTTTGATAGTAGTGCGAAATTTATATTTTTAACAAAAGAAAAGATTTTCCTCATTTAAACATAAATCTAATCGTTGTTGAAATATACATAGGTTAGCTTCATGTTGTTTAATTTCTCCTATGGATTCTAAATTTAACTTTTTTTCCTGTATAATTTGTTCTTGTCGACTTTCCAAATCGTAAAATATATATAATATATCTCCTGTTTTTGCTTGCCGTACATCTGGCTGTATATAACATAGAAAATATTTTCCACAAAAATGTCTTCTAGATTCAATCTGAGATTCAATCTTTTGCCATCATCACTTCCTTCAAATAAAACATCTCTACCTTTAGTTTCATATTGGTAAACGACAATTTTATAATCTTTTAAATATCGCTGAAACTGTTGAAACTCTGGTATCCCACACCCGTTTTATGGTATATCTACCCCAGCGTTGCTGATGAGATCTGTGGTCATTTTTGATTATAATTTACCGGTATTTTTCTTGATCTTAGTATATTCTGAATCTTTTTCTATATGGGCCTTGTTTCTAATTGTGATGATGCCTTTACGTTTTGCGCATTCCTCCGTAAAGGAATTATAATTCCTACCACGTTTCCCACGACCTTGAGGTAATCGCACAGTAGTTATCCCCAGGCAAAAAGCATCAGTACTGAATCCTGTAAATTATAATATACCTAAATATAGTTACTAAAAATATATATTTATGTTTAATACACTTACCTTCGGAATTACTTTGGAAAATTTTATTTACCATTTCCCAAATATCCTCAAATCTAACTTCAGCAGCGTCTCTGAAATTTATCCAACCAGGACCCCGCTCTTCAAAACCGGTTTTTCCACAAAAGGTTATACCCACTTTATCTGTGGGTAAAATGTGTTTGGTGCCATAAGTTATTACTTCAATTTTAGCCTCCTTTATCCAAGCTATTGGCTCTGCATTCTCTGGCACGTGCTTTAGTTGAAATTCTATTTTCTTTCCTCTTAGATTAAATCTTTTAATGTTGGTCATTTGATCCTTAATAATATTGTAGTGGTTGTTCAATTCGCCCGAGGAAGTCGAAGCGCCAGCTATACTTTTATATTTTTGAAGTAATATTTTCTTAGACATTCTTTACTTCTTTTTAGTTTGATAGTTAGTCAACAAATTGTTATTGGAAATGAGTTTATTCTGAATATATATTCACAGGTAAAGCACAAAATTTTGAGTTGAAATACCAAAGTATACTTTGCAACAATGTAATTTAAAAAATAAATAATGAATTTTAAATGTTTAATTAATTCATAATTAATTTCAAATAAAAACATTTCATTTTATTTTTAAAAGTCACGATTCCTATTAATTAATTTTAATTGTATGCACATTCCACTTTTTAAAAATTGCGATTTTTATACTATTTAGCTTCAAGATTAATTTCAATACAAAGTAGCTAATTGACAATAAAAAGTAGGTTGTGGCGAATGATTTATTAATTTTAAATGTCAACACATTCCATTTTATTTTTAAAATCATGATTTCAATACAAAGTAGTTAACATAATATATTCAATACTTTCATTTTAAAATAACTATAAATTTAGTTCACATTATATAAAGTAAATAGCAGAAAATTTACCAATAACTTCAAGAAGTATTTGCGCTTCCGCTGTTGATGTTCTTTCCGCTCATTTGAATGGAACTCTTTACATTTGCAATCTCACTATACAATGATTTACGTCTTACAAGAGAGCACTTGTCGCATTGAAATTTATTATTTGTAGTTTTATAAAAATTCAAATCCTGCGCTTGTAATTTATTCCACATCCTAAATGTAGAATATGATTGCATCGCCACATGTTATTTTATTAACAAAATTGCGTTGAATTCTATGATAGCATTTTAAACAATTCATTTTTGCAAATAGTTCTATTCTATATTATACTATTTATATTACTTCTGAATTTTTTCCCGATTACAAAATATAAAGTAATTAACAGAATAAATAATTTCATATCGAACACCTGGATTTTTTGTTTAAAAAAATTAATCATTAAATACTACTTTTTTTTTCTCACGATTTTATACATACATATCAAGGTCAATACCTGCATGTTATTTATCTAATAAATAACAACTGCATTTTTGTATTAAAAAAAGCTTTCAATCTAACATTTTAATAATGCAAAAAAAAAAAACAAACTACATATATTTCATTTTTCTACACTTGTTCTGAAATTTTTGTTCTACATTAACAAGTACTTATAAATCAATAAATACAACTTTTTTCTCTTATGTGCAATAACTAAAAATTAAGTTCACATTATACAAAGTAACTAGTAGAAAATTTACCAATAGCTGAATTTTTTTTCCGATTGCAAAATCCAAAATAATTAGGTAATATAATAAATCATTACATATCAAACACCTGCATTTTTGCTTTAAAAAATTAATCTCTAAATACAACTTTTTTTTCTCATGATTTTATACATACATATAAGGTCAATACCTGCATTTTATTTATTTCATAAACAATATCAAGGTCAATAACTTTATTTATCTCATAATAACAACTGCGGTAGGCGGCAATGCATACATTTATGGTAGATAAAATGTGTACTACTTCCTCTTTATAGTGCCAGGTAATTACAATATTTTTTTCATTCACAGGTAAAATATGGCACATTTCTATATTTGGGTTTATTACCATTTCAGAAAGATCTGATGGATTATTTACTATCTTTGTTTTTTGTGGATTCTCTCTCTGACCAAACTTTCCCCAAAGAGAGTTTAGCATTAATTTTGCAAATGATCTTAATCCAGAATTGTGACAAATTTTAGAAAACTCCAGCTTAATGTTTTCATTTTTTAGAAAATCTTCAAAGTATTTTTCTTTTTCTTCTTCGGTTGAACATTTACTGGGCCAGCCAGAAGCTTCTTGTTCAATTTTTAAAAACTTATCCATCATGTTAGTGGAATAATCCATCAATATTTGTTAATTCATCATATTGCACGACATTGTATTTCCATATTTCATGAATATTTAAAATTTTATAACCCAATTTAACTGCTGTATTAACTTCATCAACAACCCATGTACTTAATAAGGCTTTTTCTTCATCTGAATGTGAGCAAAATTGATTTTGATTTTTCTGAAAGCTGCAGCTTTTGCATAAGGTAAACATAGGTTTACCATTTTGTTTAAGCGGAAGTACAGGATCTAATAAATTTCCTGGTGGTAATATTTTACATTTAATAAGCCCATCAGTATCTTCCAAATTTAACTTAAAACACTCTGAATTTCCTATATAAATAGTAGGGTGTTCAACTGGAAATTTTCCATATTTACAAACCCACGGATACAATGAACACACATCTATATATTTAATTTTTTCACCATCTTTGCATTTATAATAACTGCACGTGTCACCTGTATGACCTCTGTAAAATGCATCTCATGGGTTTAATGGTGTACAATTTACTAAAGGATGATTGAGCATTCTGTTTCTGATTTGCTTAACTTTCTATGAAATTCACAATTCCACATTTCAATTGCTTCATACCTTTCCCTTAGTCTTTCTGATTTTGCAACTTTTTTTTCATATCTACTATTTAATGTGTCATTGGGATCATTTAGTAGCGAAATGTCCCTATTATACTGCAGACAAATTGGATGACCATGAAAGTAGCACCCGAGAAACTCAAAAACTTGTCTAGTCTCCTCGCAATATCCACCTACTTTAACACCGCTTACCACAGCTTCTCGCCCTTTAAAATTTTCTAAATTTTAAACAGGCTTTTGCCAGAATGTTTACATCGCTAGTGCAGAATTCAACTATATCGCATTGCATATCAAACTGCTCATTTTTGTGTTCTTCATACCATTTAAGAAAAGTAGAACGTTCTTCTACCTTCATTGTATTTGGTTTGTAATATTCAACAGGCGGGAGGGGTCCAATTTAATTTTCATTTTCAGTTGTATTAAAATAATGCGGAAAATATCCCTTTTTTAATACTGGTGGTAAATCAAAGGCTTTTGGCAATTATGATAACGCCATTGCAAAATAATTTAATGAATCTAAAAACTTAATATTTTCTGATATCATCAAAATTATTTTTGTACCCCGCATTATAAGTTCTGGCTTCAACAACGTATTTTCTAAAATATGGTTCAATATGAATTGGTGATCGTACGCTTGATCGTTATGTGCTGCTACGATTATATTTTAAAATATTTTTCTTTGTGTTAAAATATAAGCTAAGAAATCGTTTATTACATTTTTGTTTTTGATAGTAGTGCGAAATTTACATTTTTAACAAAACAAAAGATTTTCCTCATTTAAACATAAATCTAATCGTTGTTGAAATATACATAGGTTAGCTTCATGTTGTTTAATTTCTCCTATGGATTCTACATTTAACTTTTTTTCCTGTACAATTTGTTCTTGTTGACTTTCCAAATCGTAAAATATATATAATATATCTCCTGTTTTTGCTTGCCGTACATCTGGCTGTATATAACATAGATGCTCTTGGTCCACGTGTGTTTTACAAATTTTACAAAAATATTCTCCACAAAAATGTCTTCTATTTCGTAAATGTGTTTTGAAACACTGTGTACATCTTATCATCGTATCGCAAACACTTTTTCTTGAAGATCCCGAAGCTTTGTGATTAGTGAGGCATTGTTGCCCTCTAAAATAACGATTACAACCCTCACATAAAATATTTTTTTGATCTTTTGGATATGGAGATTGTTGACACTGTGGGCATGTACCAAAGCATCTGTGATTGTTTTTGCTACGGTATGTGACGTATTTCACAATAATATGAACAACAAAATGCAGCTGTTAATGATGTTACAACGTTGTAATGATTTTCATGATATAGGAGATTCAATCTTTTGCCATCATCACTTCCTTCAAATAAAACATCTCTACCTTTAGTTCCATATTGGTAAACGACAATTTTATAATATTTTAAATATCGCTGAAACTGTTGAAACTCTGGTATCCCACACCCGTTTTATGGTATATCTACCCCAGCGTTGTTGATGAGATCTGTGGTCATTTTTGATTATAATTTACCGGTGTTTTTCTTGATCTTAGTATATTCTGAATCTTTTTCTATATGGGCCTTGTTTCTAATTGTGATGATGCCTTTACGTTTTGCGCATTCCTCCGTAAAGGAATTATAATTCCTACCACGTTTCCCACGACCTTGAGGTAATCGCACAGTAGTTATCCCCAGGCAAAAAGCATCAGTACTGAATCCTGTAAATTATAATATACCTAAATATAGTTACTAAAAATATATATTTATGTTTAATACACTTACCTTCGGAATTACTTTGGAAAATTTTATTTACCATTTCCCAAATATCCTCAAATCTAACTTCAGCAGCGTCTCTGAAATTTATCCAACCAGGACCCCGCTCTTCAAAACCGGTTTTTCCACAAAAGGTTATACCCACTTTATCTGTGAGTAAAATGTGTTTGGTGCCATATGTTATTACTTCAGTTTTAGCCTCGTTTATCCAGGCTATTGGCTCTGCATTCTCTGGCACGTGCTTTAGTTGAAATTCTATTTTCTTTCCTCTTAGATTAAATCTTTTAATGTTGGTCATTTGATCCTTAATAATATTGTAGTGGTTGTTCAATTCGCCCGAGGAAGTCGAAGCGCCGGCTATACTTTTATATTTTTGAAGTAATATTTTCTTAGACATTCTTTACTTCTTTTTAGTTTGATAGTTAGTCAACAAATTGTTATTGGAAATGAGTTTATTCTGAATATATATTCACAGGTAAAGCACAAAATTTTGAGTTGGAATACCAAAGTATACTTTGCAACAATGTAATTTAAAAAATAAATAATGAATTTTAAATGTTTAACTAATTCATAATTAATTTCAAATAAAAACATTTCATTTTATTTTTAAAAGTCACGATTCCTATTAATTAATTTTAATTGTATGCACATTCCACTTTTTAAAAATTGCGATTTTTATACTATTTAGTTTCAAGATTAATTTCAATACAAAGTAGCTAATTGACAATAAAAAGTAGGTTGTGGCGAATGATTTATTAATTTTAAATGTCAACACATTCCATTTCATTTTTAAAATCATGATTTCAATACAAAGTAGTTAACATAATATATTCAATACTTTCATTTTAAAATAACTATAAATTTAGTTCACATTATACAAAGTAAATAGAAGAAAATTTACCAATAACTTCTAGAAGTATTTGCGCTTGCGCTGTTGATGTTCTTTCCGCTCGTTTGAATGGAACTCTTTACATTTGCAATCTCACTATACAATGATTTACGTCTTACAAGAGAGCACTTGTCGCATTGAAATTTATTATTTGTAGTTTTATAAAAATTCAAATCCTGCGCTTGTAATTTATTCCACATCCTAAATGTAGAATATGATTGCAATCGCCACATGTTATTTTATTAACAAAATTGCGTTGAATTCTATGATAGCATTTTAAACAATTCATTTTTGCAAATAGTTCTATTCTATATTATACTATTTATATTACTTCTGAATTTTTTCCCGATTACAAAATACAAAGTAATTAACAGAATAAATAATTTCATATCGAACACCTGGATTTTTTGTTTAAAAAAATTAATCATTAAATACAACTTTTTTTTTCTCACGATTTTATACATACATATCAAGGTCAATACCTGCATGTTATTTATCTAATAAATAACAACTGCATTTTTGTATTAAAAAAAGCTTTCAATCTAACATTTTAATAATGCAAAAAAAAAAAACAAACTACATATATTTCATTTTTCTACACTTGTTCTGAAATTTTCGTTCTACATTAACAAGTACTTATAAATCAATAAATACAACTTTTTTCTCTTATGTGCAATAACTAAAAATTTAGTTCACATTATACAAAGTAACTAGTAGAAAATTTACCAATAGCTGAATTTTTTTTTCGATTACAAAATCCAAAATAATTAGGTAATATAATAAATCATTACATATCAAACACCTGCATTTTTGCTTTAAAAAATTAATCTCTAAATACAACTTTTTTTTCACATGATTTTATACACACATATAAGGTCAATACCTGCATTTTATTTATTTCATAAACAATATTAAGGTCAATAACTTTATTTATCTCATAATAACAACTGCGGTAGGCGGCAATGCATACATTTATGGTAGATAAAATGTGTGCTACTTCCTCTTTATAGTGCCAGGTAATTACAATATTTTTTTCATTCACAGGTAAAATATGGCACACTTCTATATTTAGGTTTATTACCATTTCAGAAAGTTCTGATGGATTATTTACTATCTTTGTTTTTTGTGGATTCTCTCTCTGACCAAACTTCCCCCAAAAAGAGTTTAGCATTAATTTTGCAAATGATCTTAATCCAGAATTGTGACAAATTTTAGAAAACTCCAGCTTAATGTTTTCATTTTTTAGAAAATCTTCAAAGTATTTTTCTTTTTCTTCTTCGGTTGAACATTTACTGGGCCAGCCAGAAGCTTCTTGTTCAATTTTTAAAAACTTATCCATCATGTTAGTGGAATAATCCATCAATATTTGTTAATTCATCATATTGCACGACATTGTATTTCCATATTTCATGAATATTTAAAATTTTATAACCCAATTTAACTGCTGTATTAACTTCATCAACAACCCATGTACTTAATAAGGCTTTTTCTTCATCTGAATGTGAGCAAAATTGATTTTGATTTTACTGAAAGCTGCAGCTTTTGCATAAGGTAAACATAGGTTTACCATTTTGTTTAAGCGGAAGTACAGGATCTAATAAATTTCCTGGTGGTAATATTTTACATTTAATAAGCCCATCAGTATCTTCCAAATTTAACTTAAAACACTCTGAATTTCCTATATAAATAGTAGGGTGTTCAACTGGAAATTTTCCATATTTACAAACCCACGGATACAATGAACACACATCTATATATTTAATTTTTTCACCATCTTTGCATTTATAATAACTGCACGTGTCACCTGTATGACCTCTGTAAAATGCATCTCATGGGTTTAATGGTGTACAATTTACTAAAGGATGATTGAGCATTCTGTTTCTGATTTGCTTAACTTTCTATGAAATTCACAATTCCACATTTCAATTGCTTCATACCTTTCCCTTAGTCTTTCTGATTTTGCAACTTTTTTTTCATATCTACTATTTAATGTGTCATTGGGATCATTTAGTAGCGAAATGTCCCTATTATACTGCAGACAAATTGGATGACCATGAAAGTAGCACCCGAGAAACTCAAAAACTTGTCTAGTCTCCTCGCAATATCCACCTACTTTAACACCGCTTACCACAGCTTCTCGCCCTTTAGCTGCATGACTTATATTGATTCCTCTTTTTTCCTCTTCGTATATTGTCGGTTGTTAGCATATCTGTAACCATTCTTGGAGATTATTCCAATTGTATTGAATTTTAAAAAATTTCGCCTATACACAAGATTATGCTGATGCAATTATTGTTGCTTCAAGGAAAGGCTCAACATTGCATTCATCCAAAAATAATTTTCTAAATTTTAAACAGGCTTTTGCCAGAATGTTTACATCGCTAGTGCAGAATTCAACTATATCGCATTGCATATCAAACTGCTCATTTTTGTGTTCTTCATACCATTTAAGAAAAGTAGAACGTTCTTCTACCTTCATTGTATTTGGTTTGTAATATTCAACAGGCGGGAGGGGTCCAATTTAATTTTCATTTTCAGTTGTATTAAAATAATGCGGAAATTATCCCTTTTTTAATACTGGTGGTAAATCAAAGGCTTTTGGCAATTATGATAACGCCATTGCAAAATAATTTAATGAATCTAAAAACTTAATATTTTCTGATATCATCAAAATTATTTTTGTACCCCGCATTATAAGTTCTGGCTTCAACAACGTATTTTCTAAAATATGGTTCAATATGAATTGGTGATCGTACGCTTGATCGTTATGTGCTGCTACGATTATATTTTAAAATATTTTTCTTTGTGTTAAAATATAAGCTAAGAAATCGTTTATTACATTTTTGTTTTTGATAGTAGTGCGAAATTTACATTTTTAACAAAACAAAAGATTTTCCTCATTTAAACATAAATCTAATCGTTGTTGAAATATACATAGGTTAGCTTCATGTTGTTTAATTTCTCCTATGGATTCTACATTTAACTTTTTTTCCTGTACAATTTGTTCTTGTTGACTTTCCAAATCGTAAAATATATATAATATATCTCCTGTTTTTGCTTGCCGTACATCTGGCTGTATATAACATAGATGCTCTTGGTCCACGTGTGTTTTACAAATTTTACAAAAATATTCTCCACAAAAATGTCTTCTATTTCGTAAATGTGTTTTGAAACACTGTGTACATCTTATCATCGTATCGCAAACACTTTTTCTTGAAGATCCCGAAGCTTTGTGATTAGTGAGGCATTGTTGCCCTCTAAAATAACGATTACAACCCTCACATAAAATATTTTTTTGATCTTTTGGATATGGAGATTGTTGACACTGTGGGCATGTACCAAAGCATCTGTGATTGTTTTTGCTACGGTATGTGACGTATTTCACAATAATATGAACAACAAAATGCAGCTGTTAATGATGTTACAACGTTGTAATGATTTTCATGATATAGGAGATTCAATCTTTTGCCATCATCACTTCCTTCAAATAAAACATCTCTACCTTTAGTTCCATATTGGTAAACGACAATTTTATAATATTTTAAATATCGCTGAAACTGTTGAAACTCTGGTATCCCACACCCGTTTTATGGTATATCTACCCCAGCGTTGTTGATGAGATCTGTGGTCATTTTTGATTATAATTTACCGGTGTTTTTCTTGATCTTAGTATATTCTGAATCTTTTTCTATATGGGCCTTGTTTCTAATTGTGATGATGCCTTTACGTTTTGCGCATTCCTCCGTAAAGGAATTATAATTCCTACCACGTTTCCCACGACCTTGAGGTAATCGCACAGTAGTTATCCCCAGGCAAAAAGCATCAGTACTGAATCCTGTAAATTATAATATACCTAAATATAGTTACTAAAAATATATATTTATGTTTAATACACTTACCTTCGGAATTACTTTGGAAAATTTTATTTACCATTTCCCAAATATCCTCAAATCTAACTTCAGCAGCGTCTCTGAAATTTATCCAACCAGGACCCCGCTCTTCAAAACCGGTTTTTCCACAAAAGGTTATACCCACTTTATCTGTGAGTAAAATGTGTTTGGTGCCATATGTTATTACTTCAGTTTTAGCCTCGTTTATCCAGGCTATTGGCTCTGCATTCTCTGGCACGTGCTTTAGTTGAAATTCTATTTTCTTTCCTCTTAGATTAAATCTTTTAATGTTGGTCATTTGATCCTTAATAATATTGTAGTGGTTGTTCAATTCGCCCGAGGAAGTCGAAGCGCCGGCTATACTTTTATATTTTTGAAGTAATATTTTCTTAGACATTCTTTACTTCTTTTTAGTTTGATAGTTAGTCAACAAATTGTTATTGGAAATGAGTTTATTCTGAATATATATTCACAGGTAAAGCACAAAATTTTGAGTTGGAATACCAAAGTATACTTTGCAACAATGTAATTTAAAAAATAAATAATGAATTTTAAATGTTTAACTAATTCATAATTAATTTCAAATAAAAACATTTCATTTTATTTTTAAAAGTCACGATTCCTATTAATTAATTTTAATTGTATGCACATTCCACTTTTTAAAAATTGCGATTTTTATACTATTTAGTTTCAAGATTAATTTCAATACAAAGTAGCTAATTGACAATAAAAAGTAGGTTGTGGCGAATGATTTATTAATTTTAAATGTCAACACATTCCATTTCATTTTTAAAATCATGATTTCAATACAAAGTAGTTAACATAATATATTCAATACTTTCATTTTAAAATAACTATAAATTTAGTTCACATTATACAAAGTAAATAGAAGAAAATTTACCAATAACTTCTAGAAGTATTTGCGCTTGCGCTGTTGATGTTCTTTCCACTCGTTTGAATGGAACTCTTTACATTTGCAATCTCACTATACAATGATTTACGTCTTACAAGAGAGCACTTGTCGCATTGAAATTTATTATTTGTAGTTTTATAAAAATTCAAATCCTGCGCTTGTAATTTATTCCACATCCTAAATGTAGAATATGATTGCAATCGCCACATGTTATTTTATTAACAAAATTGCGTTGAATTCTATGATAGCATTTTAAACAATTCATTTTTGCAAATAGTTCTATTCTATATTATACTATTTATATTACTTCTGAATTTTTTCCCGATTACAAAATACAAAGTAATTAACAGAATAAATAATTTCATATCGAACACCTGGATTTTTTGTTTAAAAAAATTAATCATTAAATACAACTTTTTTTTTCTCACGATTTTATACATACATATCAAGGTCAATACCTGCATGTTATTTATCTAATAAATAACAACTGCATTTTTGTATTAAAAAAAGCTTTCAATCTAACATTTTAATAATGCAAAAAAAAAAAAACAAACTACATATATTTCATTTTTCTACACTTGTTCTGAAATTTTCGTTCTACATTAACAAGTACTTATAAATCAATAAATACAACTTTTTTCTCTTATGTGCAATAACTAAAAATTTAGTTCACATTATACAAAGTAACTAGTAGAAAATTTACCAATAGCTGAATTTTTTTTTCGATTACAAAATCCAAAATAATTAGGTAATATAATAAATCATTACATATCAAACACCTGCATTTTTGCTTTAAAAAATTAATCTCTAAATACAACTTTTTTTTCACATGATTTTATACACACATATAAGGTCAATACCTGCATTTTATTTATTTCATAAACAATATTAAGGTCAGTAACTTTATTTATCTCATAAGAACAACTACGGTAGGCGGCAATGCATACATTTATGGTAGATAAAATGTGTGCTACTTCCTCTTTATAGTGCCAGGTAATTACAATATTTTTTTCATTCACAGGTAAAATATGGCACACTTCTATATTTAGGTTTATTACCATTTCAGAAAGTTCTGATGGATTATTTACTATCTTTGTTTTTTGTGGATTCTCTCTCTGACCAAACTTTCCCCAAAAAGAGTTTAGCATTAATTTTGCAAATGATCTTAATCCAGAATTGTGACAAATTTTAGAAAACTCCAGCTTAATGTTTTCATTTTTTAGAAAATCTTCAAAGTATTTTTCTTTTTCTTCTTCAGTTGAACATTTACTGGGCCAGCCAGAAGCTTCTTGTTCAATTTTTAAAAACTTATCAATCATGTTAGTGAATAATCCATCAATATTTGTTAATTCATCATATTGCACGACATTGTATTTCCATATTTCATGAATATTTAAAATTTTATAACCCAATTTAACTGCTGTATTAACTTCATCAACAACCCATGTACTTAATAAGGCTTTTTCTTCATCTGAATGTGAGCAAAATTGATTTTGATTTTTCTGAATGCTGCAGCTTTTGCATAAGGTAAACATAGGTTTACCATTTTGTTTAAGCGGAAGTACAGGATGTAATAAATTTCCTGGTGGTAATATTTTACATTTAATAAGCCCATCAGTATCTTCCAAATTTAACTTAAAACACTCTGAATTTCCTATATAAATAGTAGGGTGTTCAACTGGAAATTTTCCATATTTACAAACCCACGGATACAATGAACACACATCTATATATTTAATTTTTTCACCATCTTTGCATTTATAATAACTGCACGTGTCACCTGTATGACTTCTGTAAAATGCATCTCATGGGTTTAATGGTGTACAATTTACTAAAGGATGATTGAGCATTTTGTTTCTGATTTGCTTAACTTTCTATGAAATTCACAATTCCACATTTCAATTGCTTCATACCTTTCCCTTAGTCTTTCTGATTTTGCAACTTTTTTTTCATATCTACTATTTAATGTGTCATTGGGATCATTTAGTAGCGAAATGTCCCTATTATGCTGCAGACAAATTGGATGACCATGAAAGTAGCACCGAGAAACTCAAAAACTTGTCTAGTCTCCTCGCAATATCCACCTACTTTAACACCGCTTACCACAGCTTCTCGCTCTTTAGCTGCATGACTTATATTGATTTCCTCTTCGTGTATTGTCGGTTGTTAGCATATCTGTAACCATTCTTGGGGATTATTCCAATTGTATTGGATTTTAAAAAATTTCGTCTATACACAAATTATGCTGATGCAATTATTGTTGCTTCAAGGAAAGGCTCAACATTGCATTCATCCAAAAATAATTTTCTAAATTTTAAACAGGCTTTTGCCAGAATGTTTACATCGCTAGTGCAGTATTCAACTATATCGCATTGCATATCAAACTGCTCATTTTTGTGTTCTTCATACCATTTAAGAAAAGTAGAACGTTCTTCTACCTTCATTGTATTTGGTTTGTAATATTCAACAGGCGGGAGGGATCCAATTTAATTTTCATTTTCAGTTGTATTAAAATAATGCGGAAAATATCCCGTTTTTAATACAGGTGGTAAATCAAAGGCTTTTGGCAATTATGATAACGCCATTGCAAAATAATTTAATGAATCTAAAAACTTAATATTTTCTAATATCATCAAAATTATTTTTGTACCCCGCATTATAAGTTCTGGCTTCAACAACGTATTTTCTAAAATATGGTTCAATATGAATTGGTGATCGTACGCTTGATCGTTATGTGCTGCTACGATTATATTTTAAAATATTTTTCTTTGTGTTAAAATATAAGATAAGAAATCGTTTATTACATTTTTGTTTTTAATCGTAGTTGGAAATTTACATTTTTTTTAACAAAAGAATGTTATTTAACATTCATCAAAACATTTTTAACAAAAGAAAAGATTTTCCTCATATAAACATAAATCTAATCGTTATTGATATATAC
The DNA here is from genome assembly GCA_947095535.1 of Poecilobothrus nobilitatus. Lineage (NCBI taxonomy): Eukaryota > Metazoa > Arthropoda > Insecta > Diptera > Dolichopodidae > Poecilobothrus > Poecilobothrus nobilitatus. The sequence goes on along the minus strand of OX352772.1, from coordinate 141,115,757 downwards.
ATAGGTTAGCTTCATGTTGTTTAATTTCTCCTATGGATTCTACATTTAACTTTTTTTCCTGTACAATTTGTTCTAGTCGACTTTCCAAATCGTAAAATATATATAATATATCTCCTGTTTTTGCTTGCCGTACATCTGGCTGTATATAAAATAGATGCTCTTGGTCCAAGAGCAAATTTTTTACAAATTTTACAAATTTTACAAAAATTTACAAAAATATTCTCCACAAAAATGTCTTCTATTTCGTAAATGTGTTTTGAAACACTGTGTACATCTTATCATCGTATCGCAAACACTTTTTCTTGAAGATCCCGAAGCTTTGTGATTAGTGAGGCATTGTTGCCCTCTAAAATAACGATTACAACCCTCATATAAAATATTTTTTTGATCTTTTGGACATGGAGATTGTTGACACTGTGGGCATGTACCAAAGCATCTGTGATTGTTTTTGCTACGGTATGTGACGCATTTCACAATAATATGAACAACAAAATGCAGCTGTTAATGATGTCACAACGTTGTAATGATTTTCATGATATAGGAGATTCGATCTTTTGCCATCATCACTTCCTTCAAATAAAACATCTCTACCTTTAGTTCCATATTGGTAAACGACAACTTTATAATCTTTTAAATATTGCTGAAACTGTTGAAACTCTGGTATCCCACAGTAGATAGGTAGGCACTTGGGCCAGACAGGTCAGTAGGTCAAGGCCACCCGGAAGTAGGTCAAACTGTAATTAGGTTAGACAGGAGTAGGTTAACGACGTAAAATTAGGTCAGACAGGCGGCGGCGACCGTCAGACAACTCTTGTTGTTTATAAGGATTGTATACTTGTTTTAAGTAATAGGTAAACATGGAAAAACAGTAAGAAAAATATTTTTTTTATGCTTGCAAATTTTAAGATGTTGTTGTTTTTTTATTTGTTGTTTTTTCTTTCGTTTTTTTTTTATGAAGTATTTAAAGAAGAGGAAAGAAAAACCATTAATTAATTTTTATGTAAAAATGTTGAAAAAAAAAAAACAAGAAATCAAAAATATCTAACGTGGTACAGGTCTACTTCTTATTGATGTATACTTGGCTTAAGTTATAAGTAATAGGCGCATATGAAAAGTAGAAACAAAAAAATGGTTAGTGAATGTAAAAGGAAAAAAACAAAAAAAAAGTTTAAACGTACAAGATAGAACAATTTAAAAAGGTACAACGCATCTTTAAAATTCATAAAGAAAAAGTGCAAACCTGTTTTTATGTCTACATAATGATCAAACCATTGAAAAAAAATTATGCGTTTTTAGATGTACCTAACTATTTGTGTTGTTTTTTTTTTTTTTTTTTTCTACTTTAACTATTTAAAGAAGTTAAAAGAAAAAAACTAATGATTATTGTCGGTGTGTCATGTAAGATATTTTTTGTTTGTAAGAATAAAAAAAGAAAAAAAATCAAGTCAGGTTAATTGTATTTGTCACCTATTTTGAAAACAAGAATATAAAAATAAAACAGATTTATTCTGTGTTCAAGAAAAAAATATGAATAAAAAGAAAACAACAAGAAATCAAAAATATCTAACGTGGTACAGGTATACTTCTTGTTGATGTATACTTAGCTTAAGTAATAGGCATATATGAAAAGAATAAGAAAAAATACTTTAGTGTAACTACGTTTCTTTAAAATTTTAAAACTAATTTTAAAAAAATTAAAAGAAAAAGTGCAAACTGGTTTTTAAATGTTACATAAAGATTCAACCTTGACAAAATTGATGCAATTTTGAGATGCTTTTATTTCTTCTTGTTATCTTTTTTCTATGAAGTATTTAAAGAAGATGAAAGAAAAAAATTCTTAGTATCACCGTATAAGATTTTATTGTTATGTAAGAATGTTGAAAAAAAACAAAGGAATAAAAGCGATTCAAAATAAGTTACGAGTAATTGCCTTTTTTTAAGTAACAAGCAAGACATTATGTATAAATTGTGTAAAAAGTTAAAAAATTGTTAATAGAGTGAAAATTCTAGGATTAGAAACGTTCGCGATTGGTTGTCTTAATAAAATAAAAATCGGAAATTAAAAAAAAGAAATTAAAATGAATACAGAAAAATTCACAATAAAATCAATAAAATCAGTGAATGTAAAACGATTCAACATTTTTGGAAAAAAATTGGAGTTTATAATAAATGCAGTATCAGACAACAAAGATCCAATAGATTGGATTAAAACCGTTATTGAAGAATTATTCAGCAATTTACTTGAAAATGTTGATCCTACTGACAAAATTGGTGTCACTTTTGGATGCCAAAGTTTTCATGAACGTGGTCCAGCCTGGATCAATTTTAAAGAAGCAAAAGATCTTGACATTTCGGAAATTTGGGAAGTTATTTCAAACATTTTTCAAAGCAACTCCGAAGGATTATCTACAGATACGTTCTGTATGAATGTTACATATATACGACTTCCAGCAGGAAGTGGAAGAGGAAAAAGATACAACAATTTTGAAGAAGAATGTAATAAAAGAAGAGGCATAATTTCAATCAAAAACAAAGATAATTTATGCTTACCACGTGCGTTAGTTGTTGCTATCTCATTCATAGAAAATCAGTTGACTACTGTAAAATGCGAAAAGACACAGGTCAACTTCAGTTGAAAGCAGCATTACAACTAATAAGAAATTCAAATGTAAGCATCCCAGCAAAAGGAGCTAGTATCAGTGAGCTCATAAAATTTCAACTGTACCTCTCTAAATATCAAATTGTAGTTTTTGATTTCAGAGGAAAAGGAAAATCAATTATTTTTCAAGGTGAAGAAAATAAGGAAAAAAGATTGAATTTGATATACGATGAAGGTCACTTCAATGTAATTACATCATTAACAGCAGCAGTAGTTGTGATTACTTTTGCCAAACATGTAATGTTCCGTATAACAATAGATTGTCTCACAGATGTAAACAGTCGTGTTTCTTTTGTAAATCATCTCCAGCATGTGACGTAAATTTTCCAAATATTAAATGTGATGTATGCAATCGAAGTTTTAAAGGTCAAACTTGTTTTGATAATCATAAAGCAACATCATCTACAAATAAAAAATCTATTTGTACTCTTATAAATTCCTGTACAAAATGCTTTAAAGTATACAGAACCGATGTAAATCATATATGCTATGGACATTTGTGTAAAAACTGTAATATAAATGTAGCTTCAGACCACCAATGCTTTATTACACCGTCTAAAGAATTAGCTGAACTTAAAAATATATTATATATTTTCTACGATCTCGAAACAACTCAAGATGATATCATCGGGGAGAAACTTCATGAAGGTGTTGCAATAGGGGATATAATTGAACATCAGCCTGATTTATGTATTTTTGAACAACGTTGCACGCATTGTATATTGTCTAATGTTGAAAGATGCAATTTTTGTGGACTTCGAGAACATGTGTTGAAACAAAATCCAATACAAATGTTCTTAGAATATATACTCAACCAAAGAAAGATATTTCATAAAGTTGTAGTTATTGCACATAACGGACAAGCATTTGATAATCAGTTTTTATTAAACTATATCTTAGAGAAAACCATCATCAAACCAAAACTAATTATGAGGGGAACAAAGATAATTTTAATGCTGTTAGATAACGTGAAATTTATTGATTCACTAAACTATTTTCCAATGCCGTTATCTAGTTTACCGAAGGCATTTGATTTATATATAAATTTAAAAAAAGGATATTTTCCTCATATGTTTAATCGTAAAAATAATATAAAATATAATGGAATGTTACCCGATCGGAAATATTACTGTTATAATTCAATGAGTGCATCAGAAAGAAAACAATTTCTTGAATGGTATGAAGAAAATAAAAACAAGTCTTTTAACCTCCAAGAGGAACTTGTAGAATATTGTATGAATGACGTAAAAATTTTGACAGCAGCCTGTATTAAATTCAGACAGCTATTTTTGGAAGAATGTAAGGTTGAGCCATTTTTAGAGGCCACTACAATTGCATCAGCGTGTAATTTGGTTTTTAGAAGGAATTTTTTAAAACCGTATACAATTGGACTTATACCTAAACAAGGATATCGCTTATCAGAAAACCAGTCAATCATTGCCATAAAATGGTTAATGTGGGAAGAAAAACGAAGAAAAATAAAAATTCAGCATAGTGGTAACGGAAAGGAAAAAGTAATTTTTGGTCTTCGTGTTGACGGATATTGCACAGACACAAAACAAATATTTGAGTTTTATGGCTGTTATTACCATGGCCATCCAAAATGTTTCAAAAATAATAATAATAAAAAATATGAAACACGTTATGAGGCTACATTATCCAAAGCCAATAAATTACGCTCTATAGGTTATCAAGTAATTGAAAAGTGGGAGTGTGAATTTCGAAACGAAATGAGATCAAAAGAATACATAGAATTTTTCGCAAAATTGGAGAACGAAAGTTTGATACCACTAAAACCACGTGATGCGTTTTATGGCGGTAGAACAGGAAACACAAGAACATATTATAAATGTGCGCCTGGTGAAAAAATAATGTATATAGATATATGCTCACTATATCCTTGGGTGTGTAAATATGGAAAATTCCCAGTGGGTCATCCAAAAGTTCATGTTGGAAAAATTGAATGCAATAAATTAAATTTAAATGATACTGAAGGATTAATAAAGGCATTGATACTTCCCCCAGAAAAACTCTATCACCCGGTTTTGCCTATAAATCAAAATAATAAGCTAATGTTTTCCTGCTGTCAAACATGTAGTTTCGAAATGAATAATGATGACTGCTCGCATGACAATCGTAGTAGGTCAATTTTAGGAACGTGGGTTATAGATGAAGTAAGAGAAGCTGTTAAACAGGGATACAAAATTGTGGAAATATACGAGGTATGGGAGTATACTGTTAAACAATTTAATCCCCTTACATCACAACAAGGAATTTTTACAGAAATGATGAACAAGTTCCTTAAAATTAAACAAGAAGCTTCTGGCTGGCCTAGCTTTTGCAAAACACCAAAGGAAGAGTGCAAATATTTAGAAAAATTTTCGAAAGTAGAAGGCATAAATTTACAGTTTAACGATATAGAAAAAAATCCTGGACTTAGATCATTAGCTAAGTTAATGTTAAACTCTTTCTGGGGTAAATTTGGACAGAGAGAAAATCAATCAAAAACTGAAATAATAAATGAGCCTTATGAATTATTTACTATTCTTACTGATCCTTCGAAGAATGTAAATCAAATAACTCCAATAAACGAAAAAACAGTTTTGGTAAATTGGGAATACAAAGAAGAAACAGCTGAATCATTATCAACAGTTAACGTTTGCATAGCTGCTTACACTACCACACAAGCTCGTTTAAAATTGTATTCTTACTTAGACAATTTAAAAGAACGAGTTTTGTATTACGATACAGATTCAATAATATATGTAGCACGTGAAGGAGAATATAACCCTCCAACTGGAGTTTTCATAGGAGATATGACAGATGAGCTTGAAGAATATGGAATTGGAAGCTATATTACAGAATTTGTTAGTGGTGGTGCAAAGAACTATGCATACAAAATATATAGTACCAACTCCAAATGCGAAAAAACTGTTTGCAAAGTGAAAGGTATTCGTTTAAATTACAACGCTTCACAAGAAATAAATTTTGGCTCTATGAAACAATTAGTTAAAAAATTAAACAACTTTCAACAAATAAATATAACATTTCCTAGTATTCGCCGAACATACGATCACAGAGTCCTCACTGTTCCTGAAATAAAGTCATATCGAATAAATTCCAGAAAACGAGTATTTGCAGATGATTATACTTCAGTTCCTTATGGCTTCAAAAAGAAAAAAATTTAAAAAATTATTGTTAATATGTATATTGTAAAAATTTTGTATTAAACTATTAAATTACAGCATTAAACAAAATCTTTTAATTTTACCGTTTTTAATTTTCAGAATATAGCCAAAAAATTATTTACATATATATATCAGTATATATATATATATATATATATATATATATATATATATTTACTGATTTTATTCAAATTCACATTTGCAGTTTAACTCTTCAATAATAATGTCAAAAGCACAAATAGTATCTGAAATTCATCGTCCAGTTAGACGTAGATTTCGGAGACGAAAAATATCTCAAAGAGGGTTAAATGATACATGGGAAATTGATCTTGTAGATATGTCGGCCTATCAAAAAGTAAATAATGGATACAAGTTTCTCTTAACTGTTATCGATATATTTTCAAAATATGCATATGCCGAAAAAGTTAAATCAAAGGCAGCAGATGACGTAGTTAAGAGTATGGAAAAGATTTTTAAAAGGGAGGGGAAGTCTCCAAAAAATATTCATTCTGACCAGGGAAAAGAATTTTTCAACAAAAAATTCCAAAATTTAATGAAAAGCTATAAAATAAATCACTATCATACTTATTCAGAAATGAAGGCTAGTGTTTGTGAAAGGTTTAACAGAACATTAAAATCAATTATGTGGAAACAGTTTAGTTTACAAGGAAATTTTAAATGGATAGAATTTTTACCAAAACTAATTGAAAAATATAATAACACAAAACATAGTACAATTAAGTTAAAACCAAACCAAGTTACATCACAAAATGAAAAACAAATTCTTCGTTCAATTTATAATTACCCTAAAATATTTAATAAGGGAAAATTGATTGTTGGTGATTTTGTTAGAATTGCAAGGTCTAAAGGTACTTTTCAAAAAGGATATGAACCTAACTATTCAACTGAAGTTTTTAAAATAGCTTTCAAAAACAAGACAGACCCGATTACATATAGTATAAAAGATTATAAAAATAAATTAGACCGTGGTGGCTTCTATGAACAGGAACTGACTAGTGTCAAAGACCCCAATGCTTATTTAATTGAAAAAATTTTACAACGAAAAGGCAATAAAGTATATGTGAAATATTTAGGTTTTAATAATAGTCATAATCAATGGATAAGTAAATATGATATTCTTTCATAAAAAGTGTAATAAGAATTTATGTAGAAAATTTGTTCTTAACTTTAGAGCACTATTAAATGCAACAATGTTGTAAAAATGTTGCAAAAATGTTAATAGAAAAATAAAAATGGAAAAATATTTACTAATAAAAATAAATAATTTAGGAATAGGTAAATAAAAAATAATATTCTTTCATAAAAAAGTATAATTAGAATTTATGTAAAAGATTTTTTCTTAACTTTAGAACACTGTTAAATGCAACAATGTTGCAAAAATGTTAATAGAAAAAATAAAAATAGAAAAATATTTACTAATAAAAATAAATAATTTAGGAATAGGTAAATAAAAAATAATATTCTTTCATAAAAAAGTATAATTGGAATTTATGTAGAAGAGTTTTCTTAAATTTAGAACACTGTTAAATGCAACAATGTTGCGAAAAATGTTATATAAAAAAATTATAGTTTTATTATTATCAATTAGAATTTATTACATTAATAAACAACTTACTTTACAACTTTTTGTTTTTAATTAGTTTTCTTAAGGATTTTGATTTCTAAACATTGATAATACAATTTTTTAGAAGAAAAATTTAGTATAAATAAAGTGGAATTTTTCTTAAGATATGTCAATTCAAAGACAGAGCTCAACATAATAATAATACAGAAAAAAGGAAGCAAAAATGGAAAACACAGCAGAAATTTTCGCCTACGCTCAGCAAATAGAGCCAACACAGCAAATAGAGCCAACACAGTTAGCCCCAATTAAACGGAAAAGAATAAGAACTCAACAGGAATCGCAGCCACTTCATCAACAACAACATCATCATCATCATCATCAACAACAACAACAACAACCACAACAGCAACAACATCAACAATTTCAACAACAACAACAAGAAGAAATCATACTTCTTCAAGAAGAAGAACCACCAACAAAAAAAAGCTTCAAAGAAGCTTTTAATAACAAAAATGTGGAAACTAGAAAAAGTTTCCTAAAAACTAAAGATATGGAGCAAGATGCTCTATATCATATAATAAATGTTAAGCAAATAAAGACCATTTATGGTCTTAAGTGGGTCTTTGAGACCCGCAATTTAATTATATTTGTACCTCAAAAATATTCTGATATTTTTGAGAATTTAGATTTTGTAAAAGAAATAAAAGAAAAAGAACATTTTGTATATAAAGATAAAAATTTAAATTTAAATATTATAGATATATCTGAGTCGTTTGGTAAAATATATGCAAATTACCAATAAAAGATGTAAATTGGTTTATAGTTATATAAGTTTTTATTATTCATAAATAAATATAAATTTCAAAAAAGGTATAAATTTCTTTTATTTAGTTGCTTTATTTTTCAGATTCATGTTTAAATGTACTTAATGTTAATATGTATATGTAGTTATAAAATGGATTTATTTAATTTTTTTCGTAAAAACACAGGTATTTCATAAAAGAGCCGAGAAAAATTACATCATACATTAAATTTTTGAACTGGAATAAAAATCTCTACTTTTAACCTTGTAACATTCTTTTCTTTACAGATCTATATGAATTTCTTTTACTATTTTAGATCTTGGCATGATTTTTAATGGGATATCAGTGATGAAGAAGGAGATCCAGATTATTTAGAAATTATACCAAATTTATAAAATAACAAATTATACCTAATTTATAAATAATGAAATAAATAACAAATTATATAGTTACAAAATTGTTTTATTTAATATCTTTTTTTTTTTTTTTTTTTTTTTTGTAAAAATACAGGTATTTCATAAAAGAGTCGAGAAAAATTACATCGTATATTAAATTTTTGAACCGGAATATAAATCTCTTCTTTCAACTTTGCAACATTCTTTTCTTCACAGGTCTTTATGTATTTTTTAACATATTCCTTTACATTTGGCTCTGCAGTTTTATTATATGCAACTACTGCATGTAGGAAATCAATCAAACTGTAAAACTCGTCAGCTTCCTCTTTGTTAATGCTAAGATTCTGTCCTACTGTAGATTTTAATCCACTTTGTAAACATAATTTTGAATTTTTAATTGACTGCTTGGAAAATTTTTTATGAAATAGGTCATAAAATTTACACCATTCATGATATTTTAAAATAATTGGTTTCATTCCAATCCAATGAAAAACACTTGCAACTTCAAAAAAATCTGTGTCAAATCCGACAACTATTTTTAATGTGTGACTTCTGTTGAGAAAGTATGTATAACTCAGCAACAAATTAATGCTAGGACTTTGCTCTTCCATTATTTTAATTACACTAAAGTTTATTATTAAATGTTATATCTCTTAGGAAGACATGATTGAGAAATATTATAATTTTCAAATATATGGTGAAAAGTATTTATTATATTTTTGTCATTTTCTATATGATTTTCTTTATTAAATTGTTTTAAAAAAGCGTTCATACTATATCCGCAACATCTATACCATGTATAAACACAACAATATTGCCCACAAACATCTGAATAGTTACTTTGTAACTGTTTCTTATTAAAAATTATACATTGATTTTTTAAGTAACTTAAAATTTCTAATTTATCTGGTTTTCTACCAAACGAATCAAAATATTCAACACAGCCATTTTTGGCTTAAAAATAGCTAACCAATGTGTTCCCGGATCTTTTGATTTATCAGTGTTTACAATTAAAAAAGTTTGTTTTTCAATTATTCTGGGGAGTTGATCCAGAGCAAAAACTCCTTTAAAAAATTTACGTGTGTGTTTGTTACATCTTAATACGTCACTTATCTCTAGGGTATTCATCAATCAAATTGATTCAAGTCATATACTTTAGTTGTTTCTTTAATATAATTAGATAAAAACTCTTTTTTGATTTTTTTATTTGTTATAATAACATCAAATTTTTCTAGTATTTGACAGAGCTCTTTATTTATTTTATCGTTGTACACAGTTCCAAAAGAGTAATTATCAAAATTATCATTTATAAAATCCCTAGTTGGAAATTTACTATACAAATATCTTTCGCAAACAAGGTATTATTATCATCACTACAAAATGTTACATCCAGAAGTGCACAAGACAGTGACATTTTTTCAAATATTCAAATTTACTTTTATATATGCTATTTATAGGTTTGAGAATATATTTCGGTTTTTATCAATTTGTAAACTTGCATCAAATTCTCCATAAACAATAGCAGTCAGTGTAGATGTAAGTGGTTTTGATAGTCTTGCCTCAATTCTAACTGTACCTTGATTTAGTAGACCTTGACACACTTCATTTCCTGATGAATCTGGAGTTAAATCAAAAGCTAGAATGAAAAACCCATTACTAAACATGGTTTTTGTTATCTGATGACCTTTATCATTATGATAAATTCCAGTTCCCGAAAAAAGTGTACTGTATGCTCTTGTACAGCAATTATTTTCATCTGAAAAACTGGTTTCAATTGCTGAATTAGGTATTTGAACACCATTTACGTTTAACACAAATTGTGAAATATCAAAATGTTTAAAATTGTATGGGTTTTTTTACCTTTTTCCAGAGTAACCTGTATTTTCTGTCATGCAAAAAATGATTGTGTTTGGCAACTGTCCAATAAAAACATTATCAAGTGATATTGATGAACTATTCTGTGGAATGGTAAAAGTTTTTACCTCTACCCGTTTGTAATTGTATTTGGCATTAGTTTTTTCCAATACAGCATTATGTGCAATAGCACACTAGGATTAATTGTTACATGTCTTATAAATAAAGTGGCTTCTAAAATTTTCAGTTGAGATTCATCAGTATCATCTGCAAAGAGGTAAAAATCTGGTTTTTCTAATGTTAGGACAACTCGAACATCGACATTGTTTATGAGAAGTGTAGGTTGGTTAAACATATCTAAATGTAATTTCCCCATAAGTTCCACTACATTGCTATTTTGGTATAATTTTTGACGTTCTTTTGAACCACTATTATCTGTTTTTGCTATATTTGGCTTATCTAGCATCCATCCACCACACTCCAAATGCGTTGTAGCGGCATCCGTACCATAATTTAACAATGATTCAATATAAGCTCTGTAATGATAATTGCCATCTGATGGAGATATATTCTTTCCATTTAGTTGAACATTGCATTGTTTTATTAATGAATGTAACATATTATTAACCACACTTGGTTGTTGTATAGGTGTTCCATCAGTTTTTTTATCTTTATTCCATTGAGTTCCATCTTTTTTTAAAATTTGTACTTTTAATTTTAGATATGTCGAAGACAAGTCTCTATATGTATCACCGTGCCCTAGTGAAACAAATTCTATGACAGACGGATTATCTAAAGAAGCAATAGGGTTATAGGAAACTTCTTCAGATCGTAAAATACTTGACTGAATAGGCTGTGTTTTAAAAATATCAAGCTCTGATTTAATACATTCAATCATAATTATTCAAAAATATCTTTTTGTTTGTTTTTGTTATTAACTTTGCGTCGCTTCGACGTAAAATAATTTAAATTATTAATGAGAGGTCTTTTTATAGATTTTCTTCGTTTTCTTTTGCCTTGTCCATACATTTCATTGAGTTTCCGAACTGCACCTCGTCTTACATTTTTCATTATCTCTTTACTTCGATCTTGAACCACTTCTTTTACATTTGCCCGTGTGACAATATCAGATAATGCATTAATACCAGAGTTAATAACCTCTTTTTTAAATATATTAGCTCCAGACGTAAATATTGGTTTTAAATATCTAAAAAGACCACCGAAAAAGCTCCCTAACCCTCGTCCCCTTTGGTAAGGTACAATTGAGTGTAACAAAGGACCAATATCCTCAAGACCTTTTCCTGATTGAACTAAATAATATTTGTAGTACGCTCTCTCCATAATGAATAAAATAAAATAATATATAGTTTTGTAAAATCGCTTTTATTTATACTTTTTTAAAATGTAATACAATTTTTGTTGGAATTGAACTATTGGAAAAGTTTATTTTGTATCCATATTTATCACATAAAAGTAATGAAATGTTATTAAATGATTTCTCCACATTGCAATATTGAATATTACTGAATTCTTTTACAGTATCAGTGAAAGAATTTTCTATGTTAACAGATCTTAAACACCTTATATCTTTATCACCTAGTTTTTGCGGTTCAATTATATCTGTGTATATAAAAAACATATCTGGTTTACTAATGGGAATCAATTGTACACTATCTATAAAAGTTTTGAAAGCTTCTATTACACGTGATTTATATTTTTTAAAATCTGTAACTTTAAAAGATACTTGATTGAAACATGTTATCAAAAGTCCTTCGAGGGTATAAGCGTAATTTGCTCTTATTTTTATATCTATTTTAGGCTTAGTAACACATATTGTGGTGTAACTTAAATTTTTAGGCATCTCCTTAGCTTTTATTGGTTGTGTATAATGAACTTCATCGTTTATAAAATTAAAAATTCCCCAAATCAACTGTCGTTCAACTTCTTTTCTTGTAAACCTATTAAGTGGGCGTATATTTTGAATTAGTGTTGGTAGTAGAAAAACTTTCCAGTCTCATATCATTTGTTTTTCTATGTATTGAATATATGATGTTCCAACCCCTATCATATCTTTCTGCATACCTTTAATAAATATTTGAGTACTTTTTTCCCATTCTTCACCATACACATTTGGAACGAAATCATTAACATACATTTCTGAAATACCGACTTTCCACCTTGAATCACACATGTATTTATTCATTTTATTTGTAAAAGATGATAATGAATTTTCTGGATAATAGTTCATAGATGAATCACTGAGTAAAGTGGCATAAAATTCATCATTTACTTGTATGTTGTCCATGAGCTTGCGGATTTATTCTTACGAATTGGAAAATTAAGTTCTGTTTGAGTATTACCTACTGCTGACCTTAAAAAACGTCTTGATGAATTATTCAACTCTTTGCTATTTATAGTTTTTTCTTTTTTCGTTGGTGGGCTTGGGCTATCTAAAGGAACAGTTATAATGTCCCCTGTATCAGTTTCAAAAATTTGTACATTTTGATTTCTAATTGATTTTCTTTTTCTAAGGCGTTCTCCAACTGAAGCAGCTGACAATGCTTTTGTTAAAACATTTTCCTGAATTTCATCATCAAATACTTCGTCATCAGCTTCTTTTTCATATACTTCTTCTTCTTCAGGAACAACTTGTATTCCTACATTCTTATATTCAGGATAATGCGATTGAGCTTCCGCATCTATATACATTGGTTTTGCACGAGTTTGAGTACCTTTTGTTTCCGTAATTTTTACTTTCTCCTCTTTATTTCTAGGAAGTACTCTATTTTTGTTTCTTATTTTAAATAAATTTTGTCTGTATAAATACCATTTTTGAGTGTCTGTTAGATATTTATTTAACAATATTTTTTTCATATTTTTATCCAACTCATTTAATTCAAAGTCTGCATTTTGTTTCATTTTCTCATAAATCTCGGGTTTTAGTATAATCATTTTGTTAAATGTTGTATTATTCATTTTATAAAATTTCCGATTATCCCTGATAGTACTGCACCAAGAAGTGTAGGTAAAAATCCACCACGTTGAATAATGATTTTTCTTTTATTATTTATAGATTTTTGGCGGCAAATGAGGGATCTCAATTCCTTTTTATACTTTCGTAATTGGGTTGTTGATTTTTTACTTAGATTACAATTACCTTTTAAAATATTTAAAGCAATTTCACAAAATGTTTTGATTACTTCAGGGTCACAATGTTTTATAATTACTTTCTGAAATTTCGGTTTAGAGCTTTTTAATAGGTGCAATATATGACGGTTGACCTTCAAACGTTTCATATTCTTTGCCAAATTGTTCTAATTGATCTCTTGTACAAAAACACAAACCTTTTCCAAATATATCACTTCTTAATCGAAATATATCATTAACGTCTTGAGTAAGATCTATTAATATATACCCGTATGGTTCTGACGTCACTTCATTATATACTTTTTCAAATGCTTTGATTTGATTGGGATATATTTGGCGAGCTAGAGGTAATATCTGCGATTTATCTCTTGGATTTTTGAAAAGTACTAGATATTTACAGTTAAGCGAAATATCTTTTGAAAATTTACCCTGGTGAAAAACATTTTGTGTTACAAATATTACAGATAAATTTCTATGGTGTGATCCTCTAGTAAATAAATCACATACATACTTATCATGGGAATTTAACATCATATCATCGATAATAATTAACAAAGGTTCTTTATTGTCATTAAAATCCGGAATAGTGTTACTATATTCCACATCTTTTAAGTATTTTGGAACGGCATTTTTGTCTGGATTACACCAAATAATTTTATTAATATGTGGTTGTATATTTTCTTTTTTATACTTTATTAAATTATGAATAAAAGTGGTTTTACCACAGCATGATGGTCCCGCTACCATCATTGTAAATGGATGAAATAGCATAGTTGTATTAGTTAAAAATAGCACTGTTAACCTATATTTATATGAAAAGCTCTTTTGCCGAAGTGAATATAAATGTAAATTTATTTATTCTAATGAGTATTCTTACACAAACCGTCGACATGGTTAAACGAGTTCTCATAGTTGACCTACAATTTTTACAAGGAAATGAAAAGCAATGTTTCCTAAAAGAATTAGCCATACTTGAAAAAGGAAGTTTAATTCCAACTGTCTATCACTTCAAAGCACCGTACCCCTCAGAGGAACTTAGTCCGGATATGAAATATAATAACCAGTATTGCGAAAATAAAATAAATGGACTTAAATGGAATAACGGTCTAGTTGAATATTTAGATGTAAAATGCATATTAAAACACTATTTAGAGTCAGCTGAAAAAATTTATGTTAAAGGAGAACAAAAAAAACTATTCCTTCAAAAGTACATTGACAGTGATAAAATAGAAGATTTAAGCAGAAACTTGCCGTCATTACAAAAGATTGATAACTTTAAATCAAATTGTCCTATACACTTATTAAACAACAATTTCAGATGTGCTGTTAAAAATTGTTATAATGTATATATGTATCTTTTAAAAGAAAAAATGTTAGATTAAAGCAGCACAGATTTCTATAAAATTGTAAAATATTTTTAAATAAAAAATTATTTCAAACATATAAATAAATTTGTTTTATTTTTTTTTTTTTTTAACACAACATAAGAATACATCTTTTTTGTTCTACATTCTTATATATCAATAAAATCTTAAAATACTAATAATTTTTTCTTTCCTCTTCTTTGAATATTTCATCAGAACAAAAAAGAAAAGAAAAAAATTCATCTCAAAATATCAATTTGGTCAAGGTTGATTCAGATTTAAAAACCAGCTTTGCACTTTTTTCTTTTAATTTTAAAAATTCGCATAGGTACACTTAATTTGTTTAAATTTTTCTCTTTACATTTTATAAAAACGCATTTTTTCTTACTATATCCATTTACGCCTATTACTTAAACCACATGTTAGATATTTTTGATTTTCTGTTTGTTTTCTTTTTATTCATATTTTTGTCGACATTCTTACATAACAATAAAATCTTATACGGTGATACTCGCAATTAATTAATGGTTTTTATTTCCTCTTCTTTAAATACTTCATAAAAAAAAGAAAAAACAAGAAAAAAAGAAAAAAAATGCATCTCAAAATTGCATTAATTTTGTTGATTCTTCATCTAAGATGTAAAAAACCAGTTTGCACTTTTTTTAAATTTTAAAGAAACGTATAGGTACATTTTTTTCTCTTTACATTGTATGAAAAAGCATTTTTTTTTCCTACTATTTTCCTGCATACCTATTACTTAAACCAAGTATACAATCTTTATAAACAACTGACGATCGCCGCCAGTCTGACTTACTTTTAAAATGACCTTGGCATACTTCCTGTCTGGCCTTCCGGGTGACCTTGACCTACTTATGGGTGACCTTGACCTACTTCCGGGTGACCTTGACCTACTGACCTGTCTGGCCCAAGTGCCTACCTATCTACTTCCCACACCCGTTTTATGGTATATTTACCCCAGTGTTGTTGATGAGATCTGTGATCATTTTTGATTATAATTTACCGGTGTTTTTCTTGATCTTAGTATATTCTGAATCTTTTTCTATAAGGGCCTTGTTTCTAATTGTGATGATGCCTTTACGTTTTGCGCATTCCTCCGTAAAGGAATTATAATTCCTACCACGTTTCCCACGACCTTGAGGTAATCGCATAGTAGTTATCCCCAGGCAAAAAGCATCAGTACTGAATCCTGTAAATTATAATATACCTAAATATAGTTACTAAAAATATATATTTATGTTTAATACACTTACCTTCGGAATTACTTTGGAAAATTTTATTTACCATTTCCCAAATATCCTCAAATCTAACTTCAGCAGCGTCTCTGAAATTTATCCAACCAGGACCCCGCTCTTCAAAACCGGTTTTTCCACAAAAGGTTATACCCACTTTATCTGTGGGTAAAATGTGTTTGGTGCCATATGTTATTACTTCAGTTATAGGCTCCTTTATCCAGGCTATTGGCTCTGCATTCTCTGGCATGTGCTTTAGTTGAAATTCTATTTTCTTTCCTCTTAGATTAAATCTTTTAATGTTGGTCATTTGATCCTTAATAATATTGTAGTGGTTGTTCAATTCGCCCGAGGAAGTCGAAGCGCCGGCTATACTTTTATATTTTTGAAGTAATATTTTCTTAGAAATTCTTTACTTCTTTTTAGTTTGATAGTTAGTCAACAAATTGTTATTTCTGAATATATATTCACAGGTAAAGCACAAAATTTTGAGTTGGAATACCAAAGTATACTTTGCAACAATGTAATTTAAAAAATAAATAATGAATTTTAAATGTTTAATTAATTCATAATTAATTTCAAATAAAAACATTTCATTTTATTTTTAAAAATCACGATTCCTATTAATTAATTTTAATTGTATGCACATTCCACTTTTTAAAAATTGCGATTTTTATACTATTTAGTTTCAAGATTAATTTCAATACACAGTAGCTAATTGACAATAAAAAGTAGGTTGTGGCGAATGATTTATTAATTTTAAATGTCAACACATTCCATTTTATTTTTAAAATCATGATTTCAATACAAAGTAGTTAACATAATATATTCAATACTTTCATTTTAAAATAACTATAAATTTAGTTCCATTATACAAAGTAAATAGCAGAAAATTTACCAATAACTTCTAGAAGTATTTGCGCTTGCGCTGTTGCTGTTCTTTCCGCTCGTTTGAATGGAACTCTTTACATTTGCAATCTCACTATACAATGATTTACGTCTTACAAGAGAGCACTTGTCGCATTGAAATTTATTATTTGTAGTTTTATAAAAATTCAAATTCTGCGCTTGTAATTTATTCCACATCCTAAATGTAGAATATGATTGCAATCGCCACATGTTATTTTATTAACAAAATTGCGTTGAATTCTGTGATAGCATTTTAAACAATTCATTTTTGCAAATAGTTCTATTCTATATTATACTATTTATATTACTTCTGAATTTTTTCCCGATTACAAAATACAAAGTAATTAACAGAATAGCGATTTTATACATACATATCAAGGTCAATACCTGCATGTTATTTATCTAATAAATAACAACTGTATTTTTGTGTTAAAAAAGCTTTCAAACTAACATAATGCAAAAAAAAAAAACATTTCAATCTATTATGCAATTATTCACAATAAACAACTTTCCTATATACACACGCGCCAACAACATTCCTTAAAAGTTCAAACACCTTTGTCGTGACCATAAAGCTTAATAACATTCCTATGCACACGCGCCAACAACATTCCTTAAAAGTTCACACAACTTTGTCGTGACCATAAAGCTTAATAACATTCCGATGTACACGAGTTTTATAGTTGAACTACGATATTCTTAAAAAAAAATAAAAACTACCGTTTTTTAACTTTATTTATTATTTCTTACGAACTTTATTTTTATATTGAAATTTACGAGACAAATACAATATTTTATTAACACAAACAATTTAGTATGTTTTATTATACTTGACCATGTCAGGTCTTGATTAACAATTTACAATTTAACAACTCATCATTTATTCTAATGATCGTCCTATTTATATTATAAATTATGTTAGTTCAGCTATTTTGGGGGTGAGAAACTTATTATTAAAATTATTATACAAAAGCATTATTTTGATTATACAACTTATTTTGAATATTACTTTTGTAATATGATCATTTAATAATAATTTAATTACAAAAAACAAATTTAACTTTTTGGTGTAATTCGAGCAATAATATTTGTTGTGGGAAACTGTATTTTAATTATTTCATAATCAATTTAATAAGAAGTAATTTTATTATTCCAGACAAAATATGATATTAACTTTATATTTAAATTATTGGTTAATAATTTAAACGTAATTAGATTGAAATCTGATATATATATTAAGTTATTGCAAATGATAAATTCTATTATTTGGCAAGAACAGGAAATGCAAATTTAGCGTCTGTTATTTTTGTGGGAGTGGAATTTATTTGGATAATAGTAGGTATTGCTGACGTTGTTGTATTTTCAACAGGTGGATTATCAGACGAATACGTAACTTCTCCCTCCTTTAGATTAGAATTCTCCTGAATTCTATTATTAATTTTAAAGTAACCATATTTTTTCAATAATATAATTGCTCCAATTATTCCAATTACAAAAATTATTATATGAAGTATATAAGATATATGTTTATGAACTTTTAACTTGTGTACAATGTTCATATTTTTTTCATTTTCTAATACAATTTCATCAAATGTTATCTTATTTTTAAAATTATATGTTTGATTTAATGGATAATAGAACCTTTCTTGAAATACTTGTTTTACATTTCAAAAATAATGATCCATTATCCTAAGTGTACAATTGTTAAAGTGGATCATCACATTGTCTGATATAACTATATTTCTATTGTCACATGTTTGATTTATCTTTAATTTATTAGCGTTTTTAATTAAAATTGTTTCTTTGTCTATATTTACAATTTCTGTTAATGTATTTTTTAATAATTGACAGTTGTTTTTAAATATACAATGCTTACATAAATTTAATTCATTTAAAGTTTTTAGTTTTTCATATTTATAAGTTTTATTATTAAATGTAAATATGATTTCATTTATAAAGTCTTTTTCTTTATTTTCTTTATTTGGGATAGGAACTATTATTTCTAATTGTATTGATTTAATTTTTCTTGGTATTTTAATTGCCATTAATAATGAGCTTTCTTTGAATTGTGCTAAGCCTAATTTAAGATACTGTAATTTGTAAAAATCTATCTGATACTCTTCTATTTCTTCTTCTGTTAATATATTTGGATGTATAATACCATGTCTAATAGAAGTTAAATTATCTTGTATTGTATTGATTTTTTCTTTTATATATTGAAGTTTTAAAAGTAAATCTAGATATAAATTTTGTTGGCTAAGAGAGTCTTCTAGTATGTTAATATGATTTGTAATTATTTTCCTATCATTTTCTATAATTGGTTTTATTTGATTTATGGTTCTACTAAATTGATCATTAACTTTAATTTGACTATTATGATTATCTATTAATAAATGATTGTTTTCTTCTATTAATTGCAAATGTTTTACTATGTCTTGTCGGTTTTGTTCGTCCATTGTCCCAAATAACCAATTAGACATATATCCGACAGCATTTACTAATCCGCGTTTTAATCTCCTCTTAGGTATAAATGTTTTTAATTTACTCATAATTTCTGATATTTCTGTTTGTAATACCTCCTTCTGTTCTGGTTGTATTAAGTCTGTTTTATTTGAAATATTTTGTAATAATTCCAAGATTTCGTTTGGATGAATAATATGTATTATAGTATCTGTTTGCGTAACTAATTCTTCTTTATTTAGGTGGATTTTTGCAAACCCTGTATCAGATTTATGTTTAATATTTATGTCTAATAAGTTAGCGGTTACTTTTTGGACTGTTATTGTCAGTATTGTCAGTATGATGAGTATCTGAAAATTTTAATGGTCTTTTAATATTCGTTACATGTACTCTATCTAAATTTAATTTTTTATATTTAGGTTGCTCTTTGTGCCTGATTGCTTTATAGTTTTTAACAAAACCTGTCGATCTACTTTCGGTATAATCTTTACGTTTTTTATTCAGTTTTTCTATTTTACTTAACTTATTTTTCATAATTGTTTCCTTAATTTTTTTGTAATTTGAAATTCTATTCTGTACATTTGTTGGTACATCTTGTATGCTTGAATGGAATCTTTCATTATAATTCCTAACAGCTCTTTGAATTATTTGCCTACATGATAAACCCTTTTCAGTCTGTTTTAAAATTCTAAATTTCTCAGCTAGAGAATTATGAAAACGTTCAACATCTCCGTTTCCAGTATGACTATTTGGTTTAGTCAAGTGTAATGCTATATTTTCTTCCTGTACGTAGTTCTTTATTTGCAGTGCATTAAATTCGTTATCCGCTATAATTTTATTAGGTTTACCCATCCTTGCAAAATGTTCTTCTAACGTTTCTACTATAGTTAATTGATTCCTATCCGATAAATAATATGCAGATCCAAATTTAGAGAACTTGTCGATTATTGTTAAATATGAGCATTTCATTATCACATAAGTATCAACGTGAATAATTTGATTTATATCACTAGGTGTTTCAGTTATACTATATTTAGGTCTAATAGGTCTTCTATCATATTTGACCTGTTGGCAGATTTCACATTGATTTATGACAATTTGAATCATCTCCAATAGTTTGGGATAATATATTTTATATTTCAATTGATTATACGTTTCTTGGATACCCAAGTGGTAACTTTCTTTAACATGGTATAATGAAATTTGCTTAACTATTTCTACTTCAGTTCCTATTTCCTGTGCTCTATAGGAACATTTAATAAATTGAATACTTTTATCGTTTGAAAATAGCTCAATAATTTTATTTTGTACAATATTATATTTATGATCTGATAACTCTGAGTATATACCGGTTATGCCCTTTCTAATGTATCTTCTTAAAATATCATTTAAATTATCAAAGTCATATTCTGCTATGTAAATTATTCTTCTACCTAAGATATTTTCTATTTCTAACATTTTATTATTTGTAAGAATAATTTGTGTTTTATATATGTTGACTATTCCTTCTTTAATATTGATATGGTCTAGCAGTTCCTCTTCCGCGGAGTGTACTGTTGCCATCGTAACATCATCCTCGATATTTAGTATATTTATCGATTCTATCGATTCTTTCTCATTTTCTTCGTTAATTTTTTCGTTTCTATTTTCAATTCTGCTTAAAAAGTCAGCTACGCGGTTTTCTTTTCCTTTTAGATATTCTATTTCGAATTGGTATTCACCTAATTTTAGCAACCACCTTTGGTGTCAAGGTGGTAGATCTTTTCCTTTGTATTTTGCATGTAAATATTTAATAGGCTGATGGTCTGTTAATATTTTAAATTTGTTACCGTAAAGGTATGGTCGAAAGTAGTTCACCGACCACATAATTGCGAGAAACTCTTTATCTGTTGCTGACTAATTTCGTTCGTGATTATTTAGAGTTCGCGACGCGAAACAAACTGGGTGTCCCTCTTGTGACAGGACTGCACCGATAGCATAATTTGATGCATCAGTTGTTAGGGTAAACGGTCTATCAAAGTTTGGGTATTTTATTACGGGATGGCTTATTATTACTGATTTTAACTTCTCGAATGCTGTAATATAGTTAGGATCATTTATGTTAATTTTAGTGTTTTTTCTTAAATATTTTGTTATAGGTTGTGCGATTTTCGCGTAATCTTTCACAAATTTACGATAATAGCCAGTTAATCCTAGGAAACTTTTAATTTGTCTTTCAGTTTTAGGTAGTGGTAAGTCTTGAATTATTTTAATTTTATTTGGGTTAGGTTTTAGTCCATCCTTTGTTAGGATATGTCCTAAAAATTCCGTTTCTCTTCTCATAAAGTTACATTTGAGTTGTCTGTCTTTTTCGGTACTACTATTAAGGGACTAGAATATCGAGAGTTACTTTTTCTAATTATTCCTTGTGTTTCCATTTCTCCTATTTGTCTTTTTACCTCTTCTTCATGTTTTGATGGATACCTATATAATTTTGAGTTAATACCTTGTTGTAATCAGTTGTTGTCACTATTTCATGTTTTACTTCTGTCGTATGTGTCAGTATATCCCCCTCTTTAAAAAATAATTTAGCAAACCTTTTAACTAATTTTTCTATTTCTGATCGTTCGTTCAAATTGAGATGATCCATTTGTAATAATTTCATTCTTGGATCTATTGCTTCTAACGTACAAATTTCTTTAAAATTATATGGAGAGTTTTCAAATTTTATCTCTTGTTCGTTAATGTTTATAATTTGTTTTTCAAAATCTATTATTCCTCCTAAATTATTTAATAAATCAGAACCTATTATCATGTGATATTTTCGGTAATTTTTTTTACTTTCCATCTAGTTAATGCATTTGGTGGCATTTTAAATTCTATTGGCGTTCTTGTATGAACTTCGCAATTAATACTATCCTTTTTATTGATAGTTGAATAATATACGGGTTCCATTTTAACTTTTTTAAATCCTATTATTCTATCATCGATTATACTAAAACTTGATCCTGAATCAATTAAGGCTAAAAATTTCCTATTTTCAATTGTGATTTTAATAATGGGTAACTCCGAGGCTAGTTTGTAAAAAAAATCTAGATGGCTATCGGAAGTTTTATGGTCATTAGTTTTATTTATATTTAAATTATTTTTCCTAACTTGTATATTTTGATCCTCTTCGGCATTAGTCGATTCTTCCTCAGGATAATCCTGTTGCTGGCGATCTTGGTCCGGATTTTTCCTAAAGTTTCCTGACCATTGGTGACCACGGCGGAATTGCCCAGAGTTATTATTATTATTATTACTTGAATATCTATTTTGCCCTATTCTGTTATTATCTAAGTAACTATTTGCCTTGTTATTATTATTTGAAAACCTCTTAGAAAGTTCATTATTATAGGCCGTAGAGTTATATCGAAAATTTTTACTTTGATTAAAACCTTTTTGGTTATGACTCATTTTATTGTATTCTTTTCTAATACATGAGTCTTCGTACCTACGATGCCTCATTATAGCAATAATAGTTCCTAACTCTTTTTCATTATAAATTTTTTCTAACAAAAAATTCCCTGTGTCATTTCTTTTATAGTATTTATTAACAAACTATCAACGTTACTTAAATCTATATAATCTTGATCTTTGTAATACACTTGTATTTCGTCAGACTTATATTTAATGTTTTGTACAATAATATATAATTCACTTACCGAATTTGCTTTTAAGTTTGATATCATTTTGTAGATTTCACAGGGTTCCACTTCTGGTTTATATCTTAGTTTCAGGATTGTCTTGATTTGTTCCCAATTTGATGGATCCGGAAGGTTTATTATGCAATTTTTAGCTTCGCCTTGGATTTTTTCGAAAAATATTGCCCTAGTTATGGCCTGTCTATGTTCGATGCTGTTTACTGTTTTGATTGATGATACTCTACACTGCTGATGAAAGAGTTAATGTTAATGTTGTTACGGTGTATTGCCTCCATTGAAGTTTGATTTATTTGTACTGGGGCTGGAACTGCGACTGGAAATCTGTTTTGTGCTGCCTGAAGATTTCTAATTGTCTCCAAGAGCTCTTGTATTTGTTGTTGTTATTCTAGTTGACGTTGTTGTGTTACTAGTTGGTCTTGATATTGTTGTTCCATATTGTCTTGTTCTTGTAAATCTCTATTTTTGTCGAATTTGTTCATAAGGCTGGATCCTTTGAGTTTTTGTGGTTTTTCTTAACTTGTTTCTACGAATTAATTTGTAAAATTCTATGTTGCCGTTTATGAAAAACACTTTTATTATTTTATTTTAACTAAAGCTTGTGTCTGCGAGTTAATTTTTCTCTATGTTTCCACTTGTAGTTAATGTTTATAGTTATTGAATTTATTTTGTTTATTTTGTTTATTACCGGAGTTAACAAAATTTTATAATTTTATTTTGTTATTGACCGATTTTATTATGCGATTCGTATCACTAGATAACTCTTTGTATATTTCTCGTACCTTAAGCAGACTCACTTAAGGAATGCGAAGAGAAAGTCTTGTTTCACGAAAAATATTTAGATAGTTCTTAATTTGAGTTATCCTACCGACTGCGCCAGTTTTATAGTTGAACTACGGTATTCTTAAAAAAAAATAAAAACTACCGTTTCTTAACTTTATTTATTATTTCTTACGACCTCTATTTTTATATTGAAATTTACGAGACAAATACAATATTTTATTAACACAAACAATTTAGTATGTTTTATTATACTTGACCATGTCAGGTCTTGATTAACAATTTACAATTTAACAACTCATCACTTATTCTAATTATCGTCCTATTTATATTATAAATTATGTTAGTTCAGCTATTTTGGGCGTGAGAAACTTATTATTAAAATTATTATACAAAAGCATTATTTTGATTATACAACTTATTTTGAATATTACTTTTGTAATATGATCATTTAATAATTTTATAACAATTTAATTACAAAAAACAAATTTAACTTTTTGGTGTAATTCGAGCAATAATATTTATTGTGGGAAACTGTATTTTAAATATTTCAAAATCAATTTAATAAGAAGTAATTTTATTATTCCAGACAAAATATGATATTAACTTTATATTTAAATTATTGGTTAATAATTTAAATGTAATTAGATTGAATTCTGATATATATATTTTAAGTTATTGCAAATGATAAATTCTATTATTTGGCAATAACAGGAAATGCAAATTTAGCGTCTGTTATTTTTGTGGGAGTGGAATTTATTTGGATAATAGCAGGTATTGCTGACGTTGTTGTATTTTCAACAGGTGGATTATCAGACGAATACGTAACTCACGCGCCAACAACATTCCTTAAAAGTTCAAACACCTTTGTCGTGAGTTCATTGACATTGATATTGCTATCTCTTTCTCGCACAAAATTCCCACGCCAAGGTGCCCCATTACCTACTGAAGAAGAGTCCAATCCATTCAATTGTTATCAAGGATGACTTTCAATTAGAAAGAATAAAGATTCCTAGATTTGATGGCAACTAAATATATGAAATGGACTACATTATATGAATTACTTAACGCAATGGTTCATGAAAATAACGAGATTTGCAATGTACAAAAAATGCAATATCTCAAATCTGTTATTACTGACGAAGCAAGCAATCTAATAAAACATTTGTCAGTAAGTGAAGAAAATTATAAAACAGCTTGGGAGTTGTTAATAAACCGATTTGCAATTAACGAGTTATTCCATCATCACATTTTGCATGCAATTACATCTGCTCCATTTACTAAGGCTGAAAATGCCTACAGTTATAAACGGTTACTTGACTCTACAATCGAATCATTAGCTGGAATTAAAGCGTTAGGGCAATCTACAAAATCTTGGGGACCTATAGTGGTCCACATTCTGTCCCAAAAATTAGATATAGAAGCCAGAAAAAAATGGGAAGAGGGCCCAGGTTCTAGTAGAGACTTTCCAACTTTAGCTCAATTAACAAAATTTTTAGAACAACGATTTAGATCTATAGAAGCTATGAGCAGTATGAAGACATTAAATAAAACTCATGTGCATGCTGTCAACATTGAAGGAAGATCACATTCGTAATCATCACCTCATTCAAGCATTAATAATACCACAAATTACATGCGATTTACCACATAAAAATCTATCACCTAATTCAATAAGAATCCATCTAGATGATTTAGCAGATCTAACTTTTAACATAAGAGGGCGAATTGACATTTTGTTGGGCGCTGATATTTTCCGCAATATTATAAAAAATGGAGTAATAGACAGAATCAAGATATCTAACTGCGCAAAAAACAGCATTGGGTTGGATATTGTCAGGACCTGCACCAATCGAATCAAATTATTAGATTTTTAGTTTAATTTCAACTGAAGATGTGGATCAACCTCTAAGAAAATTCTGGGAACAAAAAGAAATGGAATACCGTATTGAACCCACAATTCAAGATTTACTAGCAGAAGGGATTTATAAACAAGATGTCCAACGGTTACCATCAAGCAGATATCAAGTAAGTTTACCGTTCAAATTGATGCCACGTGCAGAGTTGGAAGGTACTCGATCAAGAGCATTGCGGGGACTATATCAATTAGAGCGCAGGTTTAAATTAAATTCTGAGTTAAAGGATGATTATAACAAGGTTATAGATAAATATATTCAGTTAGACCATATGAAGAAGTACCACTAAATGAAATCAACAAGGTCAATTACTGCCTTCCACATCATGCTGTATTGAAGGCTAGCAGTACAATAACCAAAAGTAGAGTAGTTTTTGATGCATCTGCCACATCACCATGTGGAAAATCGCTGAACGATTTTTTATTAACTGGCCCAACAATACAAGAAGCTATTTACGATATCTTAATGCGGTGGAGAAAATATAAATCTACAATTACTGGTGATATTGAAAAAACGTACCGACAGATATGTTTTGGTTGAAGCCAAAACATCGCGATTTTCACAGAATAGTGTGGAGAAATCATCCAACTGATGAAGTTAAAGATTACATGAAGTAGTCGGTAAAACTAGAAAATCCAAAAAATGCAGACATCATTCTTAACGATTTTTATGTAGGTGATTTAATGACAGGTGCTCATACTCTGAAAGAAGCTCAGCATATTAGAGAAGATCTTAGCAAAATTCTGAAGGAGGTAGGATTTCCTTTACGGAAATGGGCACAAAATGATAATAATTTATTATCAAAAATATTAGAAACAGATCGGGAATTACAATTACCACTAGAAAAGGGAGTGCAAGTGAAAACATTAAGATTGTATTGGCTACCAGCAACTGATGCCGTTTTTTATAAGGTTAGCGGGAAAAGAATCTTCATACGAAAATATCAATAATAACAGAAATATCTAAACTCTTTGATCCTCTTGGTTGGTTGCAAACAATACTTATACAGGGTAAATCATTATTGCAACAATTATGGCTAACACAAATTGATTGGGATTGCCCTTTGTCAGATTATTTACAAGATCAATGGAACAACTTACGTAATAATCTTTATAATATTCAAGGAATTAATATACCCCGCTGAATAAACTATGAACCCGGAGATGTAATACAATTACATGGATTTGCAGATGCTTCTATGATAGCTTCTGCTGCAGTTATCTGTATTAGAATTGAAAAGCCAGATGGTAAAATCATAACCAATTTGTTATCTTCAAAGTCGAAGGTAGCTCCGATAAAAACAGTGTCAATTCCACGCTTGGAATTATGTGGAGCTCAACTTGTACTGCAACTTATGGAGCAAGTATCTAAGGC
The DNA here is from genome assembly GCA_947095535.1 of Poecilobothrus nobilitatus. Taxonomy (NCBI): domain Eukaryota; kingdom Metazoa; phylum Arthropoda; class Insecta; order Diptera; family Dolichopodidae; genus Poecilobothrus; species Poecilobothrus nobilitatus. The sequence continues at coordinate 141,088,393 of OX352772.1, read as the reverse complement.
ATTCAAATGAGCAGATATAAACAAATTTTTTTGGACTGACTCGACAATTGTCTTATCATGGCTTAGCCTACATCCAAATAAATGGAAAATTTATCTAGCAAATAGAGTTAGTTATATTTTATCTAACTCAACACGTTCACAATGGCGCCACGTTCAAAGTAAGCATAATCCAGCTGATATTGCATCTTGAGGCATGAGTGCGAGTCAATTAGTCAATTAGCAAGTCAATTGTGAGTCACCAGCTACTGTGGTGGAAAGGACCGGAGTGGTTAAGTCACACTAAAGCCTTCTGGCCAAATATAAAAGACATGACGCCTGTTGTCAATCTTCCAGAACCTGAATGGATCATCCGATATTAATCTTTTACTAGTATGATTAGAATAATGGCTTTGTGTTTGCCATTCAAGAACAATTCACTTAGCCCAAGGAAAAAACGAACTAATTATTTATCAACATAAGAATTAAGTACAGCTGAAAAAACTTGCGTACAGCTCATGCAAACATTCTTTTTCAAAGATGACATTGAGCAGTTAAAGGGTAATAAAGAGATAAAACTATCAAGTCGAATCAAAGCTCTTAATCCCTTCTTAGATTCAAAAGGAATCCTCAGGGTGGGCGGTAGATTAACCCTCGCGCCAATATCATATGAACAAAAACATCCAATAATAATTGACATCTATAAATGAAAATAATTGCTCATATTTAGCAATTTCAATCATCAGATACTATCAGGAGAAATTGTTACAGGCACGCAAGCTACAAAAACTGCTATCAATTTAAAATATTGGATTATTGGTGGAATCACAGTAATCTAACGCATACTTCGAAAGTGTTTGGTATGTTTTCGGTCTAATACTACAATTCAAAATCAAATCATGGGATCGCTACCGGAGACCAGAGTATCACCTGGCAGACCTTTTTCATCTGTAGGACTTGATTTTGGTGGTCCAATATTTATTAAATTTAGCCGTGGACGAGGAGCGAAATCGTTCAAGGCATATATTGCACTTTTGTTTATCTTTCTACAAAGGCGATACATCTGGAGTTAGTAACAGATCTCACAAGTGATGCATCCTTAGTAGCAATACGCCGTCTCATTGCCAGGCGAGGATTATGTATAGACATTTACACAGATCAAGGAACAAACTTCGTTGGTGCTAATAATATGCTAAAGAAAACATATCTTAATTCAAGAGATGAACTTGCAAATGAAAAAATTAATTGGCATTTTATTCCACCTGAGAGTCTTCAATTTGGTGGACTATGGTAGGCTGGCATTAAATCAACAAAACGGCTTCTCAAAAAAGTTTTAGGTGAACAACTCCTGACATATGAAGAAATGGTTACTCTTTTAACGCAAATAGAATCCTGTTTGAACTCTAGACCACTTTGTTCTTCGAGTAATGATTGCAATGATTTAGAAGCACTTACACCAGGGAATTTCCTTATAGGCCAACATTTGCATGCTGCTCCTGAAACACTTGGATTACAAGGGGGGAAATGGAAATTATTACAACAACTAAAAAGTTCCTTTTTAGAGCGTTGGACTAAGGAGTACATAAGTTCTTTACAGGAACGACATAAATGGAAACAATCAAAGGAAAATATAAAACTAGATCGATTAGTTCTTATAAAGGACGGAAGATTTTCATCAAACAAATGGCCATTAGGAAGAATCGTGGAAATACATCTACGAGAAAACGGTATTGTAAGGTATTCTAGTTTCAATAAAAACGAATAAAAGAATTACACAGAGAAATATAACTAAAATATGCCCACTACCAAATGATAAACTACATGATGATGCAAGCAAGATTGTTATCAATAAATCTCAAACATCTTCTAAGGACAATGTAAATTTATGGACAACAACTTTTTTCTTGTTGTCATTATTCAGCTTAATTTTCGGACAAGATGTAAACATTATACAATTTAGCGGCAAAGCCGGCATGTATTTTAAAAACAATGGCAAAATTAAGTTGGTTAGCTCAAAGTGGAAAATTCTTTTGTATTACGATCTAGAAACATACTGGTGGGAACTGAACGAAATTGATAAAGGCATTAAAAATTTAGAAACAATGTGTGCAGACCATTTAATAAAAAATTTATCATTTTTTTGGCTCATGTAAATCATCTTTCTAGTCAATTTCTTCGTCTTCAACAAAATAATGAAATTCTGCTTACAAATCATGCATATCACCAAAGAAAAGCAAGAGGAGCTTTAAACATTGTGGGAAACATTGCAAATGGTTTATTTGGTATACTCTCTCAAGAAGACGCTCAGAAATATCATCTTCAAATATCAGCATTAAGGGAAAATGATCAACAAATATATTCATTATTGAAAAATCAAACATCAACAACCAATTCAACTCTTAAATTGATGAAATTAAAGGATTCTCTGATTCAAAATCAATTTAAAACATTGGAGGAACAACTGAACCAATTGCATAAAATGGAACAAAAGGAGATAGGAATACTGAATTTAGTGTTACATTACTTAATGGCTATGACAAGATACAAGGAAATTCAAGATGAACTTATAGCATCTTATATTAATGCGAAAACTCAAAACATTATTTATTTTTAACAACCACGGAATTGATTCATCAACTTAATTTAATAAGCAAAAACATACCCTATGGGACACAACTTCCTATTAAAGAGACCGATCCAAATTTCTTACATGATATATTCGCCATCTGGAATAGCAAAACGGCATTATCAGGAAAACGAGTAATAATTAAATTCAGCATACCTTTAGTCGATTCAAAAATATTTACTTCGTATAATCTTATTTCGTTACCTACGATATATAAAACCAAGCACATCTTAATTCGACCCGACATTAAGAATTTAGCAATAACTAGTGATAGAACTCATTACTTCGCAATATCAGAAATAGAAATTACTAAATGCTTACATACAACTGCATCGAGGATTTGCCAAATCTCCTCACCAATTTACGGATTACAATCTCAGAAATATCGATGCGAAGTTACTCTGCTCGCACAACATCGAAATTTTAAAGAAGACTGTGAATTCAATATTGTTGAACCAAGTAACCAATGGATTCCTCTTTCTAATGAAGGACAATATATTTTTATCACAATAGTACCACAAAACCACAAAGTATTCAAAGCCAATCAAATTAGAAAATAAAGGAATTATAACCATACCACCAGGCTGTGAAGTGAATCATACAACATATACAGTAGGGGCTCACTCGTCTGTTCAGTCACGAATCTCGATTCAAAATGATGTTATCCCTGTAATGAATATGTCAGAACTTGGAACTTTAGTTGGAAATTTGAATCTTAGTCAACCAACATCAACCTTTCATGGAGATTTATCCGATATCCAGAGAATTCTAGAAAAGCAACGTAACAAATTAAATGAAATGTCAATTAATTCGATGTTATTCAAGCCTAAACATCATGATAACGTTTTGATTTCCATCATTATCTTCATATTATTGCTTTTAATAGGTATCACTGTATATAGCAAAATTTGAACTAAGATTTTTAAGTGCAATTTATCAGCAACCTCCAAACCAGAGTTTTTATTACACCAAAAGTTAAGACGTTCAATACGTTGGCCAAGGTTTATTGAAGAACTTATTCCATCAGCAAGTCAAAATACGGTTTTATACGTTCTTGGTGGGCGGAATGTTCAGATTACTTTAGTCAATTTAAGTTGCGATTTAAAATTTACCATTTTTAGTAATAAATAAAATCTCTTTAACAATTAAACGTTATGCAATGGTTTTCGCTGACGTTGCATTTTTATGCATAAAAATTAAATGTTTGAATGAAATACAATATTGTACTAAGTAAATTAACTTATGTTAAATCAAATGTATGTAATGTAAACTGTTGTAAAATTTTAATGTAGATTTAAAGTAATGTAGGTCAGTATAAAAATATTTCAAGTTTATAATACGGAAAATAATTGTACTAAATTTGTAACGATATTCAAAGAGTAATTAATGCTGATTTTAGTATTTAATTTATATATAAAGATGTAAATTTATAATAATTAGATAGTACAAAATGAACAGTTTATCAACAAACAAAACATCCTTAGATCTTTTCTTTTTTTTGTCCCTTTTTTTTAGACAATATGATATATATAAATTTTAGATTTACTAATTTTTCTTTTTTTTTTATATTCTTGTAGGTAATATAAATTAATTGTAAATTTTAAAATTAACAAAATTGTAAAATTAGTAATATAATTAAAATGTAAAATTTAATGAAGCCAAAATGTTTTACGCATCTCTTTTTTTCTCACACTTCGATTATTTCCAAAGTAAAAAAAATATACATACAGTTTAATAGTTGTGTTTTTTTGAAAATACTGCTATATGGCTTGGGTTCGGTTACCGCTATGTATTTGGTTGAACGCCTAGGATCTTTCTATCGGACAAGATTCTGGAAACACTGCTTCAACGGCTTCAATTTTTACTTCGTTTGTGGTACAATTTATACGTTGATGCTTGGGATTTTTGTTGAAATTCCGGTTGAACCCTCAGTTTCTATAATTTAAGGTTTGGTGAAAATATAAAATTCAATTTGAATCGTACATTTTACTTTATTTTTAATTCAAAAGACTTATAACAATAATTTGTTTTTCTTATCTTATATTACAATTTATTTTTTTTCTATGTAATATAATGTACAATTTATTACGTTTTGAATTTAATTTACTTTATAAGTTTAAAAAAAAAGGTTATAATTTATTTTAATTTATTTACTTTGCTTGACGGCTGTCTGTTTTAAAAAAGAACCCGAAACAAAATATATACATATTAATTTTTAAACATTCTAACAAAATTAAAGTTAAGCTTTGCGAAAAAGAAATAATTTCGATATAAAGAGATTACCTTCGATAACAATGAAACTTTAATTTAATTACTCTACAATAACAATAGAACTTTAGTTAATTTCGATATAAAGAGAATACCTTCGATAACAATAAAACGTTAATTAAAGAAAATACTTTCGTTAATAATAGACTTTAGTACCAGTAGAAATGGTGTCCACTTCGGGTTGTTCTATACCCACTTCCCACATTAATATACATAATTTTCGTCTAAAAAGTTTATAAAATACTTTTATAGCGAATTTGTACATGTAACGCACGACCTATATTTAGATTAGTGGGTTTTATGTATGTCATTCTTAATTACTAAATGAAAAACTTGTTTTGTTTTAGTTTTTAAATTAGGTTATAAGCGTCGTTTGTTATATTATAAGTTTCAAGTAGTTGTATAGTATTAATTGTTGTTGCGGTTACGAGTAAGTTGGCAGACAGAGTTAACAAGTTTAGGATATTTAAGTTTTTCAATAAATTCATGGGTATCATACAAATAGTTAGCAAATGATTTTTTTTTCAAAAGTCAAAAGCTTTTTTATTGCTCAAATTCGTAGGCTTAATAAAATATGTATAAGTAAAAGGAAATATGTTTATAGAAGAAACGAAAAAAAAACTTGATTTCATTGTTGGATAAGAGAAACATTTATCGACACTTTTGAATATGTAAAATAATAAAAATAAAATGTTAAAATATAAGATGTTTCAAGATGTAAAATAATAAAAATAAAAAAATAAAGTGTACACAAGAAGTAGAAAGTGTAGTTCATAATTAGTTTTCTTTATTAAGTAAGCGTAATATTGTTAAAAGTTGTTTAATTTTAGGTTTAAAGTTGCCAAATGAAAATAAGAAAAATATGTTATTTGAACTTTAATAATATTTTGAATTTTTTTAATTTCTGCTTACTTGGTGTAAAATAAATTGTAAAAATTAGTTTGACAGAGAGATTGGGATTTCTCGACTTTTTTCTTTTCCCGAGAATCCGGGAGTCTCGTTTTTTGCAATATTTTGTTTCTCGAGAATACGAGAGTCTCGTGTAAAAAATTTCAAGAATCGAGAAATTTCCTCGAGAAAGTAAGATATAAAAATAACAGAAAATTTAATGTATTGTGTATAACTATTTAATTTATTTAAGAAAAATTAAAATAAAATAAAATGATAAAGTTTAGTCATAACATTTTTTTATTAATTTTTTTGATAATTCATGACATTTTTTTATTAATAGATATTCCAATGTAGTTATAATAAAATCTTTTTCAAAATTTTCGTTTTAGTAGGTGTTAAATACTTCTGCTTCAAGTATCAGCAAACGGCAAAAGAATTCAAAATTTAAAAAACAAAATACAAAAAACGAAAAATATCAAGAGATATACTTTCATGTATATGTATTATATTTATTAGCTCCTTTTTATTTTTATTTGAATACAATTTTAGAAAACACAGAGCATCAATTGCTCTCATTTAATCGAGTACGTTTCTTGGTAACTAAATTAACTGCAGTAAAAAAGTTCCTTTCATTCTGAGTTGATGTAGGTCTTATGGTTAATAAACTTTCATTTATTTTTTTAAATTTGGGGAAAGTTGTCCATTTATTTCATATAAGATTTTTTTTTTTGTGGAAATAGATAGTAATAGGAAATTAATTTTCCAGAAAGTGATACAATAAAAATATGGAATTTTGATATTTACAATTATAGATAGGTACAAAGCATACCAAAAAGAATGATACTTTTGATTATTTTTAGGTACCTATATTAACATTTGTAATAAGCATAAACTACATAAACTATCAAGACAGGAACTGAAGAGAACGAAAGCTCAATTTACCCCACTATTTACATTGGCTCTTATGGGAAAAGTAAAAGCTAAATAGTGGGGTAACTTTAAATCTTTAATAACTTCTAAAATAGACATTTTTTTGAAAAACTTTCTAGGTAAACCTTAAAATTCATAATTTTTTACACTATCTGAATACAAAAAAAAATTGAATTTATAATTTTTTTATTTATAAAAACGTTGATAAAAAAAAGTCTACCCGAATTTTGTAAAATTTTTTCATTTTTTTCCTAAAGCTTAAAGCTCTTTAAAGAGAGCAATAATTTGGTACAGTAATAGCACAAAAAAAGTGAGCAAATTAAATTAATTTGAAAAATTGATATGGTATTTATTTCGTGTGCATATAGTAGATCTGTATATGAATAATATGTATATTTATGTAGTTTATGGTGATAAGTAATTTTATAAATACATTACACTTACAATTTTTTATCTTTTGTCATTACTTTGTTCAAATTTTTAATTAGGTACATTATCAAGTCTTACTATAATAGACATATACATAACTTCAATTCACAAATTTAACCTACTTAAATAATTCTTTTAAATTTTGCATAAGTGTGACTTGAGTTTATGTGCATGTAAAGTTGATTTATAGTGTCTTCTTTATATTAGCTATTAGATACTCTATGATTTGAATATTGATAGAAATTTGAATGTAATTTATGAATAGAAAAAAAGTGTAGTGGATAATACATATTAAGTATAAGAACATTCTAAACAAGTGCATATTTAATTGTGGTTAGTTAAAAAACTGTTTTTTTGAATTGTTTACTTTATATTTTTTTTGTATAAGTAGATCTTACTTTTGTTTTTATAAAATAGAACAAAAAAAAACAATTATGCATTAAAATTCTTAATTTTTCTTATAATATAAATTTTTTAATTTAACCACAAAATAACATTAAAATAACAAATACATACTATGTATATCTCGGGATTTGGATATAAAATCTCGAGACTTACGGGTCTCGCTTTTTCAAGTTTTTTAAACTCTCGTGATTCAAACAAAATCAAAAATATTAAGTTCCCGAGAAATCTCGAGACGAGATTTCTAGATCCCAATCTCTTTGACTCTTTCAAACAATTTAAATCTTATAAATGTAGATAAAAAGGAAGTGTTTTGTATTCTAAATATTGTATGTTAATTTAAATCGTCGTCTTTATTTATGCAATTATTCATCGTTCAAATTTTATTTTATTTTTTTTCTAACGTTGAGTTTGAATCTCTACTAAAGATCTGGTAATTTTTTAATTTCAGTTGATAACTTTCAGAAATGTCTCTACTAAAATATATTTGCTAATTGAATGTCTTCGCTATTGTGATATTCACCATCACGATCCAAATATCCCTAATTCTTTTCTGTTTTTGGATGTTGCTTTTACTATCTAAAATATATAAAAATATTTAATTAGAAAACCACACTACCGCACTAATTTAAAATAATATTCGTTTTTATGTTTCTTTTTTGTAACTGTTTTGTTTATAACTGTTTTTTTTTTCTTTATTAACAATTGATACAAAATATAAATTCGATATAAAAATTTGAAATTAATTTGGACCTTAGCCGAGGCTGTCTGGTCTTATAGAATTATACAATTAAAATATTTTAAATTTTTTTGAATTCATTTCTTTTTAAATTTTTTATTTTTTTATTTTTCAACATTCACCTGAAAAATTTTTACTTTTATTTTTTTTTTTTTTTATTTGTTTTTATATTTGTCTTTAGTTTAAAATTCTGCACTTTTTTTTTTAAAAATCCCAATATTCTGAATTTCACTTGGTAAATTATTAAAGGCGTGGAGGCAATTGTAAATACAGTTGGTCTTTTGTTTTTCTGTTATAATAGTGAAACATAGAAATTGGATTTGTTTCTGGTATTGTAATTATGAAAGTCTATATTTCGATTTAGAATGAAATTATGTTTTATTTTGTTGTTTACTATTTTGAATGCTATGTACAATTCACGTTTGCATAAGTTATCAAAGCTTATATAATGATTTCTATATAACAGGTGCGTAGAGAAACTTAACGGATACCCATGTATAATTTTTATGGCTTTTTGTGTAGAATATCTAATTTTTTAATATAAGTCAGTGACGCTCTGCACCAAATAGGATTTAAATAACATAAATGTGAAGAAATATAGGACCAGTATAATAAGTATAAAATGTCTTTACTAAAAAATTTTTTAAGTCTCCTTAAAATAAAAATATATGAAGATATTTTCTTAAGAACGTCATCAATGCTCTTTGAATAGGAAAGTAAAAAAAATTGCACGGTTTTAAAGTATACCGATAGATAGCTCCACTCTAAATTATAAATACAAAAATTTCTAAAAATACTAAATTTCTAAAACTATTTTTTTTCATTTTTTTCTAGTTTGTAACTAAAAGGTATGAAATTTTCTAACAAAGTATATATTTCTAGAAAAGAATTCTTCCTTTCTTTCATATATACATATATATAAGTACATATAATATTCTTTCATAAAATAAAATTGTTAGAAAAGGTAACTTAAGTAAAGAGATAATAAATATACAAATCATGAAATGAAACTTTAAAGGGCTATTTGAACCTCTTAATGAAGTTATTGCTAAAAATTCCGATGACAAATTATGTGTCTTACGTCCATGCATGTTTGTGAAAAGTTTGAAGAAAATCGGGAATGTGAGTTAAAATAAAGCACGGCAAAAGATAAAAGTTATTTATTTTTATTTATATTTATTCAAGTAGTTTATTTTATTAAATAATTTTTAGCTTTTTTTTTTATTTTCACTTTCATATTTTTGATTCTTCTTTTTATTATTTTAAAAAAAGTATTGCTATTTGTAATAAACAGAGTAAAATTTTAAATAAAAATAAACTTAATTTTGTTTGTTGTTGTTCGATTAAACAATTTTCAGTTTTCGATTTTCAGATTTAATTTTTCTTGTATTCTTTTAAAAAATGGAAAACAAAAACAATGCTTAAAAACATTACGAGATCCTTAGTCGAGATTCAAACTCAACGTTAAAACAAAAAATAAAATAAAATTTGAACGATGAACAGTTGCATAAAAAAGGGCGACGATTTAAATTTAATAAATTAATTCAAATACACAATTAATACACAATAAAGAATTACACAATTACAACACCCACAGTGCAAGCCTAATTTGCAACATAAATTGTAAAGCAAAATTGAATGGTCTTGACGGAATCTATTATACGGCCATAAATACATATAATAAAATACCAGACACGATAAAAACGTGTAATGCATCATCAGTAAAATCAAAAATAAAAATATATTTCTTAGAATTAATAAATTAGTAAATAAGATTTGAAATTAAAATAAAAACAAAATTTATTTATGAAAACAAAAAAAAAATAAAAAAAAATTACAATAATTTGAAAATAACTGAAAATATTACAAATATAAGCATTGGTATTTGACATGCATGTAAGTACATAATATATATTCGGTTGTTTTCGCTTTAAATTTTTCGATTCTCAATTTAATTTTTTCCTCTTAATAAAAACATTTTAATTTTTAATAATTAGTTCATAAGATTTTCTTTTTGTACAAATTTATTACCTACTTGTTGGATTTGATTAGTTAATAAAATTATTTTATAATACATACTCTGTATGAGCTTAATCTCTTTTAGAGATAATTCATTGATAAATAAATAAAAAAAAAATAAATAAATAAAAATTAAAAAAATAACATTGAACAAGATATATATAAAAAATAAACTTATAAATTTGTTAGGTTAGGTTAGGGCTGCCAAAAAAGGCACACTTAGACCGTATTTGGTGCATTGTGATACAACATAGAAAATTTTCCATCCCACTCATAACCCATTTTTGACCATTGTTGCGTTAATGCAAAGTGTTTAGCAAATTCTATTTAAATGTCAAATAATCGTTTTTGCTAAAATTTTTATTTTATTGCATTTACAATAGTTTAGATATACTAAAAAAACATTATAATAAATAAAAAAAACTTTTAACTTTAAAATAAAATGAATATTAAATTCCTGATTTTTTAGCAATAAATAGTCGTTACTTTTAAATTATTGCCAAATAAAATCAATTTACTTTTTCACTGATTGGAAAAGAAATAAAGTGAAATTCATTTCATAGGAACATATTCTATAAAAATTTCAACGGTCTTTTTCAAAAAAAAAATGTCTATAGTAGGCTTTGAAATTATTGTAGCAATACATTGGGACAATCAACATAATTTTAGTGATGTGAGAACCATTTTGAAAGTTATTTATATTATCAAATCTTTTCAGAAAATTAGAAAGTTTATTCTTTTTTTGTTTTTTATAAATAATTGGAGATTCTATTTATAAAATTATATAAGCACACATTATAACATATAATATTATAAATTTTTGAAATTTTCTAAAAACCATATAAATTGGTAAATAACTTCTTTTCTTTATTTTCAAAATTATAATTTATAACTATGGATTTCTATGATGTTCTAGAACAACATGCAACATCGTGATGATCTAAAAAAAATTTTGAGTTTAAAGGAACTTGAGACGATTGTTGAAGCTTTTGATACAGATAACGAATTAGATATCTGCTATATACCACCTTGTGTTGACAATTTAACGGATGAAGAAGATTTTAATGATGATGATGCAGGTAATGTTGAAAACTTCCCTTTGGATATGGGTAGGAGCTTCGAGATTTTGAACTCAGACAATGAGATAATAATAGAGGACGTTGTTGAAGATCAGAGATTTGCAACCCCACCAAATAAAATATTAAGACTTGAAAATATGACGTGGTATAAACACCAATCGATTATGGAAATAGTGTTATATGTAATGAAGAACAGATGAGAATAAAAATTGTTGAATCTCTTCATGACGCGTCCGTGGTTGATTTTTTTAAGAAAATGTTCAGTGACAATATAATGGACCATATGCTTCAAAATTCTATTGAATATTCGAAATATAAAAATCGCCATCAGTTCAATTTTGATCAAAATGATTTAGAAGTTTTTTTGGCTATATTAATTTTAAGCGGATATCACACTCTTCCTCAAGTAAAGTTGTATTGGTCTTGTGATGAAGATAAAGGTGTGCCGTTTGTAAAAAGTGCAATGTCCAGAAATAGATTTCTCGAGATTAAGCAGAAAATTCATCTAGCAAATAATAGTGAATTGGACCAGAATGATAAATTTGCAAAGGTTCGGCCCTTGATTGATCTTTTAAACAAAAACTTTTTACATTTTGGGATTTTTAAACAATATTTGTCAATTGAAGAACAATAAATTTGGAATTAAAATAAAAAAAATTAATGCATATATATACTGGCGCACTGGCGTATACGTATATACTGGTACTTTAATTTTTATGTCTTGCTGAAGAAAAATGTGTACAGGTGCCTAAGTTACAGGTGTTTAAAAATAGAAAATTTTCAATTTTCGAGCTCTAATAGTTCATAAACAGGGATAGTCCAAAAAAATTTTCTGAGGAAACTTATACTACCTCTAAAAGTTCTTTCTTACCTTATTCAAGTCCCTATCTAAAAGCGTACCGTTATGAAGGTAAAAAAATCATGCAAAATTTGATTTTCACATAACGGTAAATTTAAATACTAAATTTAAAAAAATTATAAAATTTTAATATTGATTTACAAAGGTAAAAAAAATTCCTGTCAAATGACGTATTCAGATTGAAAAACTGTTAAGTAGAACATGAGATATACGCATTTAAAAATAGGGCTTAATCAAAGTTGGAGGTGCTGCAGCTTCGTAATGGATGGGGCTATATGAAAAAGTTGTTCTGCAATATTAATTTTTTAATTAATGAGACCTACCCATGGTTAAAACTGTTTTTCTCTATTTTTTTGGAAATGTGCTAAACAGCTGTAATAACCTCAAATGCTTACCTAGGATCTTTTATTATCTTATAGCAAAGTTGCTTAAGATCTATCATTAATTTTATTTTCCACTTTTTAGGGGGTTAGATTTGTTTTAATAAAAGCATGTTACCATATACATAGAGAATTCACAAAGAAAATATCGTAGTAAATTTCATTGATTTGAAATAATCCCAAGATCGTATTTGGGGTTATTTCGTAAAAAGATTACCGTATTTTTGGTATACCACCAAAGAACATGAGAAAAACAAAACAAGATAATATTTTTTTATTCATTCTGTTCATAATCATTGCTGTCACTTTAGTACAATTGTAGTAGATCTGCTACTATTTTCTCGCGAAAACGTTTCAATACGCACTCAGCCATTTCTAATACTATTTGATGAATTTAAATTTTCAATTTCAAATTTTTTTTTTGTTATTATACTAATAAAAAAATTATTAAATAAAAACTTTTTTTTTGTTTTAATCAAACAAAACTTGACCTAAGTTTGTTTTTTATTATAATATGTATGTAAAGGGTTTTCCAATTTGAGTGATATGACTTCTTTTCAAAAAAAAAACAAACTAATTGTTACCAAACATTTACTAAGTTTACAGTTACTAAGCATTTTACCGAATAAATCAGGATATACTAAAAGATAAACTTACAAAGCTAGGTATCAGTGGCTCCATATTAAAATGGATTAAGCCAAATTTCAAAGAAAGAGTACAATTTGTTAAATTTCAAGGTAATATATCTAAGTTAATTTCTGTCTACTCAGGGGTACCCCTAGTGACTACTTAGGACCACTTTTATTCAATATATATATAAGTGATATTTCTAATTTCTTATCAGGCGTTGCCCACCTTTCCTATACTGATGATCCTAAAATGTATCATGTGATTAAGAATAATACTAATTGCTGTTGCCTTCAATCGAAATTGAAGTGCTTAGAAAAATGATGCTGTGACAACATGGTAGATCTAAACGTTAGTAAGTGCTACGCCATGACATTTTCACGTAAAAGATGCAAGTTTATCCATAATTATTCCATACAAAACTGCAACTTAAAATGTGTGGATCATATTACAGATTTGCGAATCATTTTGGATAGCAAACTGAATTATATTCTCCACTATAAATCAATGTTATTAAGAGCTAACAAAATGCTAGATTTTATCAAAAGAAGAGCAAGAGAATTTAACAATATCTGGGTAACAATAACTTAACTAATGAACTATAACATTTTATTAATAAATTATTTATTTATTATTGCATATTTATAAATAAATAAACAACAATTTTTTGGCCGGTTGCCTTAAAGGCATGTGGGCCATCTTATTACTATATTATATATTATATACTAAATATTAAAATTATTATATACTTGATGCTATAAATTTACTTGACTATATTATATTGAATATTAAAATATAATGATACTACTATTTGTTTTTTATCTATATTTTGTCTCACATTTGGTGGTGTGTTAGCAGTGCAATTAGCAGTGCAACCGAGACTGACCTTTTCATACTTTGCTAGGGTTTTTATCAGTGCCACTCTTTCATTTGCTCAAAAAATCGTTGTTTCACTGCAGTCGGTAAATATGTGTTTGATGGTTAGCGTGTTGTTGTAGAACCGGCAGATCGGGAGATCTTCTCCGCTGCAGAGGTGTTTATGGGTGTACAAAGTGCAACCCATTCTAGCTCAGATATCCTTATTATATCTCTTGATTTCTTTTCTAATCTCTGCATTTACTCTTTTTAACATGAGTAGTGTGTGTTTTGTAGGTGTTCTTCTGTAAGATCTGAGCAGCTTGGTTTTATTTTTAGAAAGTTCTGATATTTTTTTATTTAGCCGCGCTGGTTTATCTTGTTTTGTTTTTGTTGATACTACCGGTATTGAAAGTGAAGCTGCATATCTTATTGTTTCTGCGAGTGTTGCTGCTTCTTGGTTGATGCTGTTTGATTTTCGACGATTTTGTAAAAATTGGTCTATAAGACATCTGTATTTTTCCCAATTTGTTCCATTTTCCTTAAACCTCGTTTTGTTTTTGCTTTCGATACTTATTTTATTTCTGTTAGTAATTAAAATGGAGTAGTGATCATATCCCTTTGGGCTCTCTGCAATTTTCCATTTGAGTTGGTATGCGATTGATGTGTGTGCTATAGTTAAATCTGGACATGTGAAAGTTCTTCTGGTGTTGATAACTTCGGGATAATTGATAATTTCATGTGTCCCATTGTTATAATTTCATGTGTCCCATTGATAATTTCATGTGTCCCATTGGTTGATAATTCATGTGTCCCATTGTTATATATGGTGCCGATATTTGAGACAACATTGGGTCCAAGTGCGCGTGTTGAAGATGTAATTCGTTTTCGAAATAGATATTTATAATAGTAACTTTTTTTTTGAAATTGGTTTTAATGTATATTCGTTTCTTGTAAAGCTATTATTAACGGTTTGTATTTTATAATTAGCTCTTCTAAGTATGGTATGTTGGTATGGTACACTTGAATATTCCATTGCATTATATCGCTAATTGTATTATTGTTTGTCATATTTTTTAAAAGGATTTATAGAACTTTTGATTTGGTTGTTTTGATTGTATTGTTGCAATACAAGAAATCAAACCGTATTTTAAATATAAGTTTTTTTATGAAAATAGTTGTAAGTGAATGTTCGATAAAAATGTTTGAGTCATAGAGTTTGATAAAGATTTTTTCTTTTTTAACATTTTTTTTTATAATAGTCAATAGTATTCAATTTAACAGTACTATGCATTACAAATTGAAATAATTAAACACCATAGATTATGTAATAATTACACCATAGATTATGTAATAATTAACCTTAAAAGATAGAACAGAAAGAAGATACTAAAAAAAAGAAGTCTTTTTGTGTAAACCAAAATTACTATTTACGAGAATAGAAATTGCTTTACTACAAATTGTCAGAAATATCTGAAAGTTCTAAAGACTCATTCATACATGTTTCATTCATACAATTTGTTGTTGATACATTATTTTAATGAGCAATCAATCTTGACTGATTATGTTGTTTTGAGTGATACAAGTTGAGTGGGAAGTTACTTTGTTGACAGGTTGGAAAATTTTTGAGTGAAATGTTATTATATTGTAATTGTAAGGTATTGTGTTCTTCTTCATTTTTGTTACTCTTATTTTGTTTATTTTTTAGTTTACTCTTATGTAGGTTGATTATCAGTATCATTAGTGGATATTGGATTTGATGTGAAAGAAGGAGAAGAAATTATTATTTGAGTATTGGTGGTTGCATTATCATCTATCGTTTTAATTGAATTAGTATTTTATTTTATTGAAGAAGAAGAAGAGGTATTATTATTTCATTATTTAAGTTTGTCATTTTAGCTTTTTGTTTTGAAATTAAATTATTTTTATTTGGAGTTGATGTATTTTTTACAACAGAAGAAAAATTTTGGATATTTGCTGATAAACTTGGGTTTTTTTGATTATATATTTTACCAGCTTCGCCAAAACTACATTATTAACTACATTGGCTTTTTATTTTTGGAATTTCTTTTTGTTGTACGTGTTTTGGACTGGAATTGGATGAAGATGAATGTTCTCCTAAACACTTTTAACACATAGTTCATGCACAGTGAATGTGGCGGAAGATTGCAATTTACACAATTTGCCGAGTTTTTGCAATGTTTGGCGGTATGACCCATAAGTGGCAATTTTTACACCTCATAGGATTTGGTAAGTATTCTTTTATTTTTACTTGATACCATGCGATGTCAATTTTGCTTTGAATGTTGTATGCATTAAAAAGTAAGAGTATTAGGTCAGTATAATACTATCAATTGTTTTAGAAAATTTGTAAACACTTGTTACACCTTGGTTTTTCAGGTCGTGTAACATTTATTGTTCACTAGTTGGAATTAAGTTTTTATCAAAGATTGTGCCTTTAGTTGAGTTAAGTGTTTCATGATATTTGGCTGAAATTTTTCACAAACCTCCAACATTTTTTGTTCTGATAAATTTTGTGTTTTAGTTAAGATGAGTAAGTTACCATCCCGAAGGAGTATGACAAAGTCAATTTCTGTGGTGATGCTATCGATAGCCTTCTTTTCAGCAAAAACACTAAAGTTGGATATTGGTATTGGATATTGGTTGGCATTATCTGTAGATTCTATAATGGCAAATTTTGGATTCTTTTGGTGAATATTTACTTGGGGTAAAGCAGGAAAAATATCGTTGGTAATATCTTCATAAAATTACAGTGAAAGATATAGAAGCTCTTGCATCAGTAATCAAAAAGGCATTGTCAAATATAGTAAACATGGATATATTTCCAAACTGCTTTAAAGAAGCTATAATAACCCTAGTTTACAAATGTGGATCGAAAACGGATTCTGGAAATTATAGAGCAATATACTAATATAAATTATAGAGCAATACTAAACTCATTAAGTAAAATTTTTGAAAAAGTTTTTATTATTATTTAATATGAGAAAAAGAAAACAATTGGATTTGACAAATATCAGTATGGTTTTTTAGAAAATAGTGGGACCAAATCAACAGTTAGTACTACAATTGAACAAATACAAGAAGCACTTGATGAAGAAAAATATGCAGCAGCAATTTTTGTAGATTTAAATAAAGTATTTGATGTTGTAAATCATGAAAAACTCTTCAATATCATAGAGAATATGGGAAAAGAGGTGTAGCAAAAGATTTATTAAAAGATTACTTAACAAATAGAACGCAATGTATGAGAATTAACAATATGCTGAGTGGTAATATGCCTATAAAAATAGGAGTACCACAAGGATCACTAATGGTCTTCTCTTATATTTACTATACATCATGAATATGGCTAACTGTGGCATAATGTCAAAAAATAATATTTATGCAGATGACACAAAAAATTGTCGCTAAGGCAAGCACTCTTTCTGAATTAGAAACTGTATTAAATGAGGACTTGGAAAAATTTTGTAATTGGCTGAAACAGAATGAACTTATTATGAATATAAAAAAACCAATTATATGATTTTGTAGCTTGATCTGAGAAGCGGTGATGAAATTAACATAAAAATTAACAATCAGTCACTAATCGAAGCACATGATGCAAAATATTTGGGAGTCACTATTGATGAAAATCTAAAATGGCATAAGTACATAAAACAAATTAAAAATAGTGTAATTCATATAGTAATGATTATCGGAAGATCGGGGACAGTTCCTAAGAAAGTAGCTAAACTCATCTATAATGGACATATTTTATCCAAAATTAGATATGGCATTACTAACTGGAGCCATTGTTCAAGTTTTCATCTACAAATTGGCACAATAATGAATAAAGCACTAAAAATCTTATATACGATGGGTATGAGATGTAGCGCAAAAAATTTATACATGGTGACAGAAGAATTAGATATTAATAAACTAATCATAATATTGTAACAAAAAACTAAAGTCAAATTGTATACTAAATAAACGAAACGAAATACATAATTATAACACAAGAAACAAATTTAAATTAAATATACTCAAAGCCAAAGACTATATGCTAACAGACATTCAATCCCATACAAACATTTTTGTAATGAAAGTTAAAAAGGGCTTGTAATATTATTGTCCCTGTCTACATCTAGGAGGAACAAAAATAATGAATATTTATCAAATGTTTTATCACTTACTTTTATCACTCACTTTTATAGTTATAATATTGTTATATTATTATTATTGAGTATACCAGTTTACATGTTTTTTTTTCTAATTTTTAAAGAACCAAATCAAAATAGAAACAAACAAAATAAATGTTTTTTTGTTGTTTTTTAAAATTTTGTTCATTTAAATAATTTTATTTTTAACTTTCTTATAACAAATTATTAGTTTTCTATAGATGTGTACATTTCTATAGATACAGACAATTTGTAATAGCAGTATAGTATGTGTATAAAAAGAAAATAAGCTAAAAAGTGTATACAAATTTATTATTTTGAACGATTAAATGAACAAAACTTCGTCGTTTGAATTGAAGTGACCTAAAATAAAAAATGTTTTGTATGTAGGTATTTGCATTTTCTAGAGCGCCAATATTTTAGCATTTTAGTTATGTTACATTTTTAACTAATAAGTTTTAGTTTCATTTAAAATTTGGATGTTTTTGGGTGTTTTTGGATTTGGATTAAATTTCATATTTTTGGAATCATTATCAAATTTAAAGGTAAGTGATATTTTTTTAATTATAAATAATATTTTAAATATATAATATATATCCACATAATTATTGCTATTACCTCCATATATAATTTTAATATTATAATATATTAATATTTAATATTTATATTTAAAACATATGTATGTCTCCACAAAAAAAAAGGAAAATAGAAAAAAGTGAAACCAAATGTGAAACATTAAGTTCAGATTTTCCAGAAGAAGATGAAGGAGATATTAGTAATGCAAATCGTGGTTCGAAAAAATATAAAAAAGATATTAAAACTTATCATGGACCGAAAACTTTCGGCGAAAATTTAAATATTGATGATTATGATGAATTTACTATGCTAAATTCATCGTATAAGCCAAGTAGTTCAAAATACATATATAAAGATGCAAAATTCGAAGATGAAAATATAGATGTTCCAAGAAAATTGTAATTATTGTGAAAAATATAAACGGCCCTTACAATTGTGGAAAAATAAGTATATAAAATTGAAACTAATATTTAAAAAAAAAAGTAATGTTTTAAGAAACAATAGAAGCAGAGCTAAAAAAGTAATGTTTTAACAAACAATAGAAGTAGAACTTATTTTAAAGCTAAATGTAAATTAAATGAAAATAAAGAAATTATAAACAAAATAAATATTTTAAAAGCACCTTCAGAAAATTCCAAAATATTCTGAAACATTATCCTAAAAAATAAAAAAAAAAGCAAAATGGCATGAAAGGGAACGAGAGTTTTGTTTGAGAATATTCCTTAAATCTCCTCATTTTATAAATTTCTTAGAGAAAATTTAGAATTTCAGCTACCAACAGTTGCTTCATTGCATAATTCGTTACCAATTGATAGCGTGAAACCTGGAATAAATGAAAGATTTTTTATATTTTTTAAATGCATAATGCTTGTATTCCACTTGGCTTTTCCCTTTTTACGGCAAAAACAAAATTTTAAATAAATAATAATACCGAACTAATTAAAAAACATTTAATTTATTTTTCATGTTTATTCAAACAAAGTAAAAAAAAAATATAATATGTTTGAAAATCATTTCTCTATATTTCCTTATATTTCCCTCAGTTTTTAATTTCTATCTTTTATAATTATGTATTTTATTTAAAATTTACTAAAATTTAGAAAATGCAAATACCTAAATACAAAACATTTTTCATTTTAGATTACTTCTATTCAAATGACGAATTTTTGTTGAGTTAATCGTTCAAAATAACAAATTTATATGTACTTTTTAGCTTATTATTTTTTTATAAACATACTATATATAACTATTATCTGCTATTACAATTTGTCTGTATATCATTTTCTACACATCTATAGAAAAACTAATAATTTGTTATAAAAAAGTTAAAAATAAAATTAATTAAACTGGTATAATCAATAATAATAATAATATGACAATATTATAACTACAAAAGAAACATATATAAAAGTTTTGATAATGTGATAAAACATTTGATAAATATTGATTATTTTTGTTCGTGCTAGATGTAGACAGGGACAATAATATTAGAAGCACTTTTTAACTTTCATTACAAAAATGTTTGTATGGGATTGAAAGTCTGTTAGTATATAGACTTTGCCAAAGCTAGAACATCCACTAAACACAATATTTTGAAAAAAAGGGTAGTTAAATTATATAACAATTTACCGGATTATATATAAAGGAATACAAAAATGCTGAAAAGTTTAAATCATCTCTAAAAAAGCATAAATATTCAAAATTTTAGATAATAAGAATGAGAGCATAATTTATAAGTTTAATTTTAGTTAAAAAATTTATATTTTATAAATGTATAATCTATATATATAGCTACATTACTAAGTTATTAGACATTAATTTGAATATTAAGATTAAAATTAATTTAATTTCTTATACACAATGTAAAATTGTCTAAAATTAAATAAAAAAAAAAAAAAAAAACAAGTAAATGTAACAGTAAGTCGATGCAACCGACTTATTTATACCCTACACCTGAATAATTCGAATTAAATTAAAAATCCATAAGTTTTTTTGACAGCTGCTTGAGCTTCTTCCTTTTTCTGTCTTATTCAACTCGAATTTCGGGAACGTAAAATAGGCATCTTCTTGGGATATGCTTGACACCCTTGTAAAAAATTTTAAGTTACTATCTTTATTAATTTCGAAGATTGTTAGTCCTTGGAAGGTGTGTGTCAGGTACCCGAATTGCCACTACAATTCATCGAATCCATCTCACATAAAGAACATAAAGAATATAAAGAAAACATGCCAGAACACCATTGTAGTAAATTTAAAGGTTCTACTTTTGTTGGTTTTGGAGATATGCTCGTTGCTCTTGTGCTCGTCCGAAAGTTTCCAAAATACGAACCCATGGTTCAAATTCTTTCAAATGTCAGACAGAACACCTTTATACTAAAAATAAAAGTTCTATCTTTGTTGGTTATGGAGATATTCTCGTTTGCTCTGGGGCTCTTCCGGAAGCTTCCAAGATTTGAACCCATGGACCAAATCCTCACAAATTTCAGAAACACAAATCAAACATGAAGCAACACCATTCTGCCTAATTTAAAGGTTATATCTTTGTTGCTTTTGGAGATAATATCTTTTGCTCTGAGGCTCGTTCGGAAGCTTTGTTGTTTTCGGAGATAATCTCATTTGCTCTGGTGCTCGTTCGGAAGCTTCCAAAATCCAAATCCATGGACCAAATCCTCTTAAATTTCAGAGACATAAATCAAACGGGAGGGAACATCATTGTAAAAAATTTAAAGGTTCTATCTTTGTTGGTTTTGGAGATAATCTCGTTTGCTCTGGAGCTCGTTCGGAAGCTTCCAAAACACGAATCGATGGTTCAAATTCTTTCAAATGTCAGTTTCCAATTTTATAGAAAAGGAAACATAACAGCACACTCTTGTACTAAAAATAAAGGTTCTATCTTTGTTGGTTGTGGAGACATACTCGTTTGCTTTGGGGCTCGTTCGGAAGCTTCCAAGATAAAAACCCATGGACCAAATCCTCTCAAATTTCAGACACTTAAATAAAACATGAAAGAACACCACTCTGTCAAATTTAAAGGTATATCTTAGTTGGTTTTGGAGATAATCTCATTTGCTCTGGTGATCGTTCGGAAGCTTCCAAAATCCAAACCCATGGACCAAATCCTCCTAAATTTCAGAGACATAAATCGAACGGGAAGGAACATCATTGTACAAAATTTAAAGGTTCTATTTTTGTTGATTTTGGAGATAATCTCGTTTGCTCTGGGGCTCGTTCGAAAGCTTTCAAAATCCGAACCCATGGACCAAATCCTCTCAAATTTTAGAGACTTAAATAAAACATGAAAGAACACCACTCTGTCAAATTTGAAGGTTATATCTTTATTGGTTTTGGGGATAATCTCATTTGCTCTGCTGCTCGTTCGGAAGCTTTCAAAATCCAAACCCATGGACCAAATCCTCTTAAATTTCAGAGACATAAATCGAAGAGGAAGGAACATCATTGTACAAAATTTAAAGGTTCTATCTTTGTTGGTTTTGGAGATAATCGTTTGCTCCGGAATCATTTGGAAGCTTCCAGAATCCGAACCCATGAACCGATTTTGTCCAGATTCGAAATTAGCCTTCCTTTCGTAATTAGTAACCTACTATATAAATTGCATCAAGATAGCTTTCTTAGTTTTTGAGTTATCGTGCGAACGGACGGGCGGACGGACGGACATCGTTAAATCGACTCAGGAGGTTATCCTGATTCAGAATATATATACATGTCCATATCTTACTCGCTTCCCTTTGGTGGTTACAAATACCATACCAAAGTTAATATACCCTATACTTTAGGTGTAGGGTATAAAAAGCAAACATTTTACAATAGATATCTAAATTTAAAAATTTTTTAATTTAGCTTAAATTGTAATCTAACAATGAATTTTCATATTGACCTTAGTCCAAATAAATATCAATAACAATGTGACCAAACCAATTATAAGGCAATTGCAATCAATATGATCTCTGGAATTTATTGTTATTAAACAATCTACTGTTTTGAAATATTTCAATTTGTCAATGTGAGATATTGTAAACAAAAACAAAGTTATGTGGAATAAAATGAGTACTTTTCGTTACAATAAAAATTTGTTCCAATGGTTCATATAATCCAGTTAAAAGTATATATAAGGAAATCGTGTGGATTTTCGCGAGTCCCAAGCATTAAAGCTCTAAAATGAAATATATATTTTTAAATGACTAATTTTAAATATTTCATAAAATATCCTATCTATTAAAATTATTTGCAATGGACTCTAAATTTTTTGCATTCAATCTGCTGCTTAAATTTTGAATTCAATGTGTTTTCTTAAAATTTGCATATGTCCAATATTAATTATCCAATTTAAAATTTTGGGCCAAATTTTAGTTTATTTTGAGGAATAAGTAACATAACATTTCTGAGGATTTTTATTAATCATTTTACTTTCCAACCCTTGTGTAGCAGTATTTAATTAATCTAACCATAATTAATCAGAAGTTACAGATTTATGTATTTGGTCAATGTTCCGTTCTAAATCACAAGTAAACATCAAAGCAAATATTATATCTAATCCATCAAATATTATCTAATCCAAGAAGACCGGATGGGGTTATGGCTTCTCTAATCTTACAAAATATTTTAGAATCGAATATTACTCTAGGGTTTTTACGACCGTACCAAATTCCTTGTAAATCAAAGTAAATAGTTTGATTGGGATATGTGTACGTAACCAATTCGCGTGCTAACCGTCCAATAAAATTGTTTGAAACATCGCCGAGAGGTATAAACATCACCGAGAGGATAAATTTTAGAGTTGGATTCAAAAGCAGGGTTAATACGCTTTTTCCAGAATATGTACAACTAAAACGTTCTGTAATATTACAGAATATGTAATATTGTTTTGGTGTTTCATATTTTATAATTTTTTAATAATGTTTTTGTTCTGGTATAATAAAATAAACAAAACTAAAATTGATTTTTGATATCTCGTATTTTTAAATTCTTACATATTATATTTAGAAGTAAAAAAGAATGTAACATAAAATTCAATTCGTTTTTTATACCCTACACCTAAAGTATAGGGTACACCACCAAAAGGAAGCGAGTTAGATATGGACATGTATATATATTCTGAATCAGGATCACCTCCTGAGTCGATTTAACGATATCCGTTCGTCCGTCCGTCCGTCCGTCCTTTCGCACGATAATTCAAAAACTAATAAAGCTATCTTGATGAAATTTATATAGTAGGTTACTAATTACGAAAGGAAGGCTAAGTTTGAATCTGGTCCATGGGTTCGGATTCTGGAAGCTTCCGAATGATTCCGGAGCAAACGAGATTATCTCCAAAACCAACAAAGATAGAACTTTTATTTTTAGTACAAAGGTGTTCTGTTATGTTTCCTTTTCTGTAAAATTGGAAACTGACATTTGAAAGAATTTGAACCATGGGTTCGTATTTTAGAAACTTCTGGACGAGCACAAGAGCAACGAGCATATCTCCAAAACCAACAAAAGTAGAACCTTTAAATTTACTACAATGGTGTTCTGGCATGTTTTCTTTATGTTCCTGAGATGGATTCGATGAATTGGAGTGGCAATTCGAGTACCTGACACACACCTCTCAAGGACTAACAATCTACGAAATTAATAAAGATAGAAACTTAAAATTTTTTACATTGACATCTTTGAAAAAAATTTTAAGTTTCTATCTTTATTAATTTCGAAGAGGATGCTTCTTTTACGTTCCTGAAATTCGAGTTGAATAAGACAGAAAAGGGAAGAAGTTCAAGCAGCTGCCAAAAAAACTTAAGGATTTTTAATTTAATTCGAATTATTCAGGTGTAGGGTATTAATAAGTCGATTGCATCGACTTACTGTTACATTTACTTGTTTTTGTCAAAATTTTGGTTTTCAAGATTTTGTCGCAAAAAGATTAATATATTAATGTTCAAGAGTTCAATTAGTGGTGCCCTATAAATTATATTATAAGTGACCCCAATTGCTTATGGCCCAAGTTGTCGTTGGGCCCAATTGTTAATGGCCCCAGTTGTTATTGGGTCCAATTTTCGTAGGACCCAATTATTGCTGGGGGCGATTGTCGTTGGCCCAGTTATGCAGGGTCTGAATTGTCCTGTGGCCCCAATTGTCAGGGAACCATATATATAAAAATTCTGGAGAAAGCGTATAAGAGTGATTTTTAATTCAACTGTGAAATCCGTTCTACTTAGAATCTCGCAAAAAATTTCACGAGGAATATCAAAAAAAAATAACCCATTTTTATATGTCTTTTATTTTTTTGTTGATGAAAAATTAATATTTTCTTAAAACAATAAAATTTCTGAAAAAAATAAGATTTTTGATAAAAAAAAAATAAGATTTACTAGAAAAAAATAAGATTTTGATACATATAAGATTTTGAATAAGCTTATAAATAATCAGATTTCGTTACGATCCCATTGCGTATAATGCGATGAAAAAAAATTTTTTTACATACGTATTAATATTTTAAAGTAAATTATTAATATCATAAAGTATTACATATTAAACTACAATAAATTGATGTGTATACGCTATGTACATAAATACTTTTACATAGCAGAAAATTTCAAATGGAAATTTATGAAAAAATGTTTGCAAACATATTTATAATTGCGTTAATTTATACTGAATATTTATATATATATGTATATGCTAGCAGGAATACCCGGCCTTGCCCGGAGTATTTTGTTAACTTTATGAAATAAAAATTATTAATTTTTGTTTTTGAGCTAATATAATTTAATTAATTAAGTTAACTTATTACTATGCATTTACAGATGCTGGTAGTTAATATTTTAATTTTTATTACATTTAATTATATTTCATTCTATTTTTTTTTTAGTAAATTGAATAAACAGAGCGAAGAATATAGAGACAATTCGTTTACAAAAAATCTTTAAAGAGATCGGTAATCTATTGAATACTATTAGGTACTATTAGGGCTAAGTGACTTTCCACAATACATTCACTAATATCGAAACATATGTCGTATTCTTTTCTAAAAAAAGTTTTGACCTGGGGTTGCACTTTTTTTTCAGGTCACGTTTTTTCCATTCTTTTCTGAAAAAAATTGCAAAACTGAAAAAAATGTTCGTGTTCTTTTCTGAAAGGACAAAACTTAGGGCAAAACTCGCACAGGGTTTTTAAAAACTTGACCTGAAAATATTGACCGGGCAATAAAATGAGTTCTGCGCTCTTCAGAATGACAACATTAAAAAATATATGTATATAATTGTCACTGTCAGTTAAATAGTAAATAGTAATTAATGACAATATAAAAATACATTGTTTTCATTTATTTGGTTGAGTTTTGAAAAATATCTAGTTTACAAGAAAAAAAAAATTTATATTTGATTAGAAACATAAGTTTAAAAATTTTTAAATAAGTAAAATATAATTTGTAGATAAAGAAATCAGTGCAGCAAACTTAAAACAAAAATGTTGCTCTTTTCCTGTTCTATTCTAAAAAATGTTCAGGTCAAAATTGAAAAAAAAAGTGCAAAACTAGAAAAAATAGATTTGATTTTTTTCAGTTTTGCACTTTGTCAGGTCCAACTTTTTTATTCAGAAAAGAAAACGACAATAAAATCACATTTCAATAATTATAAAAGACCATAATGTAAAATGTACATTTTTTTTTGTAAATAATGTCACTTCATGTTTTTATGAATTACTCTGTTAAGCCCATTTTGAAAAATGTTCTATTAGTTTCACTCTGTCCGTCCATCCGTCCGTTTACAAAACTTATACACTGTTTAATAAAGAGCAATAAAATATAAACTATGCAATAGGTCTCTTATGCATAGTTTATATTATTATTACCCATGCATGGTTTATATTTTAGAACAACTTGTAGAATTTATTGTAGAACAACTTTTTTATGTACCCTCACCGTTGGGGTTCCTACAGCACCTACAGCTCTTCAAATTTTGAAAAAGCAGGTTCTGATTAACATATTTTTAATAAAAAAAAGACAGGCTTGTTTTTTACCTTTATAAATCAATCAGAAGTTTCTTACGTTAACTTTTTCAAATAAGTAATTACGTTTTCAAACTGATATATGCTAAAAATATGTGTAAAAAATGTATATGGATAAGAATGTAAGATTTCTGTTCTTTAAATATGTATGTACTCATTTTTGATTAAATACTGTACAGAAATGTGAATATGTTTTCTAATTTAATTGATTGTGTTTAATTTTAAACATAACCACATTATACGTCATATAGTATGTACATATTTCAATGATATTTTTTGAGAAATATATTATACAATGCATCTTAAATAGGTAGGATTTACTTTTCCACTTGTAGTCGGAATAAATTGAAACGAGTTGTAAATGTTTCGGTTGAAATTATTAAAGTAATTATGGTGAATTGGACGTGAAGATATTTAGATCTTTTGTTACAGAAGTGAAATAGTTGTTCATACACTGTGAGATGTCATGTTCTTCAGTCACTATCTGATTTTTATATTCAATAATTTTAATTTGACTTTTCACTAGTATTTCTCCCGTATTAAACTTTATTTTCCTGTATAAATCACATAGTTTCTTTCCGTCATTCGGATACTTTTCTATTTCTGCATCGCAAAAGTTTTTTTTGGCTTCATATATTAAGGACTTAACTTTATTTCTATAACTACTATATAACTCAGACGTGAGTGCGTCTTCAGGGTACATACGCTTAAATTTGAGAAGTGAGTTTTGTACTTTGATTGAATCAAATATTTCGTTCGTCACCCAAATTTTCCTTTCTTTTTTTTGTTTACGAAATTACAGTAGTTTTTAACTAACAGGTCAGTATTTTCAATTGTATTCAATTATGTAATTCCAAAATGAATCATTACTGAGCACGTCGTATTTTAAAATTATTTTAGTATCAATAATGACTTCTTTAATTGGTTTCTTATCTACACTAAGTAATAAAAGTTAATGGTCAGAAGTGTCTAATATTGAAAGTTCGTATTCATAATGTAATATATCGGTAAGAAAGTGATCGAGTTTTTGAAGTTTTCTCTAATCTTGTTGCATACTCTTCAGTTATTTTATTTCCTATAACAAACCCTTTACTCAAAATAATATTCGAATATTCAATGACATCATTATTTTTTTTTATCTAGTAAATTTATGTTAAAATCACCTAGGATTAAGGAGTTTTGAGAATTTTTTTTTGGTGTGACTTATATATTGAAACTATGTTGATACTTGATACCGGAGGAGTTTTACTACTAATGATTGATGAAAACATGTGAAACAGACAAAACAACAAAACTGTAAATTTTGTTACACTTTGAATGTTGAGATAGATAATATACAAATTTTTATTATATTCTGTTTCAATTTTTTTGGGCATTACTTTAGAATGAAATATTTTTATACTATTACTTGTATCAATTATGAGTTTGTAAAGAGACAATAATACCGTTAGAACTAGAGATGAATTACAAAAATGCAATGTGAATGCCAAATATATATGAATGATAAATATTTTTGATATAACAATTAAATAAAACGAGGAAGAATACAGTTGCCTTTGTCAACTCTTAGATACCCGTACGAACCGTCAGTATATTCACAGCCTGTCACTCTGCTTACAATATTATTTTTTTAATATTTTAGCATTTTAAAATAATTTGGGTGAATTTTATAATTTCTAGAACTATGGGTTGTACATATATTCAAACTATATGTTTATACATTCTTCAAAAGCAGATTTGAACCTTCCACATAACGATTATCAATGCAAAACATTTTCAAATATTCTATAGTACCATTTAATACTAAGCGGTAAACGTATATTAAATTTACTAAGTACAAAATTGTAAATATAATTTTAAATATTATATTATACTAATGCGTACATAGTATATTTATATTGTTATAAGTATATCGCCATACATTGCAATATTTCTTTAAAAATATTTCCATTCATAGAATAATTTCTTATAAGTACAATAAAATACATATATGTATGTATGTAAAGACGGCGTTATATAATATACATCTATACTCCTATCATTCATTCATCAGTGACATAAACATGATATTATAGAAGTATGTATGTATATCAACATCATATAAATAACGAGGAGGAGTGCGGTAGAGTAGACTGTGTCAACTCTGGGATACCCGTATGAACGTAATATATCCTGTTTCTATAAAACTTGATCATCTTTTAAAAACATTCAGGTGTTTTAGTACCGAAATACAGAGATATATTTATGTAAATTGCGGAGTTGTATGACAACTACCCGAATCTATTGCGCCTAGCTTCATTAAGTTTCAAGAAATGCAAGAAGCCTGAACCGGTTGCTTTAGACCAATCAAATTTTACAAAAGTTTTTGGCATGCAACTCGACACTTTTTCACTAAATTTCAGATAGCTAGCTTCAATAGATACTGAGTTATTTTCATTTAAAAAGAGACCCAAGTAGAAATTTGTGACAAAGTAGACACAAGAACGAAACATTTCTAATTATTTCTAAGATTGTGTCGATATTATTACGACACCATGCGTGAAGTAAAAAGTTTCGTAGACGTTCCGTAACTACGTGTTAAAATCGTTAAAAAAATAGTTTTCAACACTATTTTACAATAATGTTACATTACTGAAACATTTTTACTTATTTGAAAACAATGTGACAAGATTGTAATATAGTTCCGTAACAGCGGCGAACATTAATGTATTGAAACTGTTACTAAATTTTTTTACTACACTTTTACTACACTTACAGTTACCACACTTTTTTACTACACTGTTACTATACTTTACTTTTACAAAACAAATGACATAAGGATCGTTTACACAATATATATATATCTAAGTTAGTTGCTGTCAAAACTTTTGGAAACTTTTGAATTATAAGGTAAGTCATAGTTCTAAAAGATTTTTTATTTTAATATTATAATGTAAAATAGTCTTTATTCTAGTGTTTATTATAATTATATGTATATGTATTATTTTTTCAGAAACATGAACAATAAAAAAATTCCATATAAGTATTCTACAACTTTTTATAGGAAACTTAAACTATCATCATTGTTTGTAAATACCAAGCCAATATTGAGAATAAATAAAAATATTGAAGAACCAACTCGTTTTCATTCAACCTGGAATTTGTTAAAAAACTACTGCGAGAAAAAGCATCCTACTAGTACTAATGCTGATTCCTATTCTTATAATGAGTGTTATGAAGAAAATATTTTCAAGTTTCAAATCAACGTTATTTTCAAATTTCAGCAGTTTAGCGTTGATGTAGTCTAGATTTGTTTTTTTTTTGAGGTTTCTAATTTTTTATCAACGTCCTCTTCAATTTTGTTAAGTCTACCATTGTTGGAAGTCTACCATTGATGGACATATAATGTACGTTATTCATACATTACATGTATGTAAATTACCGAACTTGCTTTTGTTTTTTCAATCTATATCGTCAATTTTTTTTGTGTTGTTTATGTTTACTTCAGTTTTAATGTTAAAGAAAAAAGTGAATTTGGACAAAAGTTTATATATATGTGTAAACATTTTTTCTAAAAAAGCGCGTCCGAAGCAAATGAGATTTTGCTAAATACTCGTGTAAAAGCGAGCAGTACATGACATCACGTCGACTGCTCGCTTTTACACGAGTATTTAGCAAATTCTGCACTTGTCAATGTATGTATGAAATTCTCTTCATTCGAGTATTGAATACTGACTAGAGAATGTTTAGTCGGTTATGTTAAAAGAGGAAAGTTTTTGTTGTTTTTTATAGGTACATATGAAAATGTTTGCCTGCCTGATTTAAATATGTTATTTCACTCTTCTGAGTGTAAAAAGTTTTAATTAATACTTTGTGTACCTCAAATGTTAATGTAACTTCCTTTTGTGACAACGAAGTTTGTAGCATTAACTGCTTGATTATCGAGATAGTGAAAAAATCAAAATATTTAGGTAGGTATTACTCTAGATTGTGGTATGAATTGGGCCGAACACACTAGAATTCAAAAAATATCTGCGCACTTGAGGAATGTTTATCGTTTGAGCCAAGTTTGTTCTAAAAAGTTAGTGAAACTACGGAATATTCAAAATTCAATATGGGATATTTTGTTGGAGGGGAGCTTATCTAAATAAAATTAAACCAATACTTGTTATTCAAAAGCGCGTAATAAGAAAAATAAGTATAATCCTACCTAAAATAAAATAAGCGCGCAATAAGAAAAATAAAATAATCCTACCTGTTAGGCATTTATTACAAAATTTTAAAAATATTTTATATTTTTTTAGTTACTTAGGTTACTTAAAGAGCTGATCTTCTACTAGATATAACCTGAGAAATAATGATAGTTTAGTTAACGTTCCTACTTTCCGAACAACAAATTTCTGAAACTCATATACTGTGGTATCTTGCCGTTTATTTAACAAGCTACCTGAATCAATAAAAAATATAAGAAGTCAAAATAAATTTTTAAATAAAGTTAAAGCTTGGTTACTAGAATTCAAATTCAATGAAATCGAAGATCTATTAAAAGTTATGGTTTAAATTTTCTTTCTATTTTTTTCCTAAGTAAACTTTGTCATGTTTTGTGTACACAAAACATTTTTATGGAAACATTTCAATTTTGTTTTATTTTATTCCTACTCCTTATGTTATATCATGATGAACACATTCAAATTGATATATTACTTACATTTTTTTTCTGCTCTAAATTGATTTTAATTGAGTTTTGTACTATTTCCTTTTGCTTATTTATTTGGCTTTATAAATCTTAAGCTTTGTTTTTTTTCTCTACTTTTTATATTTAATTAATTAATTGATTTTAAATAATATTATATAAAAGTTGTACTTTTTTTTTCCTTTTTATTATAAATTTGGATTATGTATTTTTTAGTTGATGATAAGATAATATATAATGCAATACCTTAACCCCACAATAACGTATTAATATATTTTTAAGTATTTTAGTTTATTGTGAAATGGCATTGAACACAAATTTCTGTAATTGTTAAATGTCATTAACTATTCTCTCATATAATATTATTGTACTTATTAATGAACTATGTTTATTTATTGTATATTTGTTGGAGAATAAAGACTTATTTAAAAAAATAAAAGAAAAAAAAATACCACTAAACTGCCTTAACTGCAAGAAAATATTAGTAGAAAATTTACCTCTAAATCTACCATCAGATTATTTTTATAAAATATATAAAACATATTATATCTTATAACGAAACATTTCTTAAAAACTCTCATAGAGATTTTTTAAGCGTCTTTACATATCAATTTAAATGTTTCAAAACTATATTTAAAAACAATCTTCATTTTAAAAACTTAAAAATATACGTTATCAACATAAAATAATATATTATATTTTATTAATTTTAATAAGAAATTGTAAGTGGATTAGTGAAAAACCAAATTCCGCCGATAGACTAAAAGTTTTAAAAAAATTCAAATTAAAAAAAAAAATAAAAATTTATATTACTAAAAATGTTGTCTTTTTATTTACTAATACATATTATTAAAAATAAACTTTAAAAGCTTTAAAGAACTTCAGCAGGTAATTGAAGGCGAATTATTAATGTCCACCTTTTCAAATTAACACTAATATTTGATGTAGAAAAGAATTCAATTAATTTTTCATTACATATTATCACGATCACAAACTAAATGAAAATTACTAAATTTAGTTACACTATTTTTAAATGTATTTCAAACTGAATCATATAGACAAGACAACAAGGATTCTGATAGCTGCTTTTTTTAAATATTCTGATGAAATATTAGAGACATTCAATAAATGATGATGACACGTTAGTAGTGCTCTATTGATTTCATTTACATTTAAATACCTGTAAATATTAGCGATCACATAATATGAAATAATTAAATGATATATGTTATTTATAAATTTGCAATCCCTTTAAAGATGAATCATAAAAACTTGTCATATTGTTTTTTTTTTATATTTTTAAAATTTTTACCAATCAATGTAAATGTGAATATATTAATTACTAAATTAAGCAAATTAGTTTCTTTATGCATTATATCAAATTCTTTATTTACATTGACATTATGCTTTGAATGGTGATTATATCAATACAATACTTATACTTATACTACCTGCTTCTTATAAATTTCAATCCCCTTTGTATATTCAATACCAATAAAACACATGCACAA
The DNA here is from genome assembly GCA_947095535.1 of Poecilobothrus nobilitatus. Lineage (NCBI taxonomy): Eukaryota > Metazoa > Arthropoda > Insecta > Diptera > Dolichopodidae > Poecilobothrus > Poecilobothrus nobilitatus. The sequence continues at coordinate 141,055,375 of OX352772.1, read as the reverse complement.
AATATTTAAATGGAAATATATTTTCAATAATTTATCAACACAATACTAACATAACAAATGGCATACACACATTATAATTTTTTTTGTTTTCGTTTTTGTTGTGTAAAAGTACCAAAGGTTTTGCTTGCACATTCTTTTTATAGTAATTATGTATTCATTGGTTAAATACTGAGTGATATAACTGACAATTGGTTTAAGGAACAGACATTGAAATTAATTAAAGAATTCCAAAAATATCGATGTTAATTTAGTCCACTAGAATATAGATGTTAATTTTACCAATAAGTCTAAACAGACTAAATAAATCTAAATTCATTTACAGAACAATTAATTTTATTTTTTTTATTTTATACACAAACATTTTCATATGTACCTATAAAAAACAACAAAAACTTTCCTCTTTTAACATAACCGACTAAACATTCTCTAGTCAGTATTCAATACTCGAATGAAGAGAATTTCATACATACATTGACAAGTGCAGAATTTGCTAAATACTCGTGTAAAAGCGAGCAGTCGACGTGATGTCATGTACTTCAACAAAAACTTTCCTCTTTTAAATACTCGTGTAAAAGCGAGCAGTCGACGTGATGTCATGTACTGCAACAAAAACTTTCCTCTTTTAACATAACCGACTAAACATTCTCTAGTCAGTATTCAATACTCGAATGAAGAGAATTTCATACATACATTGGGCCTTTCCAGACGAGTAGTGTCCTCTTTCGTTTCTTGACTACTTTCCTCTTTTTTTTATTTCCACACTGTTCCTCTCGATAGTAGTTACTTTTATATGTGTGTGAAAATATTTCATTTTAAAACAAAATTTGTTGCGAGAGGTAGATAATAAATATAAAAAAAAAGCACGCATAAAACAAATAAATTTTTTTTTTGTATTTAAGTAACATAAGATTTTTTTGCCTGAAATTTTTAAATAATATATATTATATATGTATGTACCTAGAAATAGAATAAACTCTGTACTGTGCACATAATTTCTTTTTGTCAATAGAATATATTTTAATAATTTCATCAAGTGAAAGATCAAAAATCACTTTACTTTTTTAAAAATTTGCTGCGACCGTTTCAAAAACTTTTTTCTTTAATTTTCCAAACGAGAATGAAACGTATGTACACATAACATTTTTTTGACCCTCATAAAAATTTTTATTTGAGTTTTTGTTTGTATTAGTGGACTAAATTTTTAAACTCTAAAATTTTGGTTTAAAAAATTACTCCTAAAAATCCCCACCACAAATTTAGTTTATAGGCAAGAGGGTATGAAACAAAGGTAAAAGTAAAAAATGACGAAAGAGGACACTACCCGTGTGGAAAGGCCCATTGACAAGTGCAGAATTTGCTAAATACTCGTGTAAAAGCGAGCAGTCGACGTGATGTCATGTACTGCTCGCTTTTACACGAGTATTTAGCAAATTCTGCACTTGTCAATGTATGTATGAAATTCTCTTCATTCGAGTATTGAATACTGACTAGAGAATGTTTAGTCGGTTATGTTAAAAGAGGAAAGTTTTTGTTGTTTTTTATAGGTACATATGAAAATGTTTGTGTATAAAATAAAAAAAATAAAATTAATTGTTCTGTAAATGAATTTAATTTTTTAAATTTAGATTTATTTAGTCTGTTTAGATTTATTGGTAAAATTAACATCTATATTCTAGTGGACTAAATTAACATCGATATTTTTGGATTTCTTTAATTAACTTCAATGTCTGTTCCTTAAACCAATTGTCAGTTATATCACTCAGTATTTAACCAATGAATACATAATTACTATAAAAAGAATGTGCAAGCAAAACCTTTGGTACTTTTACACAACAAAAACGAAAACAAAAAAAATTATAATGTGTGTATGCCATTTGTTATGTTAGTATTGTGTTGATAAATTATTGAAAATATATTTCCATTTAAATATTTTGTGCATGTGTTTTATTGGTATTGAATATACAAAGGGGATTGAAATTTATAAGAAGCAGGTAGTATAAGTATAAGTATTGTATTGATATAATCACCATTCAAAGCATAATGTCAATGTAAATAAAGAATTTGATATAATGCATAAAGAAACTAATTTGCTTAATTTAGTAATTAATATATTCACATTTACATTGATTGGTAAAAATTTTAAAAATATAAAAAAAAAACAATATGACAAGTTTTTATGATTCATCTTTAAAGGGATTGCAAATTTATAAATAACATATATCATTTAATTATTTCATATTATGTGATCGCTAATATTTACAGGTATTTAAATGTAAATGAAATCAATAGAGCACTACTAACGTGTCATCATCATTTATTGAATGTCTCTAATATTTCATCAGAATATTAAAAAAAAAGCAGCTATCAGAATCCTTGTTGTCTTGTCTATATGATTCAGTTTGAAATACATTTAAAAATAGTGTAACTAAATTTAGTAATTTTCATTTAGTTTGTGATCGTGATAATATGTAATGAAAAATTAATTGAATTCTTTTCTACATCAAATATTAGTGTTAATTTGAAAAGGTGGACATTAATAATTTGCCTTCAATTACCTGCTGAAGTTCTTTAAAGCTTTTAAAGTTTATTTTTAATAATATGTATTAGTAAATAAAAAGACAACATTTTTAGTAATATAAATTTTTATTTTTTTTTTTAATTTGAATTTTTTTAAAACTTTTAGTCTATCGGCGGAATTTGGTTTTTCACTAATCCACTTACAATTTCTTATTAAAATTAATAAAATATAATATATTATTTTATGTTGATAACGTATATTTTTAAGTTTTTAAAATGAAGATTGTTTTTAAATATAGTTTTGAAACATTTAAATTGATATGTAAAGACGCTTAAAAAATCTCTATGAGAGTTTTTAAGAAATGTTTCGTTATAAGATATAATATGTTTTATATATTTTATAAAAAAAATCTGATGGTAGATTTAGAGGTAAATTTTCTACAGTAAACCCTCCAACTGCGCGGTAGATACGTTCTGCAAAAACAACGCGCAAACTGAAACCGCGCACTGTGAACTCGATTTTATATGTAATTATTGGGATAGGTTCCAGATATTAGGAAAAATGCAAAAAATATAAAAAAAAAGTCTTTATTCAACGACTACTACATATGTACATTAATATAAACATAAAAACTATAGAAAACAGTCTTAATTCAACGACTTATACATAACGAATATGCATTATAAATAGAAATAAAAATTGAATATAAATTAAAATCATAGAAAACAATATAAAAACTATAAAAAACAGTATCAATTCAACGACTTATACATAACGAATATAAACATAAATAAAAATTAAATATAAATAACGTGGTTTTAATCACTGCTACATTCTGATGAGCTTGATTCTAATGATTGTGTTTCTATATGTTTTTGAAAAAAGCTTGTTAACACTGATTGCTTACCAGCTTTTCGCTTTTCTTTATAAATTTCAGCATATGGGGCTAAAGCTGCTGTCAGATTTCTCCGAAATTTTAAAGCACGCTCCATATCTGGGTCCATATCAAGAGCTTCCTGTTCTAGTTGGCTTCCCAGTTTTAAAAAATTTGATAGTTTTTCACTAGTAAACATTTTCTCTCCTATAATCTCTACATCATCTTCACTTTCATCATTTTCGTCATTATTATTATCGCCGAACTGTGTCAAAATATCGTCAACAGTAATATTTTCTTCATTAGTTATAAGCACTTCTGTGATATCTTCTGTTTCTAAATTTTGAAATCCGTCACCACCAATTGTTCTACCTAAAGCCACAATTTCTACAATGTCTGGCATTTCAACAACAGCTTCTCTTATACAGCATTCTGGCCATATTTTTTTCCATACAGCATTCATCGTTGAGTTTTTAACTTCATCCCATGCTAATTTAATATTTTTTACGGAAGATAGAATGTTATACTGACGCCAATACTCACGAATTGAAAGTCCATCTGGTCCATCTGTAGCTTCAATTAATTGCCGAAAAGTCCTTCTAAGATAATACCGCTTAAATGCGGCAATTATGCCTTGGTCCATCGGCTGAATTAAAGATGTCGTATTTGGAGGCAGAAATATCACTTTAACATTGGAGTGCAATTCAGCCAAATGTGGTGGATGACTTGTTGCATTGTCAACTATTAACAGAATCTTAAAGGCAATGTTTTTATCTCTACAATAAGACTCAGCTTCTACACAAAAGCAATTTAAAAACCAGTTCTAAAAAAGCTTTGCAGTCATCCAAGCTTTCTTGTTTGATACCCAATGAACTGGGAGTGAGTTTTTTGATACACCTTTAAAAGCACGAGGATTTTCTGATTTATAAATTATTAGTGGTTTATTCTTACAATCGCCAGCTGCATTACCGCAAAACAAAACTGTTAATCTATCTTTAGAAACCTTGAACCCCGGAGCAGATTTCTCTTCTTTAGATATAAATGTTCTGCTAGGCATCCTTTTCCAAAATAAGCCAGTCTCATCGGCATTGAAAACTTGGTTTGATAAATATCCACCACCATCAATGATATCTTTTAACGTTTTTGGATATAAAGATGCAGCTAATGTATCAGCACTGGCTGCTTCGCCTGTAAATTTGATATTATGTAGATTTTGCCGATGTTTAAACTTTTCAAACCATCCTTTACTCGCTTGGAATTTAATTTCGCTTGAATTAGATGACCCAGGTTCTTCCTTTTGTAAACGATTAAAGACTAATAACGCTTTAGTTCGAATAACAGCAGCACTAAGTGGCATTCTCTTTTGATTTTGGTCTTCAATCCAAAAGCTTAACACTTTTTCTGTTTTCTCTATTATTGAATTTCGAGGTTTTTTTAATGTTTTTGCAGCTAGCAATGTGGAACAAACTACCGAACTTTTAATTTTTTCTGCATTCAATTTAATCCTCCTTATGCTGGATTCGTTCATATTATGTCTTTTAGCTAAAACTGATATTTTTTCGCCATTTTCTAATTGATTCACAATTTCAAGCTTTGCCTCTAATGTCAATATTTTTCTTTTGCCAGCTTTTTCCATTATTATATATATGGTGAAAAAATTAAAAATACCTATTAAATCAAAATGAGTATTAAATTAAAAATCAAAAATGTCATTTATACTTACTTATAACACCTTTTAATTGATGTAAGAATTCCCTATATCTATATCTATTTCACTTATATCTATTCCACACGAATACTATTTTCTTGAATTTAATACATATATATTTTAAATTAAACAAACACTTATATAAATATCTTTTAATTAAAATTATGAAATTTTACATCCTCATCCTAACGCAACCACTAGAAAAATGAAACTATCAATATTTTTTTTTGAAATAAAAACTATACACATATATATATGCATTGAAATACGGGGAATCACATGTTCCGTTTCAAACATGAATGAACATGATTTTTTTTGTCAAAAATAGCAAAAAAAAAAAAACCGCGCAGCTACGAATTTTTTACCGCGCAGATAGAAATTTTGGTATTTAAAACTTGGCCGCGCAATTGCGAAACCGTACAATGAAAAACCGCGCAGTTGGAGGGTTTATACTAATATTTTCTTGCAGTTAAGGCAGTTTAGTGGTATTTTTTTTTCTTTTATTTTTTTAAATAAGTCTTTATTCTCCAACAAATATACAATAAATAAACATAATTCATTAATAAGTACAATAATATTATATGAGAGAATAGTTAATGACATTTAACAATTACAGAAATTTGTGTTCAATGCCATTTCACAATAAACTAAAATACTTAAAAATATACTAATACGTTATTGTGGGGTTAAGGTATTGCATTATATATTATCATCAACTAAAAAATACATAATCCAAATTTATAATAAAAAGGAAAAAAAAAGTACAACTTTTATATAATATTATTTAAAATCAATTAATTAATTAAATATAAAAAGTAGAGAAAAAAAACAAAGCTTAAGATTTATAAAGCCAAATAAATAAGCAAAAGGAAATAGTACAAAACTCAATTAAAATCATGTAGAGCAGAAAAAAAATGTAAGTAATATATCAATTTGAATGTGTTCATCATGATATAACATAAGGAGTAGGAATAAAATAAAACAAAATTGAAATGTTTCCATAAAAATGTTTTGTGTACACAAAACATGACAAAGTTTACTTAGGAAAAAAATAGAAAGAAAATTTAAACCATAACTTTTAATAGATCTTCGATTTCATTGAATTTGAATTCTAGCAACCAAGCTTTAACTTTATTTAAAAATTTATTTTGATTTCTTATATTTTTTATTGATTCAGGTAGCTTGTTAAATAAACGGCAAGATACCACAGTATATGAGTTTCAGAAATTTGTTGTTCGGAAAGTAGGAACGTTAACTAAACTATCATTATTTCTCAGGTTATATCTAGTAGAAGATCAGCTCTTTAAGTAACCTAAGTAAGTAAAAAAATATAAAATATTTTTAAAACTTTGTAATAATATAAATGCCTAACAGGTAGGATTATTTTATTTTTCTTATTGCGCGCTTATTTTATTTTAGGTAGGATTATACTTATTTTTCTTATTACGCGCTTTTGAATAACAAGTATTGGTTTAATTTTATTTAGATAAGCTCCCCTCCAACAAAATATCCCATATTGAATTTTTGAATATTCCGTAGTTTCACTAACTTTTTAGAACAAACTTGGCTCAAACGATAAACATTCCTCAAGTGCGCAGATATTTTTTGAATTCTAGAGTGTGTTCGGCCCAATTCATACCACAATCTAGAGTAATACCTACCTAAATATTTTGATTTTTTCACTATCTCGATAATAAAGCAGTTAATGCTACAAACTTCGTTGTCACAAAAGGAAGTTACATTAACATTTGAGGTACACAAAGTATTAATTAAAACTTTTTACACTCAGAAGAGTGAAATAACATATTTAAATCAGGCAGATTCTTGTGAGAAAGGTTGAAAAACATGATCTTTGTTTTGTTACTAATAATCAATTTATGTTCCGTAAACCAATTTCTGAGTACAAATAAATCATTATTAGTAGTCCTAACCACATTTAATTGAGAATCTGATGTGTATGCACACCCCAAATCATCAGCAAACGCTGTCGACTTACTATGGAAAGGCTGGTTAAATAACGAGCTTAAATATATTAAGAACAGGATTGGATCCAAAACCCAACCCTGAGGTACCCCATGTTTTAATGCTTTATGATTCCTAAATTGGTGTTCAACTAAGACTTTTTGAATACGATTGTCCAAGTAGGATCAAAAGCAGTCAAGTATTGGTCCTCTGAATCCGACATTTAAAAGTTTTTTCAAAAGAATATTATGGTTTACCATGTCGAATGCTTTGGTAATATCTACGAAGAGTCCTGCACAACATTTTTTCATATTTAAACTTTATTGAACGTTATAATAAAAGTCCAGTAGAGCGTGCTCAGTAGATACTCCCTTTTTAAAACCGTACTGCCTAACATAAAAAAACTGGCTTTTATTTAAGAAATTTACTATCCTATTTTTCACCGTTTTTTCAATCACTTTAGAAAATGTGGATAATATCGAAATTGGTCTGTAATTATTAACTTCCTTAGTATTTCCTTTTTTAAAGATAGGTATTACCACACGACATTTCAAATCTTCCAGGAATACC